>CAMTDV010000019.1:50110070-50601077 GCA_947069175.1 Scalesia atractyloides
TGCAACGGAGTAGTGATTTCTCGTCAATTAAGTGTTTTAAACTCTTTTGATCAGTCCTTGTCACAAACCAGCTATCAAATAGTAGTCAATTAACATGACCAAGATATTCCGTTGATTGCCCACCAAACACACATTTGGACCGTTTAGCAAACAATTGATGTTGTCTCATAATATCTAACACTTCTTGTAAATGACCCACATATTGTTGCATATTCTTGATGTAAACAAGAATGTCATCATAGAAAACCAAAACACCCTTTCTTAGTAATCTTTTAAATTTTTTCATTCATGAATCATTTAGATGTTGCTAAGACCAGAAATGTCACACCCCAACCGATGGCGGAATCATCGGGGCGTGGCACTAAGTGGTTTAGATTGTTCGAAAGAATCCATAGCGACTATTTTTTTAAATGACAATATTTAAGCGTTAATTTCCCATACAATCAACATAAAATCATTCCATAATCATTACAAATTCAAACATTCTCAAACAATTCATAAAAATCGATTACAATTTATTACAAATTTCTAAGCAAAACCCTAAGTCCATTTGCAGCGAGTAGAAACATTAACCTGCAACATACGTTAAAATTTTGTCAATACAAAAATGTATTGGCGAGCATACAGGTTTTGATGTAATAGCATAATAGATAAAAGTATTCTCGAGTTTCCACATACCTAATAGATAAAAGTATTCTCGAATTTCCACATACCTAAACATGATACACATAACATATTAACTCATAAGATAAATTTCACATGTTAAGCTCTCGAAAAGGCTGTGAAGCGCGATGTGTCATTCCTAACTAGACCCCGTTGGGTGTTAGCCAAACTATAGTACCATACTAGCTAAGGTGGAGTTAACGAAAAAGTGTCCTAGTTTACATGTTTCTAGCATCACGTATAAATATGTATAACAGATATTCGAGTGTGATAAATCAGTTTGGCGTGTATCGTGTACTTTGATAGGAACGTATGTTACACCCAAAAAGTGCGTTAAAGCGAAAATGGGTCAAGTATACTCACACTTGGTGCGATTAGAGAGAGAGTTACGGGATCTGAGGTAAGTTGAGGAGAGCGCCGGATCAGCCTGTAAGCGAACAGAAGTGCATCAGTCTTCCGAAATGCAGAAACGGTAAACGGTTGAAGGAACAGTAGACAAGTTCGGGCGAATTTGTACCTTGGGGTACAAGTTTGGGCGAACTTGTGCTACAAACCTTGGAAGAGTACAAGTTCGGGTGAACTTGTGTGTTTTCTGTCAAAGTTGATCAAGTTCGGGCGAACTTGGTCACCAATCTGGTGACAAGGTCGAGCAAACTTGATGTTTTCCGAGAGAACTTTATTGTTTTGGCATCCAAATTGTGCGTTTTCGCGTCGTTTGCTGAGGAAATCGAGTGTCCATCCCTCCAGCCTTAAGCTACTGAGCAAAACCTAGGCTGGAGAGGTCTTTTGGAGCGAGTTTTAGCCATTTTACAGAAACTCGGACTAATCCGGGCGAACTTGAAGGTTCGTACGGTTTAGTCCAGTTTGTGCAAAGTGACGATTTCGTCCTTGGCTTCCGAATCTGAGATTTTGCTTGACAATGTCTCGTTCCACTTCATAGTGAACGAAACATACGTCATTAGTCTGTAATTTGTGTGAAAATCGATGTTTAAAAGGTTTTACTTAGATCTAAGATAGATCTAAGTGAAAAAGAGAAGTTTTGTAGAAAAAGATGAAGATTTTCGTAAACAGAAGAGTTTTGATGAAATCGAAGGTAACACCTTATGCAAAATCGTAGTAAAACGTTGTTGTTTGCATGCAAAACAAGTTATTCTTACTTGGAAATCAAAGGTTTTCGGTTTCGGGAGGTTTCGGGCGAACTTGCGGCAAGGAGTGCACGAATGGGGGTGCTGGTACTTATAGGTGAGGAGAGAATGGGATGGAATAGACCAAGTTCGGCCGAACTTGGCACAAGTTCGGGCGAACTTGGCCAGTTCAGCTGGAACTCATGCAAGTTCGAGCGAACTTGAGGGTTATTAGGGGAAATTTATTCTGGTTCACCACTGGTTCAAGTTCGGCGAACTTGTGGTAATCAAGTTCGGCCGAACTTGGCCTGTTAGCGAAGTTTTGTTCGTTATTTTCGCGTTAGGTGCTCGTTTGTCGATTCGATTCGTATTAGATAGATATGTTAAGCGTTTTAGCAAAGCGTTAAGCGTATTAATCATATAAATTAAGTTAAGATTCGATAGATAAGCGAGATAGCATGCGGCTTTGTTCCCAAGTCTTGCGAGAGTCGCGTTGTAGTTTAAGCGACCAGATAGCCTTGGAAACTTCACGCAATGTTTGTCGTATTCAGCGAGTGCGATATAAGCGTAAGCGTGGTGATGGGCGATGTGGTGCGAAAATATGCGATATAGCGTAGTAAGCGATTTAGTTTACATTATGATCCGAATCTCTGGTGCTAGGCGAAACGAGAGTGACGAGCTTGCGAGGAAGCGGGTTGTTACAAGAAGGCATCACCAAAAGCTCAAATAAGCCTTGGTGGGTTCTATAAGTTTTTTTTCTATATCAGATTCACACATTCTGATTTGGTGATAACTAGAACGTAGACCCAACATAGAAAAAAAGTAGCCTCATCCAACACTGTAACAGCTCATCAATCAACATAATTGGAAATCTATTCTTGATAGTAGCATCATTCAACAGTCTATAGTCAACACACATCCTCTAAGTAGAGTCTTTTTTCTTTATCAATACCACGGTGATTCAAATTCATTTATACTATTTCTTACCACTCCTGAATTAATCAACTCTTGGGTCATTTTTTACATTACATCTTTCTACAAAGATTGATACCTGTAAGGTGGTAAAGACTGATAATAACAAGACCTAGAAGGTGGTAAAGACTTAGGATTAGCAAAGACATCTTGATAACTTTCTACGAGTTTAAACAACCTTGTGTCATGTACCACTAGGACTGATCTTTGACCCATGAGATATCTGTTCTTTAAGAATAATTGTAACATATACATTTGAAAATGGATCACCTTAGTAGGCGGTTGGAGCATGTTTGACATCTTTATCATAGAACATAAAGTACTCTTATTAGTCTCAACACCCTTAACAAGTAACTAACCCCTCCAACTTATATCCCATAGTGGTGAAAGCCATTGCACTCCCAACACCATGTCATATTTCTCTAATGGAATAGCTAACACATCAAATTCTGACCACACCACCCGCATCATCCATTTAAAATTTGGGGACATGTAAAGACACAAGTTGATTACCATTAGCTACAATAACATTTATAGGCTTAACTATTGTCTTAGCCAATTATTCATTTAGGAAATTGTGAGTTAAACCATAATTTATCAAAATATGCAGGGTCCTTGTACCAATTGACCTGTAATTTGCACATTAAAGTAGGATGGTATACCATTTATAGTATGAATAGAGATGTGTGGATCTTGGTACATGCGCATCATCCTTTTCATCATCCACTAGTTCAATAAAAAACAACTACCTATTTTTACATTTACGTCAAGGCGAGGAATTTCTCAGTACACCAAAAACATCCCCCCAAGACCTCCTAATCTCTACTTCCTTAGGGGTTAACCTTTTAGTTGTCTTAGTGGTTGTTGGTGGAGTAGCTAATAGTGATAGTTTTGTAGCATTTGTATACATGTAATCTTATTAGGATCATCATGTTTACTTAAGGTTAAACTCGTTTCAGTTTAGCATGATTGACGATATTAGTGACGCCCTTGAGGATCAAAGTTCCGTTGTTCACGCAGTGGTCGGAAAGGGTAGAGGCTAAGCGAATAACTCGCTATAAGGTGTGGGGTTCGGCCGCGATAGCAGGGTCTTGAATGACCGATGGGAACCTTTGATGTACTTAGTGATGGCTTGCTTGGTGGTGTTAACGAGGTGAGGGGCTAAGATGCTAAGTTGTTTGAAATGGGCAGTATAGGCGAGGTTGTCACCACCAATTTTTTGAGGGTCCAAAATTCTTCCTCAAATTTTTGTACTTCATGTGGCGGGAAAAATTCCGCTAACATGAGTTGTTTTACCTCGTCCCAAGGTAGGGCCAAGGAGATTTTGTTTCCACGAACGTTCCTCTCACTTTTCCACCACTCGAGCGCCCCCAAATTGAAGACGCCGATGGCACTATGAGTGTGAAGGTGATTGGGACACTCGCTATTGATAAAGGTGAGCTCGATGCTATCAAACCATTCGAGCATCTTGGAGGCACCATCATCAACCGTGAAGGATTCGGGACCACACGATTTGAAGTGTTTGTAGGAAAAGGTGATGGGTTTGGTAGTGTCGGGTTTGGACTCCATCGAACGTTAGGGCTTTTTGTGGCATTAATCTTATTAAAATATTGAGTAGGACTAGGGTCATTTTTTTCCATGAAGGCAACCATCTTCTTGTTGGAGTTTTGTTTGGAGCTTCTCTTTGAGTTTCAGTGAGAGTGGCGGTTGGAAGACATCTACAAGGTAGGATAGAGGACTTGATGAGACTTGATCAATGGTTTAAAATATTTTTCACGTTTAAAGCATGGCAGTATGTCAGATAAGCACGCATGTTCCAATAGTTTCACATAAACGAACATGTAGTCACCTTGGATATAAACTAAACAACGATGAACGAGTTTTAAATTTTTTGTCGGTTCACGTTTATCATTGTTTTAGGTTGTGAGAGTAGCATGACGGGGCAAATTCGAAATTGAAAAGAGAAAGGCCGAAACATAAAATACATAAAAGCATAAAAGGGATTCATTTAAAACTTGTAATGTTCCGGAACGGAACTAAGACTAATCCTAAGTGTTGAAAACTTCTTTTGAGTTCGGGAATTATGCTTTGGCCTAGTAGGTAGAATACTGTCGTCGAAATTTTGGTTAACGGTATTCACCCTCCCAGTTACTACATGTCCCTTGTCAATCGAAAGTTCGAGACTTTGGAGATATTGAAAATCAAGGAATAGGACTAGTCACCAAGGTGTGGATATCACTCCTCACTGGTGGTTTCGTTCCCTAAACGTGGTTGGTACTTATCCATCGAGGTAAGGAAGTTCATCCAACTCGTTAGTAAGGGTCCAAAAGAGTTTGGTGAGTGAAATTGGCATCAAGGTAAGGAAAGCACTCCTAACTTGATGGTTAAATGTCATAAAAGTAAAGTGGTGGATTGAAATTCGTCACCAAAGTAAGGGTTTCACTCATGTTTTGGTAAGGTCGTTCCGTTTGTGAAATATGAGTGTCTTCCTATCGTATTGTAGCTTCGCCTTAGGATGGCATATTTTAAGACCGAAAGATAGATCATCATCATCATCATCATCATCACATCATCATCATCATCATATTCAGTATATCCCACCATTAGCAAAGCTAAGGTAGGGTCTGAGGAGGGTAAGATGCAGACAACCATACCTGTACCCTGTAGGAGTAGAGAGGCTGCTTCCAGTGAGACCCCCGGATCGGTAGTAGTTTTGCATCAAGCCTTGGACATAAGGCACATACACTCAGCAATTGGGACAAAAGCCGATTAGTGCATGTGCCCCATTGTCTTTGGCTATCAACGCCACCACATGATGCATGATTAACCAACCGTCCCTCACTTTTTAACGTTATTTTCACGAAATTAGTAAAATAACGTTAAAATTAGTGCACTTCTTTTGCCTCTCTAAGGGCCCACACATATATACATAATATGCGCATACCGCAAGCGATGTGTAAAGACCAAAAGATAGATAAGAAGCAAATTAGGAATAATCGAGTATTTTTAAGCAAGATAATAGAAATGGTCAAATAATGCACATGTAGCACTTATGTGGGTTTGTTAACTATAGACTAGGTCAAACATGACAATTTTTCCCAATTCCCTATAGTTATGCTCTGATACCAATCTGTCACAACCCAACCTATGGCGGAAACATCGAGGCGATACGTAATAGATTACTCAAAGACAACATAATACTAAATTTGCGACAATAAATTAAATTTCAAAATTCGCATTTCACTAAATCAAGTATTATATTGTTCATGAAAATGGAAAGTATGACATTTTTCAAAACTAACAATATTAAATGCATAAATTATAACTAGGTGAGTATCCAAATCCACCCTAAGTATTTTCTGGCGAAATCATCATCAAATATTTCGTGCAACATGTATAAAATATCTATTAACACAAATTATGGTGAGCATACTAGTTTGTTTACATAACATAAGTATGAATAAAATCTCAAATCCACATGTTAATTGTATAGTAAGTCATATAATCATACTAGCATGCAAGACTAATGTAACCCCGCATCCCAGGATAAGCTCTGGAGTATCAATTGGATATATATACAGAACATGTAGTAACCATAGGATTCACAACGGAAGTTTCAAACTTTTATTAAAGAGTATTATGCATCTCTCATATTACATAATAATATTACATCAGTTTTACTATACTAGAGATCTAAATCTTCAGCAGCCCTCTGGACTTCTATCTCCTCATATCTCATCATACTCAATTCCTGCATTCACATGACACCTAGGAGGTGTGCCCAAAAAATATTTGGGACTCAGCATAAACTGGTGAGTTCGTGAACATAAATGATCTTATTCAAAAACATATTTTTATCGACTATAACATCAATCAGATATAATCATGGCAACCAGATAAGAACAAAGTAAGCACAATATGTTCCCATAACCAGGCTATGTATACAAACTCTACGGGCTAAATCAAATACATACAATCAACCCTCATTCATCCTATCAATCATTGTCACATATCACAGATGCTATACATAGTCGATCATATTTATTACCAATCTGACAAAACATCACATCCCGTTTTATAAACGGTTAAGAGGAACTCATCTTGCTAGCTTGTATTTCTTGAGCTTTCAGATAATTAAGCTTCTTGTAAGTCTATAGTCCTGGTTGTAAGCCTTCTTGTCACACCCGGTCGATAGCGGAAGCGCGCGGTGTGAACTTGATCAGTTTTCATCGAATACGATATAAGTAAACAACTATATGATTAAAATAAACATGATGTTCATCCATTGACATAATTAAAAGATACACATCATAAATTGTTCAAAGACAAGACAACATAAGTTATAAGTTTTTACAAAAGACAAGTTCAACGTAGTTTTTAAAAGGAAAGGCTTTGCATCCTATATCTCATTGAAGATGAGATATACGGACCAAACCCTTCAAAACATGGATGACATCGACTACTTGTTAAGCTTGTAACCCCTTGACCAACAGCACCAAGATCCACTTCAGTTTCCTGAAATACATGTAAGTTTGAAAACATCAACAAAAGTTGGCGAGTTCATGTGTTTTGGTTCATAACAAATGATCTTAAAACATTGAAATATCGTTATGTGAAAATGTGGTATGTAAAGTGTCAATGAACTTGTTGATCATTAATGTTTAGCAAGGACATTAATATGTGTGACGACATAGGAAGCACTCAACCCTCGACGATTTAGTATCCGGTCCACCACTGGGACAACAAATGCACTACATGTGGCCATCACAGGGACCCATGAGTGGGGCTCGCCTACACCCGATAGATCTACCACTCTTGTTCCAAAGGTCTTATAAAAGATTAATGGCGCTTAAGAGACACCCTATTCACACATGATCTAATATTTCATTCCATAGCTAAACCATACCATCGAAACATGTATTTCCCCCCGAGAGTTATAAAACTGAAAACATTTAAGAGAAAGGGGGGACATGAACTCACAGTTTTGCGTCCGTGCAAATGTGCTAGCGAAAAGGGTATCCGATGACACGTAATAACCTACAAGTGCTCTAACTCACTAGACACTTGGGTTTATGTTAAAAGTGTAAACGTTGTTCATCTTGAACGTTATTGTATGAGTTATGTATTTGGATTCCTTATGTATTTTAAATATGTTGGCATTTGTTTCATTTGTTCGTTTTAATATATATAATATACACACACTTCTTTATATATATATATATATATATATATTGTATTCTTTATGAGTGTACGAATGGGCCTCGCCCTTCGTGAGTCTTTGTGACTCGCACGAGTATAAGTGGGCCTAGCCCATGAGAGTCCTTGTGCCTTGCACAAGTGAGAATGAGGCCTAGCCCGTGAGAGTCTCCGTGCCACGCATGGCTTACGTTCGTTATTTGTGATATATATATTTACACGTTCGATTCGAGTATGTGTATTTGTCTTACATGTTGTGTGATTTTAATAACTATAAGTGTTAGATATTTATTTTTAACCTTATATATACGTCACGATATTTGTACGGTATTCTTTGTGAGAGTACACTTCAACAAGTGTATATGAGTACGTCATTATATAATTACGCATTTTTATACGTATACGTATACCGTATTTAACGCATTTGTGTACTTCATATTTGGTATTTATACCGTATTTATACGTATTTGTATACTTTATTATTTGGTATTTATACGTATTTGTATACATGTACGGTACTTGTATATTTGTAATTCCACCAATGTATTCTTGTGTGTGTATATATATACTTTGTAGTATTTACTTTATGCTTTCCGGATTTTTTTATAAGCGTTGAAATATATATGTACACTTCTCTTGTCTAAAAATATGTATTATTTTTAGAGTTCTGTGGTAGAGCCGAATATGTATATTTTCGTATCGAAAGTAACCATGTGTCGTCCGCGAGGGGTGCACCTCCGTCGAGACGCTAGGATGGTCGTTACTGATGACGACGCGCTTTATTCGATGGAGCGTTCATTATATATTTTGTATCGGTTCCGAAAACATATATTATCTTGTTAATATTTACGGTTGTGAATTGATTCGTCTGATGTTCATTCGTCCGCTTATCAATCGTTCGATTGTTCGTTTGTGGTTATAATATGTGTGTGCTTCATGTGTAATTTTTAGCGTATTTTACAAGTGATAAGTATTAAGTATTTGGTGTGTATTTTCATATCACTAATACATACACAAAATACGCACGTATTATACCCCAACTAAGGTATTTAATATATATATATATATATATAATTTTCTCAAAAATTATATTTATTGTAATACTTATAATTTCCATCATTTTATTTAATAAAATATCTTGAAGTGTTTAAATAAACTTTTGGATCATTAAGACTTAACCTTTGTCATTAGGGTTTGTTAATCACAATTAAAGTCGTTAATCACAATTAAGGTTATTAATCACGATTAACCTTACTAATCACCCCGTTAATTATATTTTAATCGCGATTAAGATCTTAGAAAATTTCCGCCATAGTTTCCCCTAAACCATGGCGTTTTCCACTTTTCGAAAACGTATTTTAAGCATGTTTAAACCCTTTAATCATAATCAAACTAACTCAAGTTTCAATCTACCAACTTTGCATGAATAAATTTACACAAAAATACCTCATATTCCATGAACTTTTATATATTTTCTAACTATTCTTTAAAAATATATGGTGACATTTTCATGTTATTTAACAAGATCATAAGATAAGAACTTATTTCTTATGAACTTCATCTTATTCATCCATTTAAACAACTTGTTTAAACTACTTTTTAAGATATTCTTAGTGAAAATCATGTTTTTTTAATCTCTATAAAAGCCACATATATGTTATAACCATTTTTAAATCCTAGTGAAGTTCATGGGTCATGAGGTTAATGATCTAGTGTGATTTAAACATCACAATTCTTAAATCATGATTTTTAATCTTAATCATGCAAGATCATACACTTGAACAACCTATTTTAACATAATCAACATTAATATAAGCATAATCTAATACATATCAACATAATCAACACATTATACTTCATATTTAGTATAATTTTTAAGGTAGGGTTAGGGTTTTAAGCTTTTATTTCTTTGAGGTTCAAGATGATCAACATGTATATTACCAAACTATATATTATAACAAGTTTAAATTTAGTGAAATAAAGTCTTACAACTTTGCAAGATTATGATAAAGATGATGAAGGAAATAAAGCTTCCAAGATGACAAGAATGAGCTCCTAATGACCTTCCATGCTTGCTAGCCTTTTAGGTGGTCTTGAAATGGAATTTTATAGGTTAAATGAGGTGTATGAGAAATAAGAAAAATGGATTATGGGGGAGGGGGTGTTGGCTGTCGTCAGATGAAGGGGGGGGGGGGGGGGGGAGGGGCAAGGCTGTGAGTGGCAACTTAGTCAAAGAAAATCTCTCAACTCCATACCTTTTCATCATGCAAAATCTAGTGTAGGTGAATATGAGTATGGTCGTAGACATGAAGACATGACATTGTTATATATTTTTTTAAATAAACATGTGATGAAATGTTAAAATTTTAGCTATTTTGGTAATTAAACAAAGTAGGTTTAATTAGGGTGTTAATGGTGGTTTAAGGTTGTACATAAATTCTAACTAGTTTATTAGTCTAGTGGGTATTGATTTTGGATGGTACAAATACCACTAATTCGCTTGTCGGTTCGATATCGGGTAAGATATGAAAGGTGTAATATAGTATCGGGAGCGACGGTTTTATTTTACCATCGATGTTATGGCATTTATTTAAGGCGTTTGCGATGCCAAAATATGGCTAACTAGTTTGCTAGCTTTTTAGTTTAGGAAATTGGATGGTAGGAATATAAATTGTTCGCCTAGTGGCTCGAATTTGGGTAATGTGCAAAAGTTGCGGCGTAACATCGGGAGTTTATGTTTCAGGTATCCCATTGATATCCCTAAGCTTATTTAGGATGTAAAATATTATTTACATGTCTTACGGACATTAAAAATGCCGAACTTTTTTAGCTTTGCGGACAATTTATTTGTTATATTTTAGCGCGATTTGGATGAATTTTAACGACATGTATTTTCCAGAAAGTTAAAGTGTTTTTGAATTTAGTGTCCCTAATTAGGGATTTTTATTTGTATTTCATCCATAAATTGCTTTCGTGCCATTCGTTGCTCGTTCGGACAATTTTCTAAACTTGCTAGCATGAATAGGGTGTTCAGGTGAATAGTGTTTTTAGCACTTTGCCAACATATTAGGACATAGTTTGTAGTTATCTCGCGGCACGGTGAATGTATCAATATTGTTTAGTATAATTAACCATGTCCTACGATTGCTAGACTTTACGTGACCTAATCATGCATTAAATTAAGTCATAACGAACACAATTAAATATATAATTAAGTTGTTAAGTTGTACGGAATTACCATTATTTTTCCGGTTGTCACACTTCTGATAACCAAGCATCTAATTTAACAGTGTACAATTTGGATAAGTGTAAAAACCGAATCAAACTTTAACGACAATCATGAGATCAAAACCTCAACGTAGATGACAAAGTATAGCCTTATTCAGGCAACACTTAAACATCCGTTGATTTGGTTTCAGATCAATCAGACAGGTATCGTACCATGATTAGGGTTTCATACACGAGAATACGAAGAAATAGAGATACGAGAGATTTAGAGGATCAATTTCAAAGATCAAAATGTGAAAATGAACAAGTCCCAGACCCGCCCTTATATAGGCAAGGTGAACCTCTCCCGCGCGTCGCGAGAGGAGACGTGGCATCTCTCGCGTGGCGCTAGGAGGGTTAGTCTGGCCTAGGCTGCCACGTGTCTTCCTAGGTCTGCCACTTGTCACCACCATGTGACACGCGTCCTACGCCGCCTTTTTAGTCCAATAACGTGTTTTCTTGATTTTTGTGCCGATACTTATCGTGTATGCTCGGGTCTTGATCCCATTGGTTCAGTTTTTAATTGTGAGATTGGTAAGGGTTTATCTATGAGGATTGGTTCACTGATCGCATGATTTCTTAACCAATAAGTTTTCTACGTACTTGGGGTTTTGATTACGGGTTTATTCGGGACATTTTGGATTTTTTTATTGACCTGAAGACTTGGGAAGTTACAACTAAATATCAAACCAAAGTTTCCACTAGCGTAACCTTATCACCGAAGTGAATAAGACCGTAAAGATTGAATACTTAACAATGACCCAACAAACGGGGCGGTGTATTATCTTATAGAGCTATACATGTTAAGGGAGGCTTTTTAAAGTTAATGATAGATATCATGCATAAGATTTGTCCTAGTATGTATAAACAAGTAGTATAACAAGTAAGCATGTTCAAGGATTGAGTGTTTGTATAAGATTGATTGTATGTGTGTTTGTGATTTTAATACCGATACATGTTGCAACCCTAATAGTGTTTAAAACATAAAATCGGTTAAGTATGAATTTACGGTTTGCGAAGATATTCCACAAAAAGTGAGTAAGCGGTTTTGAAGGATGGAATCACCGAAGTTACTCTATAAGGTAAACAAAGGTGTATGAGTTTATAGAGTTTAATGATGGAATGTATTGGGAATTTATAAGTATGAAAATACCTAAAACATATCTTGTCTAGATACTTATTTGGACACTATTATTAGTTTGTGTTTTTTCATGAGTGTTACACTCACTAGAAGTCCAAAATAAGGAGTCTAAGGCTTAGATATTTTCCACCTTAACACATAACATCCAACCATGGTTTCGGTTGATATTATGGTTTGGTTTTGGAGTTAAGTTTTATAGGTATATATGTTGATGCACAATGTCTATTGTCTGCGTCTTAGGTCTAGTTTGATTATATGGGGCTAGAATTGTCATTTGTTAAAGTTATGTTTGTAATGTACATACTTCGTACGAAGTAGTTATTTCGTACGAAGTGAATACTTTGTACGGACTTTTTGTCTTCGTACAAAGTAGTGAGGGCTATATATAGGTCGTTTGGGTCATTCATTGTAACAGTTTTGTGAAGTTGACGGCGAAGCTCTGCCGGATTTCATACAGATGTAAACGTTTATCTAATCAATGAAATCAACTCTTAAACAGTAATTCTTGTGTAATTGTCACTAATTCATATAGATTCCGCATATATAGACTAGAAACAAATCTAGAAACCTTTGCTAAGGAGGAACTCAGTCCTACAAGTGGTATCAGAGCTCAGGGAGCCTGATTTGAAGACTTTGACACAAGATTTACTTTTACGTCCACTCCATTCTTTTCATTTTTCACCTTTAAAACGAATCTATGGTTAAAATAGATTGGTTTTCAAGTATCATGTGTAAAATTGACCCTAGAGAAACCCTTGAGAAAATCAGATCATAAAACCATCATTTTCATGTCGAATATTGATAAATTCATCAATTGTAGACACAAATTCGCACGAATTATTAAAGCCAATTCGTACGAAGTGACATTTGCAATTCGTACGAATTAACATTTTTCAATTTAGATAAAAATCAGGTGCTAGTTCATACGAACTGACTTTTTCAATTCGTATGAATTGGAAGTGTGTTTAATTGTTTTCAAGTTTTGACTGATTTCAGGAAGTTCTGTTCGATACGATGGATAATATGGAGTTTTACAACGCGTTTTCCACGAATGAAGTCAAGACAACGAATGATGTTGCACAGATGAATCTTGAAAACGAGATGGGAACTACTGTCAAACCGCCGAAACTCATGAATCTCGAAGATTATGAGAGCTGGAGAGAAAAGTTCGAAAACTGGGTTTAGCAATCACTTCAACAGTTGGCTTGCAGTTACAACAAAGTGGTGTCCGCCAAGAGATGAAAACGGTCTAGAGAAAACCATTACAAATTACACTCCGGAAGAAAGAGACAAATTTGTTAATGAAAAGAAGATGATGAGCTTATTATTGCAATCTATCAAAGAAAACATTCTGATGTTATTACAACATGACAACCATTCTCAAACTCTGTGGAATGCACTGCGAATGAAATATCATGGAAGCACTGAAATGAGGAAGAGCAAGAAGGCGCTGTTGAGGAAAGAATTTGAATTTTCAATCTTATGAAGGGAGAATCGATGAAGCAGCTAATTGAACAATATTGTCATTTAGTTATCCAGTTAAAGTGACATGGTATTCTAAAGACTGATGAGGAGCTTGTAGATAAACTGGAAGATGCTCTGCCAGAGGGAGAATGGTCCACATATATGATGGTGTTAAAGAACAGAATTGAATAGAGTGGATATAATCTACCAACGTTTATCGAGAAACTTGAGGGTCATGAAATGGAGCTACATAAGATGGCAAGATCTAAGAGTGCACAGATAGTACAAGATGTTGGTTTATATTATAAAACTGGATCACCTGAATCACAAAGCCCAAAAATACAAACAACATTTAGTGCTAACACTTCTGGGAATTCATATTCAAATCAATCAAGTTCTCAATCATTTTCAAGCTTCAATCCCAACACTCCTTAGACACCTCAAAGTTCAAACTCTTTTCAACGCCAAACAAGTCAATCAAGACAAGCAAGTTCAATTCCAAATATCTTACAGTGCAACATAGCGGTAAATCTAAAGAATGCTCAAAATTTCACAGAACAGATAGCCAAACAACACATTGTACTACTTGCTTCAGTTCTCGAATCTTTTGAAAGCTTAGTCACTGGAAGAATTGGAAATCTAGAAATGACAAATGAAGACTATGATCAAATTGATTCAGAAGAGCTGGAACTGATGGACATAAAATGGTGTATGGCATCTATCGTTCGAGGACCACAAAGATTTATTGAAATCACTGGAAGAAAAGATTTGGGCACTATGGATGGCAAACTTGGGTTTGACAAGTCGAAGGTTACGTGCTTTAGATGTTGAGAAAAGGGGTCATTTTAAGAGAGAATGCACGAACCGGGAAGTGAATGGTAATCAAAATCCTTTTGGCAATGACTATTACAAGAAGGCAATCTATCATCAACCATCTCCTTCTCGTTCAAGGGCTATTCAAATCGAAGATGGTTCATCAAATCCAAGAGAAAAGGCCTTGGTCGTAGCACAAGAAGATGAAGATTCAACTGGAATAAGTATATCATCAAAAATGAAAGCTTGGCATTACTAGCAGAACTCATTGAGGAACCAGAACCTGAAATGGAAGAATGTTCGGAGAATGTTGTCTTTGACGAAAAAGCATTGGAAGAAAGTATCTTAGAGGAATATCTTCAACAACGATTAGAGGAAGAGAACATTTTACATACTTCTTTCAAGAATATAATTCCACATGATATGATTTCTTCCTTTGTAGGATTTTTCGGTACTGGATTCCATAGTGAGTCAGTGGAGACAGTGAAACCAGAGGTTGAAGAAATGATCAACGTTGAGAAAGAGATGACAGTTGAAAATTTGACAGAGATGGTAGATAAAGCGATGATGGCAAATTTGAAAGAGGTAGATTCTAATTCAGAGAAAAAGGAGCCAAAAAATGAGAGAATTGGTAAAGGAAGTGGTGAAAGTGCAAATTGTCAAGGTTGAAAAACCTTGTACAAAGTGCACTGAGAAATGTGAAAACTGTGTTGAAAAAGATAAAATCATTAAGGAAACTAAAAAGCATTTAGAATTTCAAATATGATTACAGAATAATGAAAGAAACTTATGATAAAATAAAAAGAACTTATAAGATGGTAGAGCAAGCAAATTTGGAAAATGGTAAAACGATGGATATGTTGAAAGCAACTGTAATGGAAAAACAAATGGCAATTAACGTACATCAAAACACGATTGCTGAACTTAAAAGTGAATTGGAAAAGATGAAAAATAAAAATTGAACGGGTAAATAAACTCTTGATCAGTTACTCGAGCAGTTCATATGTCATCGATCACATTATACCAAAAACTGAAAAGATGGAAAATGATCAAAAGTTATGTATACAAGCGTGTGCCTGAAGCAGACAACTTTGATCGTGGGATAATCGAAGATGCTTCAGATGATGAAGATATTGAGAAATATTCTGGTGCTGATACACTGATAGTTTTCCTACATTTGAAGAGATAATGAGCCAGATAGATCAAGATTTATTGAAACGAAAGATTGGCGAAGTGGTTAAAGAGGGTAGTATTCCGAAGAGAATGACTAAGGAAGAAATTGCTGAAGCCAAGAAATCATGGTTCAAGTAACTGCCGAAAGAAAGAAAGTTTAAACGACAACTGACATTCTTCACTAGAGACAAAGACAAATCATTGGGTGATATCTTAAGCTGGGGATGGAATAGAGAATTATAAGTTTATGCTATCAAACGTGAGTTTGGAGTTCAATGCTTTCGATACTTGAAAGATTTGAAGAGTTTACCGTTTTGGGATGTGGAAGAGTTGGCGCAAACGAAGAATATCAGTTATCAAATGAAGTTCCACGATCAACGGCTGTGGGAAGCGATCAAGTTTGAAGCTATGCATGGTTTTAATTACTGGAAGCCGTTTATTCCCAAGCGTAGAATCAAGATAGATAAAGTGACAAAAGAAAGGGATATTACGTTGGTAATTAAACATCCAAAAGCGATGAAGAATATGCCATTGATGCGGATTGAACAAGATTTTCATCCATACTTCTTATGGTGGCAAAAATATCCAGAAACGTGTGAAGCAGTGATTGTCTTACGAGCTGAAGGTAATTGGGATATTACGACAGAAACAACTCCAGAATTGATTGAGCGAAGGAGAATCTGGGGATTGTGGAGGAAAATCAAGATACTAGACCTGATGTGGCAAGGGATTGTTCGAAAAACGATATGAAATGTTTATTCTTTAACAAGATTTGCTATGATAAACGAGAAGAGACACAAGCGAAGGAATACCAGGGTGTTATTAACGTTTGCTATGCACATGGTATAATTCAGAGCGTATGTGGGAATCAAAATGGAGAGAGCTTGAATGTGAAGAATTTCTGAAAGAAGAAAAGCGTTTGGAAGAAATCAGAGAAAAAGGTAAAGCGGCGCGTCTCAGGAGGTTTCAATTCATGAAGTGGGCACCTCCAACGGATCAAACACCGATACCATCTCAAGAGAGACGAAAGAAGCCGTACAAGAATTTCTTCGGACGTGGTTGAGGCTTTTAAAGACTAACCAAGACTGAGACAACATCCAAGGGGGTGTTTGTTGATGCACGATGTCTATTGTCTGCGTTTTAGGTCTAGTTTGATTGTATAGGGCTAGAATTGTCATCTTTTAAAGTTATGTTTGTAATGTACACACTTGATACAAAGTAGTTAGTTCGTACGAAGTGAACACTTTGTACGAACTTGTTGTCTTCGTACGAAGTAGTGAGGGCTACATATAGGTCGTTTGGGTCATTCATTGTAACAGTTTTTGCGAAGTTGACGGTGAAGCTCTGCCGGATTTCATACAGATTATAAACGTTTATCTAATCAATGAAATCAACTCTTAAACATTAATTCTTGTGTAATTTTCACTAATTCATATAGATTCCGCATATGGGCTAGAAACAAATCTAGGAACCTTTGCTAAGGAGGAATTCGGTCCTACATGTGCTTGCACTTTTCTTCTTGTTATTCTTCTTCCCCTTCCTCGGATAACCTCTAGGAGAATTACCACATGTTTACCGAGGTAACCAAAGATGGTATGTCACCATTTTTGAGGTCCAAGTGAGGATTTTTGTTAAACTTTAAAACTTTTCTTAACTTTACTTTGTTTCTTGGAACTTTTTCACACCAAACCGAGTTACCAACAAGTTATATTATTGAAGGACTTGTGTTAAGGTATGATTCCAGAAACTTTAAGGTCACACACCTCCATTTTCTTAATCTTGTAAAGCTCTAAGTAACTTCCAAGCACTAAAGTGAACAAACTACACCAAGTCTCCAACTATAACAATGTTGGAAGCACTCGTCTAGTATACTTACTTGGTTACTTAGTGAATTCGATAGTCTGTTTATGTTCTTCATATTTGTATTCATGACCATTCGAATCATCCATGTTGATGATTTGTGCATTGTGAATGTTTGAGGTTAGTTGATTACCCTGCCTCCAATACGTAACAAATACTTGAGTAAATAAATAATGATAATCTATGTATATTGTAGGTTCGTTTTCTGAATCTGTTCAGGCACTAATTTGGCAAACCTAATGCAAACGTGCGGAATCCGTTTGCTTAGGCGACATTGTAAATAAGTTTGTTTCTATTTAAACATTGTTTCATTGATTGTCAAACTTTACAATTCCTGGAAACAGCCAGACAGAGCTCCGCCGTCCAAGTCGCAAAAGATCTAACATAAAAATGAGCACACACCTATTTATAGGCAACTCACTTTGCACAAGATTAACTAGTCACTTCGTACGGATTGCTTCCACGTCGTACGAAGTGTTCACCACTTCGTACGAAGTGTGTTTTTCACTTCGTGCAAAGTGCCCTTAAAACATACAAAATACAACATTGCGCTGCTACATACAGACTCGAAATTATACGATGACGTAGGCGACAGACATATGCATCAACAGTCTCCCCCTTGGCTGTTGCCATAGTCATCAATCTCTAATCTTCAATTAAACTCCAGAGTCTGTAATATTTTCTGATCTTTATTTCTTGAATAACTTTAACATCTATGATCTTCATATCTTTTTCAATCCTATTCTCTTTTCTTGAGCTTGTCTTGATAAAACTTGAATAAGCATGCTCCCCCTTTCTCTAAGCTTTTTGTTATCTTCAATCAACATGTTTATCCAGCTCCCCTTGAAAATCTACTTCCTGTTTCTAAGTACCTCAAACATTCAAATAAACATTTTAGATTCAAATTTTGAAATTTCTAAACATAAACATTTCAATTTTAATCTTCTTATCAGTTATAATACCCTCTCAGTTAATCAAGTCCAAATTAATGACCTTGAATATCTGATTTATGTATCAAGTTCAAATTAATGATCTTGATTAAACATTTTGACGCTAAACTGATGCATTTATTCAAATGTAAGTTTCAAATTAATGAACTTTTAAACTTTTCGGAACAATTTCAATCAATTTCAATTTTTTAGAATTTGTTCAGCAACTCTCGATTTTGAAAAACAGCTTTCCATCATCAATGGTCGAAACAAAAAGATAATACAATCATTTTGTTTTTATGAAATAAATATCAAAACACTAATATGTACAAACATATTTATAGACATATTTTTGTGAGTTCGTGTTCGAGGATCATATCAGTTGTTTGAGACATATCACTAGTACCGTTGACCTTTTTAGACTTTAGGATTTTAAACAAATTTACCTAGATTGTCAGTATACTTGTCCTCTTAAACTTCAACACATTCCTCAATTGTTCCAAGATACGTTAAGTAATATTAAGAAACTTGACTTCACTGTGTTTCCCACCTCAATATAAACTCCCGTATCAAGATTCTCTATATTTCATCTTACAAGTGAATATAGCTTAACTGATATCTGTAACTGGGTTATGCGAGACCTTGAGAGCTCAGGTTAGTACCACCGTACAGACAAAGAGATGAATACTCGTCTTAAAGGAAGTGTTCCAACATGGAATCTTTTATACTGCAATTGTTGATCTTTTGATACTTACAATATACTGCAGTTTTGGGTTTTCATGCTGTCACACCCCGTATTTCCAACACAATCTCGGTGGGCCCGGGTGGGGAGTATTGTGACGTAAGATTGGTATCATCAAGGTCAAACATATATACAGCACAGCGGAAGACTTGAATATTAAATATTATTACAAACCGTAGAGTTTAAAAGTCTTAAAACAATTACAAGGTTTGCAATATTAGATCCACATGCGGATCGAAGGTACAAAAATGATTCTCCGACAGACTTTAGGCTTGACTAAGAACTTGCAAAATTCTCTACATCATACCAAGCAGCTCCTAGCCTATTCCGTGCCGAACCTGTCACTTAGCCTTTTGGAAAATACGTCAGTTTTCACTGGAAATGCATTTAACCGACTCATTTTGAAAACATTTAAAAACATTTTAGGTGCATTGAGCACGGAAATCTTTTATAACTTGGGACAATTCAAAATGATCTTGTTTATAGTTTTACAAGCCTGTCAATACATATGGGTTCCGGTGCAAAAACCGAATAACCTGATTAACCGACACACCACTTAATAAAAACCCACAGAGGAGTATAAATAAAATAATTTATTTAGCATTAGCGTCTGTCAGGTGTATGCATACACCCCGCGCTTAGGTAGTGGCCATTAGTAATTTAAATGAGCCAAGGATATCCAGGACACGGTCGAGTTAACCCCCAATGTTTAAGTTATAAGACAATACAGAATAAAAACTGGTTATAAGATTTAGTAAATCAAAATCCGATAAACATGATCCCATACCCGACCAAGCGGTAATATAATACCGTATCCCAAGCCCGTATAGGGAAAATAAGTTAAAGTATTTACCTGAGCTAGTTCTTCTAACGAATAATAACTCATTGATCTACTTGGAGGCTTCTAGTATGGATTAAGGGTATTAATAACCAATTAGAATGCTAACGGGTTTAGGTTGAGTTGTTGACTCGAACCAGTTAGCTTAAAGGATACATAACGGAACGATACGCTTGATTAAGCGATGATCGGAAAGAATGTTGTTTAAACCCGACAAGTACTAGGACTTGTATATTTTGGGTAAACATATAACACTCTGGATTTGATATAAAAATGATAAGGTTAGACCTGTTTCGGTGAATTTACGTAAACATGTCACGTAGACTTAATCGTACGCATAAAGCGATACCGGGTAACCGGATGAGTCATGTGCAAGTTTCATGTGCTAATATGCTTACAACATGTTTCAATATCAGTAAGATACCAACACGTATGCCCGTTATAGTTTTAAAATCGATTTCGGCTTTAAAGGGGTAATTTGGTCATTTTACGATTCATAAAAATGAGTTGGTGATTAATCTGATGTCATGGTCATATATTATTTATAAAATTATTTATTTATGATGTTACATCAGTAAGATGTCAAATATATGTGTGGTTTATATTTGAAGACCAAACTATGCCCCGAAGGGTATTTTGGTCATTTCACACATAGATTCAAAGACTTATTTGGGAGTCTAAGTCTATAACTTGTACCTACTTTAAAAATATTAAAATAGTTTTATAATCAGTATGTAATAAGTCTTGATGCTTAGATATGGTTTTAACCCATACTATGCGTTGAAAAGGCGATAAAGTCGCTAAATGACGAATTAATCAATGTTTAAGGAAAATTATAGTTTTGATCAGGTTTATATATTCAAAATATTTTATTTAATACATAAAAAATCAGTTTGTAAAAGGTTCGGTTATAAAAATTTCTTTAAAACTCATTTTACGCACCGTAAGAGTATTATCGTCATTTTTTGATACCATGCAAGAGCCTTTACATAACTCGGTTTATAATCTGATTTAAGTTTCCAAATAACTTTATTATATTGTAACATCAGTAGGTAAAGTATTTTATTGTAGAAATTATGGTTAAAACATTTTATTTGCTGAAAAAGGGCATTTCGGTCCTTTAAAAGCTCAAATTGCGATATTTAGGAAGAACTTTGATTATGACCAAAATATGGACATGCATGAAAGTCAAACAAGTTAATATATCAGTAGGTAACTTGTTGCATGTTCATTTTTAGTTTAAATCTCATTTTAAGCAAAAAGGCAAAGTAGTCAAATTTGACACATTTAGAAACTTGCGCATAAACTCGGATTATGATTATGACCATGTAGTATGACCTCAGGGGGTTATACTATATTATATAAGGATCATAATGAACTTAGAATCGGCCTTGAAAGACTCGAAATTGGGTCAGAACTGAAAGTCAAAGCAGAAGTCAAACTTCAAGACTTTCGGTTGCGAACCGACCTTAGACTAGGATTGACGAGTCCGAACATGTTCCCACATGTTCTTATAATTATTATTAAGTATTTAGAGTGACAAAACTTATTTTATAACATACATGTTTACTAGTTATGCTTTTATTATCAAATCTGATCCAGTTTGACTTTTTTTAGAAATAAGTTTGACTCGTCAATCGGACATGCAAACGTGGTAATCAGGAGGTGCCTTTATGGGATGTTGTTACCTACCTTATTACAATCACGTAACCATGTTTGATTCGAACCATGCTGGACGATAAGGATTTAAGCTTAAGTCAAAAGATGTTTTACAACGAACTTGACTTTTAGCTAGAATGAGAAATACACTGAATAAGGAAGGTCCCAAAAACACTTACACAAGGTCTTGCACGAATATGAGATGGACTTGAAGACTCTTGAAGCTCCAGAACTTGCAGAGGTTTGAGGAGAAATTTGAGGAGTGTGCAAGTTCTTGAAGGATGAATCAAGGCTTCAATTTATAGAATTGGAAGATGATGGAGGTTGATACAAGTGTTTAGCATGCATCCCTGAAGTGCACAAGTGTCCAGGTACGTGTCTTGAGCAGAGAAATGATGGAAATTCATGAAAAGAGGTGGCAGGCATGCAGGTCTGCAGCTGGCATGCAGAATTCTGCGAAGCGCATGCCGCCCCGCCACGCGAGGGAACAACATGTTTCCGCGGACACGCGGGGGTGACCATTTCTCAAAATTTTCAATTTTGGTCCCTGGACTTCCCAAACTTCCATAGTTTGACATAAAAGCAGGTTTTATTCAATATGGCACCTGTTTACACTCTCGGGAGTTTATCCGAACATCATTAGGCTCCGGGTTCGATAAAAGGTCACTAGAGGCATAGATTTAGCATGTTGACACGTTTAACCCCTCGACTTTATTATTCACCACTCAGAGGTTATAAAATAACATGTTTGGCGAGTTTAGTCCCTCTCGTCTAGCACACGGCATACGAGGATCAGCGGGACACGTGTCGAAATTTTAATTGGACAGGAAATTACGAGGTGTTACATCCTCACCCCTTAAAAGAAATCTCTACCTTGAGATTTTATTCAAACAAATGAGGGTATTTTTGTCGCATATTGACTCGACTTCCCATGTATATTCGGGACCTCTACGAGCATCCCACTTGACCTTTACAATAGGTATCTTCTTTCTTCGAAGCTTCTTGACCTGTCGATCTTCGATCGCAATTGGTTTCTCAATAAACCTCAGGTTTTCATCGATCTAGACGTCCTCATGAGACATTGCTAGCGATTCATCAGCTAGGCACTTCTTTAAGTTTCAAATGTGGAACACATCATGGATTCCGCTTAGCTCCTCTGGTAGACTTAGCTTATACGCTACTGATCCAACTCGTTCGATGATCTCGAACGGTCCTATGTATCTGGGGCTTAACTTGCCTTCTTCCCGAAGCGCAATTACACCTTTCCAAGGTGATACCTTCAACAAGACCTTGTCCCCTACTTGGAACTGTAGAGGTTTACGCCTCTTATCTGCTTAGCTCTTCTGCCTATCCCGGGCAGCTTTGAGACGATCAAGAATTTGTCCAATCTTTTCTGTTGTCTCCAGGACTATCTCAGGTCCTGATAGTTGGGCCTCCCCAACTTCCCCCAACAAATAGGCTTTCGACATTTCCTTCCATACAAGGCTTCAAAAGGAGCATCCTTGATGCTTGTATGATAACTGTTGTTATAGGATAACTCTATTAGGGGTAAGTGGTCATCCCGACTTCCACCTAAATCGATCACACAAGCGCGAAGCATGTCTTCTAGTGTCTGGATGGTACGCTCACTCTGGCCATGAGTCTGCGGATGGTAAGCCGTACTGAAGTTCAATCGGGTGCCTAATGACTACTAGAAACTCTTCCAGAAATGAGAATTGTATCTTGTATCTCTATCGGATGCAATAGATACCGGCACACCATGCAGTGACACGATTTTATCCACGTAAAGCTCGGCTAACTTGTCAGAGCTATGCGTCTCCTTTATGGGCAAGAAATGTGTTGACTTAGTCAGTCTTATCGACAATTACCCATATCGTGTCATTTCCACTCTTTGTTTTAGGCAACTTGGTAATGAAATCTATAGTTACCATCTCCCACTTCCATGTGGGGATTTCTAGTTGTTGTAGAAGTCCTGACGGCTTCTGATGTTCTGCCTTGACTTGCGAACACGTCAAGCACATCGCTACATGATGGGCGATGGATTTCTTCATTCATCAACCAATATCTTGGTCTTAGATCCTGGTACGTCTTGTCACTTCAAGGATGCATTGAATATTTGGAGTTATGAGCTTCCTGAAGGATTATATCTTTGAGTCCTCCAAAAATCGGAACCCAGATTCTCCCATTGAATCTAAGTATTTCATCGTTACTAGGAATCAATTGATCAATAGTTTTACCTAGCCCTTCCTTAGGGAGGTTTGCTTCCATCATAGCTTGCTTTTGTGCATCAAGTAGTTTCTCATTCAAACAGCTTCTTATCTCGATGCCTTAGCATTGATTCTCAAGGGTTTCATCCTTTCCTTGCGACTAAGTGCATCCGCAAATACGTTTGCCTTGCCAGGGTGATATCGGATTTCACAGTCGTAGTCGTTTAATGTCTCCATCCAACGGCGTTGTCTCATGTTCAAATCCTTTTGATTGAACAAGTGTTGGAGGCTCCTGTGGTCAGTGTATATAATACACTTTGTACCATACAAATAATGTCTCCATAACTTTAGTGAAAACACTACGGCACCCAGTTCCAAGTCATGGGTAGTTTAATTCCTTTCAATCACTTTTAATTGTCGCGATGCGTAGGCAATCACCTTGCCCCTTTGCATAAGCACACAGCCCATGCCAGTGTGCGAAGCATCGCAGTAGACGACAAATTCCTCAGTACCTTCGGGCAGAGTAAGTGCAGGAGCATTGCTCAACTTGTGCTTGAGAATCTCAAAGGATTCTTGTTGCTTCGGTCCCCAATTAAACTTGACAGCCTTGCGGGTTAAGGTAGTTAGGGGAGTGGCTATTCTTGAAAAGTTCTCAATGAACCTCCTAATAATAACCGGCCAGTCCTAGGAAACTACGGATTTCAGAAGGAGTCTTGGGTGCTTCCCAATTCATGATACTTCAAACTTGGCTGGGTCAACTTGGATGCCACGTTCGCTCACCACATGTCCTAAAAACTGGACCTCTCTAAGCCAAAATTCGCACTTAGAGAACTTTGCATAAAGCTTTTCTTGTCTTAGGAGTTCTAGAATACACCTTAAATGTTTCTCGTGATCTACTTGACTACGAGAATAGATAAGTATGCCGTCTATGAAAACAATGACAAACTTATCTAAGTATGGTTTGCCGACTCTATTCATAAGATCTATGAATGCTGCTGGTGCATTAGTGAGTCCAAAAGGCATCACTAAGAACTCATAGTGACCATACCTGGTCCTGAAGCAGATTTCAGGACGTCTTCACTTCTAACTTTCAGCTGATGGTATCCTGACCTTAAATCGATCTTTGAAAAGTAGCTAGCTCCTTGCAACTGGTCGAATAAGTCATCGATCCTCGGTAAAGGGTAACGGTTCTTGATTGTTACCTTGTTTAACTCATGATAATCAATGCACAGACGCATTGAACCATCTTTCTTCTTCACAAACAATATAGGAGCTCCCCAAGGCGATGAGCTAGGCTGTATAAAGCCTTTCTCTAAAAGCTCATCCAGTTGGGTCTTAGTTCCTTCATTTTTGTAGGTGCTAATCGGTAAGGAACCTTCGCAATTGGTGCAGCTCCAGGCGGGATATCAATCCTAAACTCCACTTGCCTATCTGGGGGTAACCAGGAAATTCCTCAGGGAATACATCTACATATTCTGAGATAACTTTCAAGTATTCTATCTTTGGTTTGGGTTAGTCAATGGTTACTTGTGCCATGTAGATGACACAACCTTTCTTCAAACATCTTGAGGCTTTCAGAAGAGACACCTTTTTGGGTAACCCATGTTGATAGTCTCCTAATATGGTCAGGGTTTCACCGACGGGGATACGATTTCGATGAGTTTCTTATTGCACGTGATGCGGGCTTGGTTATGGGATAACCAATCCATGCCTAAGACTACATCGAACCCTGCTAACTTCATTGGCGAAAGAGAGACTGGAATGGATTGATTCTTTATGGATATGGAACACCCATCAAGAATGGTAGAAGCGTATTCTAAGGTTCCATCGGCAAGTTCTACTTCTTAGGTTATATCTAAAGCCCTTATGGGCAAATTCAACAACTCACTAAACTTATGACTAAGAAAGACTTATCAGCTCCGGAATCAAACAAAACTCTTGCAAAAATGTCATTAATGAGAAAAATACCTGTTATGACATTGTTGTCGTTGACGGCCTCCCTAGCAGTCATCTGGAAAGCTCGAGCACTTCCCTTGTTTGCCCCTCCATTCTTGGCACCATCCTTGGTGGCCTTAGGGCAGTTGGTCTTTATGTGGCCCTTTCCGCCACATCCAAAGCAAGATGCGTCCTTCAGATCCTTGCACTCCAAAGTCTTATGCCCCAATCTCTTACAGATACCACAAGGCTTAGCCTGTGGATCAAATCGACACTGACCCCCATGCTTCTTCTTGCAAATCTTACACGCGGGTCTATCATTGGACCAACCTTGGTTCCCTTTGAACCCAGACCTCAGCTTCTTCCTGTCAAACTTGTGGGAGTTGCCATCCTCCCTTTTCCTTTTCCCTTCAGCACCATTCTTAACTGATCTTTGCCTTATAATGTCTTGAGTAAGGGATAGCGCTAGGTCCACAGCAGACTGGTAAGTGCTAGGCTTAGAAGCCTTGACCATCCCCTTAATTTCTCGAGCAAGGCCATTAATGAAACGCGCAATGCGCTTTGGCTCTGGGGTGATCAAATAGGGAACTAACCTTGACAGGGAGTTATAATCGGTAACATACTTGTGGCAATCTAGATTCTTCATAGAGAGAGTTAAGTAATCAGCCTCTATTTTCTCCACCTCGTGGGGAGGGCAGTATGTCTCCTTGATCAATTCAACAAACCTCTTCCATCCCAAATTATACAAGGCTACCTTACCTGTAGACTGCACAATCGCCTTCCACCATATCAGGGCATCGCCCTTGAATGATTGAGAAACAAACTTCACCACATCATTCCTAGCACAACCACTAATATCCACAATAGTTTCCATCTCATCTAACCACCTAAGGCATTCCACCGCGCCTTTTTCACCGTTAAAGTCTCGTGGCTTGCAGGAGAGAAAGTACTTGTAGGTGCAACCATCTCTGACGGGTTGGTGCCTTTCCCTATGCTCGTGTGACCCTTGGTCATTTGTCTTTCTAGATTCACTTCTCTTATTTGAATAATGAACAGATCTACTCCTCTTAGCTGAGGATCGCGGAGTGGATGCGGTTCTGGAGTTAGTAGTTGGTATCTTTTAGCTTTTCCAAGGCTTTGTTCATGGCTTTGCTTGCAGCCTCATCAATGCGAGCTTGGAAGGCATCATCATTGATGTTAACATTAGCATGATCATCATTCTCGGGGTGACTATTGGCTCCTCCAGAGTAAGCCATCTCGTAAATCTTGGTACCACATAATTTAAAAGTCCATTAATTGATCATTGCAATTGATGATTCGTAGAGTGTCATGGTATTCTTAACCATTTAAGTACATTAAAGTACATGTTTCTTAATAAACTTGGCACAAAAGGCTTGGACTTTTAAAGAGTCATGTATGGTGCTTGGAATGAGATTTATGGCTCAAAGGCATTTCATCACTAATGGATGTTTGAATGTTGTCATTCCATATCTGACAAGATGATATAAGATTGATCACTTATGATCGATGAGGTTTGGGCGTAGCCCAGCTACCTCGATGACTAGTGTGGTTCCTCAAGTCACACTGCCAGGAGAGTCAACAGTACTTAGATGTTAACTAGAGTTAATTGTCTCAAAATGGTTTTTATAATAAAGCCTGGTTTTATTATAATCATTTTAATAAGGTTTTGGAGTGTGGCTCACTACCTTGGACAGGGAACCTTAAAGGTTACAACGTCCTTGACTCTATTGGATGATTAGGCATGGCTTGTAAGCCATTCATCTCCGAGCGATAATGGAAAGTGTTTATCATTCTTGATATACACAATGATCTTGTTAACTATTAGGCTTCGAGGTGGAACATAGTTCACTGCCTCTGGATAGAAGGGATACTCTTCCTTAGCTATCATGATAGAAGGTTATCAATCCTTAACCTATTATAGTTAGCCAATTTATTATGGTCTATTGCCATTCGGCTGTGAAAACCATTTAAGAAGACCTTTTGGAATTTTAGCGGATCAATAAAAATTTTGAGTAAAGTCGAGACGATCGCTTGAACAAAGGATATTTCTTAATACTTATACACACATATAATATATATATACACACATATATATATTTGAATCCTTCCTCATTAAAATAAATAAGGGATTACATTAGGGCCTTAAACAGGTCTTTTATTCAAAACTAAGGTTAATTGGCCCTCGCAGGAGTCTAACAGAAATAACTAGTCCACGCAGGGACGGAAACCAAATATTTGTCCACGCAGGGTCTAAAATAAAATACTTACCCACGCAGGGACTAAAATAGAAATACTTGTCCACGCAGGGAATAAAATAAAAATAAAAGTACTAATAGCTCAATCCCTACTCATCTTTCTTCCCTTCCATATTTTTGTCAACTTCTTGAAGGCCTTAAAGGTTTTCTTCTCCTTTTTCTCGGGTTGGCGCTGCATCTGCTCAACTCTTTCCAAGGCCTGATTAATGACCTCTAGTTGTGGCGTTGTTTGAGGTGTTTGTTGCATCGGGGGTTGCGGTTGAGACTGGTATGCAGAAGGGTATTGATAGCCATAGCCAGGGTATGATGTAGCCGAGTATGGAATAAAAGGAGTTGGGTTATAAGCATTATACGCGGCTGCTTCCAAATATGGATCAACAGACGGCGCCGAATAGTCATAGTGTAAAGGTTTAGGTGTATGGTGTTACCCAGCTGAATATGGATTGGAAGGGATCGGATTTCCTGGTTTCGGCAGTGTCAGCTGAACAGTAGGTTCAATGGCTGGTGGTAGAGGTGGCAACACCGCCTCTGGTGATGTGTTTGAGGGTCCACCCATTTGTGGGTCCTCAGGGATAACAGGGTAAGTTTGGGACATAGGTGGTTGCGAACCCGTCCATTGCCCAGCACATACCGACATACGGGCTCCACGCTTCCTTATTGGAGGCGTTTGTTGTTGTTGGGGTTGTCGTTCCTCCACTTCCATTTGTTCAGCTTCTTGGGGAGGTGATGGTGGTTTAGAAGAATGAGGAGAAGGGGTATAGTAGAACTGGTATTGGCTCCATCTCAAATCCCAACTATCGGGGCCTTCAAATGGTGATCCCATGTGAGAAGGGGGACCACTTGACAGTTCAATAGGATAGTTACGCGATCCCAAGGGTGGCATTTCTGGATCTTCCTCCATGTGGGTGGGTGAGTCAACCGGTGGCGTTATAGATGGAGAACACGCATAGCTATTTGGATTGGAGTCTTCTTGGTGAGGGTTGGAGTGATGGCAGTGATGTGAATGGTACGAGTGGAAAGAGTAGTGAGAGTCTTGGGATTCGGAATGTGGGGGAGAGTACTCGCGTGGAAGCGGGTACCCAAACGGTCGCCATGAAGACGAAGAATCTCCTGATCCTTCGTATGGGTTTGGGCTCGGCACACGTGATGGTCCTTGCCCAGATGCTCCTCCTCTTGTTGAGCCTCCGCCTCTCCTAATGCTACCACGACATCTTGGCGGCATTTTTCCTACTTCAATACAAATTAGAAAACAAAGCAAAACAAAATAAATAATAAAACTCTTAATAATGGTTAGAGAAATCCTAAGTCGATGTCTAGACTCGGAGACTAAGGAATGTGCTATTGTGTATACTCGAGGTTAAACACAAAAGGCTAGTGTTTAATTCACTCGAACGTTCGCTCTAATACCAAACTGTCACACCCCGTATTTCCAACATAATCCCGGTGGGCCCGGGTGGGGAGTATTGTGACATAAGGTTGGTATCATCAAGGTCAAACATATATACAGTACATTGGAAGACTTGAATATTAAATATTATTACAAACCGTAGAGTTTAAAAGTCTTAAAACAATTACAAGGTTTGCAATATTAGATCCACAGGCGGATCAAAGGTACAAAAACGATATTCTCCGACAGACTTTAGGCTTGACTAAGAACTTGCAAAATTCTCTACATCATACCAAGCAGCTCCTAGCCTATTCCGTGCCGAACATGTCACATAGCCTTTTTGGAAAATATGTCAGTTTTCACTGGTAAATACATTTAATCGACTCATTTTGAAAACATTTAAAATTTGTTTAGGTGCATTGAGCACGGAAATCTTTTATAACTTGGGACAATTCAAAATGATCTTGTTTACAGTTTTACATGCCTGTCAATACATATGGGTCCGGTGCAAGAGCCAAATAACCTGATTAACCGACACACCGCTTAATAAAATCCCACGGAGGAGTATAAATAAAATAATTTGTTTAGCATTAGCGTCTGTCAGGTGTATGCCTACACCCCGCGCTTAGTTCGTGGCCATTATTAATTTAAATGAACCAAGGATATCCAGGACACGTCGAGTTAACCCCCAATGTTTAAGTTATCAGACAGTACAGAATAAAACGTGTTATAAGATTTAGTAAATCACAATCCGATAAACATGATCCCATACCCGACCAAGCGGTAATATAATACCGTATCCCAAGCCCATATAGGGAAAATAAGTTAAGGTATTTACCTGAGCTAGTTCTTCTAACGAATAATAACTCAGCCATTAATCAAAAAGACAATTGCAAAGTATCGATCTACTGGGAGGATTCTAGTCTGGATTGAGGGTATTAATAACCAATTAGAATGCTAACGGGTTTAGGTTGAGTTGTTGACTCGAACCAGTTAGCTTAAAGGATACATAACGGAACGATACGCTTGACTAAGCGATGACCGGAAAGAATGTTGTTTAAACCCGACAAGTACTAGGACTTGTATATTATGGGTAAACATATAACATTCTGGATTTGATATAAAAATGATAAGGTTAGACCAGTTTCGGTGAATTTACGTAAACATGTCACGTAGACTTAACCGTACGCATAAAGCGATACCGTGTAACCGGATGAGTCATGTGCAAGTTTCATGTTCTAATATGCTTACAACATGTTTCAATATCAGTAAGATACCAACACGTATGCCCGTTATAGTTTTAAAATCGATTTCGGCTTTAAAGGGGTAATTTGGTCATTTTACGATTCATAAAAATGAGTTGGTGATTAATCTGATGTCATGGTCATATATTATTTATAAAATTATTTATTTTATGATGTTACATCAGTAAGATGTCAAATATATGTGTGGTTTATATTTGAAGACCAAACTATGCCCCGAAAGGGTATTTTGGTCATTTCACACATAGATTCAAAGACTTATTTGGGAGTCTAAGTCTATAACTTGTACCTACTGTAAAAACATTAGAAATAGGTTTTATAATCAGTATGTAATAAGTCTTGATGCTTAGATATGGTTTTAACCCATACTATGCGTTGAAAAGGCGATAAAGTCGCTAAATGACGAATTAATCAATGTTTAAGGAAAATTATAGTTTTGATCAGGTTTATATATTCAAAATATTTTATTTAATACATAAAAAATCAGTTTGTAAAAGGTTCGGTTATAAAAATTTCTTTAAAACTCATTTTACGCACCGTAAGGGTATTATCGTCATTTATCGATACCATACAAGAGCCTTTACATAAACTCGGTTTATAATTTGATTTAAGTTTCCAAATAACTTTAATTATTTGTAACATCAGTAGGTAAAGTATTTTATTGTAGAAGTTATGGTTAAAACATTTTATTTGCCGAAAAAGGGCATTTCGGTCCTTTAAAAGCTCAAATTGCGATATTTAGGAAGAACTTAGATTATGACCAAAATATGGACATGCATGAAAGTCAAACAAGTTAATATATCAGTAGGTAACTTGTTGCATGTTCATTTTTAGTTTAAATCTCATTTTAAGCAAAAAGGACAAAGTAGTCAAATTTGACACATTTAAGAAACTTGCGCATAAACTCGGATTATGATTATGACCATGTAGTATGACCTTAGGGGGTTATCCTACATTATATAAGGATCATAATGAAACTTAGAATCGGCCTTGAAAGACTCTAAATCGGGTCAGAACTGAAAGTCAAAGTAGAAGTCAAATTTCAAGACTTTCGGTTGCGAACCGACCTTAGACCTGGGATTGACGAGCCGAACATGTTCCCACACGTTCTTATAATTATTATTAAGTATTTAGAGTGACAAAACTTATTTTATAACATGCATGTTTACTAGTTATGCTTTTATTATCAAATCTGACCCAGTTTGACTTTTTTTAGAAATAAGTTTGACTCGTCAATCGGACATGCAAACGTGGTAATCAGGAGGTGCCCTTATGGGATGTTGTTACCTACCTTATTACAATCATGTAACCATGTTTGATTCGAACCATGGCTGGACGATAAGGATTTAAGCTTAATGTAAAAGATGTTTTATGACGAACTTGACTTTTAGCTAGAATGAGAAATAAACTGAATAAGGAAGGCCAAGAACACTTACACAAGGTCCTTGCACGAATATGAGATGGACTTGAAGACTCTTGAAGCTCTAGAACTTGCAGATGTTTGAAGAAGATAATTTGAGGAGCGTGCAAGTTCTTGAAGGATGAATCAAGGCTTCAATTTATGGAATTGGAAGATGATGGAGGTTGATACAAGTGTTTAGCATGCATCCCTGAAGTTCACAAGTGTCCAGGTACGTGTCTTGAGCAGAGAAATGCTGGAAATTCGCGAAAATAAGTGGCAGGCATGCAGGTCTGCAGCTGGCATGCAGAATTCTGCCAAACGCATGCCGTCATGCCATGCGAGGGAACAACATTTTTCACAACACACGCGGGGGTGACCATTTCTCAAAATTTTCAATTTTGGTCCCTGGACTTCCCAAACTTCCATATTTTGATATAAAAGCATGTTTTATTCAATATGGCACCTGTTTAGCACTCTCGAGGGTATATCCGAACATCATTAGGCTCCGGGTTCGATAAAAGGTCACTCAGAGGCATAGATTAAGCATGTTGACACGTTTAACCCCTCGACTTTAATATTCACCACTAAGAGGTTATAAATAACATGTTGGCGATTTTAGTCCCTCTCGTCTAGCACACGGTATACGAGGATCAGCGGGACACGTGTCGAAATTTTAATTGGACAGGAACTTACGAGGTGTTACATCCTCACCCCCTTAAAAGAAATCTCGACCTCGAGATTTTATTCAAACAAATGAGGGTATTTTTGTCGCATATTGGACTCGACTTCCCATGTATATTCGGGACCTCTACGAGCATCCCACTTGACCTTTACAATAGGTATATTCTTTCTCCGAAGCTTCTTGACCGGTGGATCTTCGATCGCAATTGGTTTCTCAATAAACCTCAGGTTTTCATTGATCTAGACGTCCTCATGAGACATTGCTAGCGATTCATCTGCTAGGCACTTCTTTAAGTTGCAAATGTGGAACACATCATGGATTCCGCTTAGCTCCTCTGGTAGACTTAGCTTATACGTTACGGATCCAACTCGTTCGATGATCTCGAACGGTCCTATGTATATGGGGCTTAACTTGCCCTTCTTCCCAAAGCACATTACACCTTTCCAAGGTGATACCTTCAACAAGACCTTGTCCCCTACTTGGAACTGTAGAGGTTTACGCCTCTTTTCTGCGTAGCTCTTCTACCTATCCCGGGCAGCTTTGAGACGATCAAGAATCTGTCCAATCTTTTCTGTTGTCTCCAGGACTATCTCAGGTCCTGATAGTTGGGCCTCCCCAACTTCCGCCCAACAAATAGGCGTTCGACATTTCCTTCCATACAAGGATTCAAAAGGAGCAGCCTTGATGCTTGTATGATAACTGTTGTTATAGGAGAACTCGATTAGGGGTAAGTGGTCATCCCAACTTCCACCTAAATCGATCACACAAGTGCGAAGCATGTCTTCTAGTGTCTGGATGGTACGCTCACTCTGGCCATCAGTCTGCGGATGGTAAGCCGTACTGAAGTTCAATCGGGTACTTAATGACTGCTGGAAACTCTTCCAGAAATGAGAATTGTATCTTGTATCTCTATCGGATACAATAGATACCAGCATACCATGCAGTGACATGATTTTATCCACGTAATGCTCGGCTAACTTGTCAGAGCTATGCGTCTCCTTTATGGGCAAGAAATGTGTTGACTTAGTCAGTCTATCGACAATTACCCATATCGTGTCATTTCCACTCTTTGTTTTAGGCAACTTGGTAATGAAATCCATGGTTACCATCTCCCACTTCCATGTGGGGATTTCTAGTTGTTGTAGAAGTCCTGACGGCTTCTGATGTCTGCCTTGACTTGCGAACACGTCAAGCACATCGCTACATGATGGGCGATGGATTTCTTCATTCATCAACCAATATCTTGGTCTTAGATCCTGGTACGTCTTGTCACTTCAAGGATGCATTGAATATTTGGAGTTATGAGCTTCCTGAAGGATTATATCTTTGAGTCCTCCAAAAATCGGAACCCAGATTCTCCCATTGAATCTAAGTATTTCATCGTTACTAGGAATCAATTGATCAATAGTTTTACCTAGCCCTTCCTTAGGGAGGTTTGCTTCCATCATAGCTTGCTTTTGTGCATCAAGTAGTTTCTCATTCAAACAGCTTCTTATCTCGATGCCCTTAGCATTGATTCTCGAGGGTTTCATCCTTTCCTTGCGACTAAGTGCATCCGCAAATACGTTTGCCTTGCCAGGGTGATATCGGATTTCACAGTCGTAGTCGTTTAATGTCTCCATCCAACGGCGTTGTCTCATGTTCAAATCCTTTTGATTGAACAAGTGTTGGAGGCTCCTGTGGTCAGTGTATATAATACACTTTGTACCATACAAATAATGTCTCCATAACTTTAGTGAAAACACTACGGCACCCAGTTCCAAGTCATGGGTAGTGTAATTCCTTTCAATCACTTTTAATTGTCGCGATGCGTGGGCAATCACCTTGCCCCTTTGCATAAGCACACAGCCCATGCCAGTGTGCGAAGCATCGCAGTAGACGACAAATTCCTCAGTACCTTCGGGCAGAGTAAGTGCAGGAGCATTGCTCAACTTGTGCTTGAGAATCTCAAAGGATTCTTGTTGCTTCGGTCCCCAATTAAACTTGACAGCCTTGCGGGTTAAGGTAGTTAGGGGAGTGGCTATTCTTGAAAAGTTCTCAATGAACCTCCTAATAATAACCGGCCAGTCCTAGGAAACTACGGATTTCAGAAGGAGTCTTGGGTGCTTCCCAATTCATGATACTTCAAACTTGGCTGGGTCAACTTGGATGCCACGTTCGCTCACCACATGTCCTAAAAACTGGACCTCTCTAAGCCAAAATTCGCACTTAGAGAACTTTGCATAAAGCTTTTCTTGTCTTAGGAGTTCTAGAATACACCTTAAATGTTTCTCGTGATCTACTTGACTACGAGAATAGATAAGTATGCCGTCTATGAAAACAATGACAAACTTATCTAAGTATGGTTTACCGACTCTATTCATAAGATCTATGAATGCTGCTGGTGCATTAGTGAGTCCAAAAGGCATCACTAAGAACTCATAGTGACCATACCTGGTCCTGAAGCAGTTTTCAGGACGTCTTCACTTCTAACTTTTAGCTGATGGTATCCTGACCTTAAATCGATCTTTGAAAAGTAGCTAGCTCCTTGCAACTGGTCGAATAAGTCATCGATCCTCGGTAAAGGGTAACGGTTCTTGATTGTTACCTTGTTTAACTCACGATAATCAATGCACAGACGCATTGAACCATCTTTCTTCTTCACGAACAATATAGGAGCTCCCCAAGGCGATGAGCTAGGCTGTATAAAGCCTTTCTCTAAAAGCTCATCCAGTTGGGTCTTAGTTCCTTCATTTTTGTAGGTGCTAATCGGTAAGGAACCTTCGCAATTGGTGCGGCTCCAGGCGGGATATCAATCCTAAACTCCACTTGCCTATCTGGGGGTAACCAGGAAATTCCTCAGGGAATACATCTACATATTCCGAGATAACTTTCAAGTATTCTATCTTTGGTTTGGGTTAGTCAATGGTTACTTGTGCCATGTAGATGACACAACCTTTCTTCAAACATCTTGAGGCTTTCAGAAGAGACACCTTTTCGGGTAACCCATGATGATAGTCTCCTAATATGGTCAGGGTTTCACCGACGGGGATACGATTTCGATGAGTTTCTTATTGCACGTGATGCGGGCTTGGTATGGGATAACCAATCCATGCCTAAGACTACATCGAACCCTGCTAACTTCATTGGCGAAAGAGAGACTGGAATGGATTGATTCTTTATGGATATGGAACACCCATCAAGAATGGTAGAAGCGTATTCTAAGGTTCCATCGGCAAGTTCTACTTCTTAGGTTATATCTAAAGCCCTTATGGGCAAATTCAACAACTCACTAAACTTATGACTAAGAAAGACTTATCAGCTCCGGAATCAAACAAAACTCTTGCAAAAATGTCATTAATGAGAAAAATACCTGTTATGACATTGTTGTCGTTGACGGCCTCCCTAGCAGTCATCTGGAAAGCTCGAGCACTTCCCTTGTTTGCCCCTCCATTCTTGGCACCATCCTTGGTGGCCTTAGGGCAGTTGGTCTTTATGTGGCCCTTTCCGCCACATCCAAAGCAAGATGCGTCCTTCAGATCCTTGCACTCCAAAGTCTTATGCCCCAATCTCTTACAGATACCACAAGGCTTAGCCTGTGGATCAAATCGACACTGACCCCCATGCTTCTTCTTGCAAATCTTACACGCGGGTCTATCATTGGACCAACCTTGGTTCCCTTTGAACCCAGACCTCAGCTTCTTCCTGTCAAACTTGTGGGAGTTGCCATCCTCCCTTTTCCTTTTCCCTTCAGCACCATTCTTAATTGATCTTTGCCTTATAATGTCTTGAGTAAGGGATAGCGCTAGGTCCACAGCAGACTGGTAAGTGCTAGGCTTAGAAGCCTTGACCATCCCCTTAATTTCTCGAGCAAGGCCATTAATGAAACGCGCAATGCGCTTTGGCTCTGGGGTGATCAAATAGGGAACTAACCTTGACAGGGAGTTATAATCGGTAACATACTTGTGGCAATCTAGATTCTTCATAGAGAGAGTTAAGTAATCAGCCTCTATTTTCTCCACCTCGTGGGGAGGGCAATATGTCTCCTTGATCAATTCAACAAACCTCTTCCATCCCAAATTATACAAGGCTACCTTACCTGTAGACTGCACAATCGCCTTCCACCATATCAGGGCATCGCCCTTGAATGATTGAGAAACAAACTTCACCACATCATTCCTAGCACAACCACTAATATCCACAATAGTTTCCATCTCATCTAACCACCTAAGGCATTCCACCGCGCCTTTTTCACCGTTAAAGTCTCGTGGCTTGCAGGAGAGAAAGTACTTGTAAGTGCAACCATCTCTGACGGGTTGGTCCCTCTCCCTATGCTCGTGTGACCCTTGGTCATTTGTCTTTCTAGATTCACTTCTCTTATTTGAATAATGAACAGATCTACTCCTCTTAGCTGAGGATCGCGGAGTGGATGCAGTTCTGGAGTTAGTAGCTGGTATCTTTTAGCTTCTCCAAGGCTTTGTTCATGGCTTTGCTTACAGCCTCATCAATGCGAGCTTGGAAGGCATCATCATTGATGTTAACATTAGCATGATCATCATGCTCGGCACACGGGATGGTCCTTGCCCGGATGCTCCTCCTCTTGTTGAGCCTCCGCCTCTCCTAATGCTACCACGACATCTTGGCGACATTTTTCCTGCTTCAATACAAATTAGAAAACAAAGCAAAACAAAATAAATAATAAAACTCTTAATAATGGTTAGAGAAATCCTAAGTCGATGTCTAGACTCGGAGACTAAGGAATGTGCTATTATGTATACTCGAGGTTAAACACAAAAGGCTAGTGTTTAATTCACTCGAACGTTGGCTCTGATACCAACCTGTCACACCCCGTATTTCCAACACAATCCCGGTGTGCCCGGGTGGGGAGTATTGTGACGTAAGGTTGGTATCATCAAGGTCAAACACATATACAGCACAGCGGAAGACTTGAATATTAAATATTATTACAAACCGTAGAGTTTAAAAGTCTTAAAACAATTACAAGGTTTGTAATATTAGATCCACAGGCGGATCGAAGGTACAAAAACGATATTCTCCGACAGACTTTAGGCTTGACTAAGAACTTGCAAAATTCTCTACATCATACCAAGCAGCTCCTAGCCTATTCCGTGCCAAACCTGTCACTTAGCCTTTTTTGGAAAATACGTCAGGTTTCACTGGTAAATACATTTAACCGACTCATTTTGAAAACATTTAAAATTTGTTTAGGTGCATTGAGCACGAAAATCTTTTATAACTTGGGACAATTCAAAATGATCTTGTTTACAGTTTTACAAGCCTGTCAATACATATGGGGTCCGGTGCAAAAACTGAATAACCTGACTAACCGACACACCACTTAATAAAAACCCACGGAGGAGTATAAATAAAATAATTTGTTTAGCATTAGCGTCTGTCAGGTGTATGCCTACACCCTGCGCTTAGGTCGTGGCCATTAGTAATTTAAATGAGCCAAGAATATCCAGGACACGGTCGAGTTAACCCCCAATGTTTAAGTTATCAGACAATACAGAATAAAATGGGTTATAAGATTAGTAAATCACAATCTGATAAACATGATTGCATACCTGACCAAGCGGTAATATAATACAGTATCCAAGCCCATATAGGGAAAATAAGTTAAAGTATTCACCTGAGCTAGTTCTTCTAACGAATAATAACTCAGCCGTTAATCAAAAAGACAATTGCAACGTATCGATCTACTGGGAGGATTCTAGTCTGGATTGAGGGTATTAATAACCAATTCGAATACTAACGGGTTTAGGTTGAGTTGTTGACTCGAACCAGTTAGCTTAAAGGATACATAACAAAACGATACGCTTGATTAAGCGATGATCGGAAAGAATGTTGTTTAAACCCGACAAGTACTAGGACTTGTATATTTTGGTAAACATATAACATTCTGGATTTGATATAAATTATAAGGTTAGACCCGTTTCGGTGAATTTACGTAAACATGTCACGTAGACTTAACCGTACGCATAAAGCGATACTGTGTAACCGGATGAGTCATGTGCAAGTTTCATGTTCTAATATGCTTACAACATGTTTCAATATCAGTAAGATACCAACACGTATGCCTGTTATAGTTTTAAAATCGATTTCGGCTTTAAAGGGGTAGTTTGGTCATTTTACGATTCATAAAAATGAGTTGGTGATTAATCTGATGTCATGGTCATATATTATTTATAAAAATATTTATTTTATGATGTTACATCAGTAAGATGTCAAATATATGCTTGGTTTATATTTGAAGACCAAACTGTGCCCCGAAAGGGTATTTTGATCATTTCACACATAGATTCGAAGACTTATTTGGGAGTCTGAGTCTATAACTTGTACCTACTGTAAAAATATTAGAAATAGGTTTTACAATCAGTATGTAATAATTCTTGATGCTTAGATATGGTTTTAACCCATACTATGCGTTGAGAAGGCGATAAAGTCGCTAAATGACGAATTAACCGATGTTTAAGGAAAATTATAGTTTTGATCAGGTTTATATATTCAAAATATTTTATTTAATACATAAAAATCAGTTTGTAAAAGGTTCGGTTATAAAAAATGTCTTTAAAACTCATTTTACGCACCGTAAGGGTATTATCATCATTTATCGATACCATGCAAGAACCTTTACATAAACTCGGTTTATAATCTGATTTAAGTTTCCAAATAACTTTAATCATATTGTAACATCAGTAGGTAAAGTATTTTATTTTAGAAGTTATGGTTAAAACATTTTATTTGCCGAAAAAGGGCATTTCGGTCCTTTAAAAGCTCAGATTGTGATATTTAGGAAGAACTTAGATTATGAACAAATTGTGGACATGCATGCAAGTCAAACAAGTTAATATATGAGTAGGTAACTTGTTGCATGTTCATTTTTAGTTTAAATCTCATTTTAAGCAAAAAGGGTAAAGTAGTCAAATTTGACACATTTAAGAAACTTGCGCATAAACTCGATTATGATTATGACCATGTAGTATGACCTCAGTGGGTTATACTAATTATATAAGGATCATAATGAAACTTAGAATCAGCCTTGAAAGACTCTAAATCGGGTCAGAACTGAAAGTCAAAGCAGAAGTCAAACTTCAAGACTTTCGGTTGCGAATCGACCTTAGACCTGGGATTGACGAGCCGAACATGTTCCACAGTTCTTATAATTATTATCAAGTATTTAGAGTGACAAAACTGATTTTATAACATGCATGTTTACTAGTTATGCTTTTATTATCAAATCTGACCAAGTTTGACTTTTTTTAGAAATAAGTTGACTTCATCGGACATGCAAACGTGGTAATCAGGAGGTACCCTTATGGGATGTTGTTACCTACCTTATTACAATCACGTAACCATGTTTGATTCAAACCATGGATGGACTGATAAGAATTTAAGCTTAAAGTCAAAGATGTTTTACGACGAACTTGACTTTTAGCTAGAATTGAGAAATAAACTGAATAAGGAAGGTCAAGAACACTTACACAAGGTCCTTGCACGAACATGAGATGGACTTGAAGACTCTTGAAGCTCCAGAACTTGCAGAGGTATGAGAATAAGAATTTGAGGAGTGTGCAAGTTCTTGAAGGATGAATCAAGGCTTTAATTTATGGAATTGGAAGATGACGGAGGTTGCTACAAGTGTTTAGCATGCATCCCTGAAGTGGACAAGTGTCCAGGTACGTGTCTTGAGCAGAGAAATGCTGGAAATTCGCAAAAAGAGGTGGCAGGCATGCAGGTCTGCAGTTGGCATGTAGAATTCTGTGAAACGCATGCCGTCACGCCACGCGAAGGAACAACATGTTCTCGCGCAACACGCGGGGTGACCTTTCTCAAAATTTTCAATTTTGGTCCCTGGACTTCCAAACTTCATATTTTGACATAAAAGCATGTTTTATTCAATATGGCACATGTTTAGCACTCTCGGGAGTATAACCGAAAATCATTAGGCTCCGGGTTCCATAAAAGGCCACTCAGAGGCATAGATTAAGCATGTTGACACGTTTAACCCCTCGACTTTAATATTCACCACTCAGAGGTTATAAAATAACATGTTGGCGAGTTTAGTCCCTCTCGTCTAGCACACGGTATACGAGGATCAGCGGTACAGTGTCGAAATTTTAATTGGACAGGAAATTACGAGGTGTTACACATGCAAAAGTTTATATAAGTTCTAGGCCATTGCTTACGCAAAATCAAAAGAACTTTTATAATACCCTAGATATCAATTATCTACAAAGACCTAGTATCTCAGAATCATGAAATCTCTTTAAATGAAATTTCGAGTACCAAGTCCGTATATCCGAGAGATGTTAATCCACAAATTAAGAAGTTGTAAATTTAGGTTTATATCCCGGAAACAATCTACTAAACGTGTAAAGCTTACTAACATATCCATGGTAAGACTTGTTTAAACCTTTTAAACTTTACATTTTTTAGCATACTATGATAGTTCACTGATGTACTATCATTTCCTCTTATACACAAAACTCTTTTTGTCTTTTTCATGTTTTTAATCTATTCTGAATTGAATATGTTTTTGGATTTCTTGAAAATTTTTCTCCCCTTAAAATTGAAAAACATATTTGTGAATTATTTATTTATAGAAAAATATTAACCAACCGATCAGAATCACTTCAATTCGTCATCCATTACTGCTTCACAATTTTTCTTTTAAGCCCTCTCCCCCTCATGATGACAAAACTGTGAAACTTTTGAGTTTATGAAACATTTATTTTCATGAGTTTTGTCTGTTCAACAGTGAGGGTTCTGTGAAATTTTTTAAATTTTCTTCAAAAATTTGCAAAATTGTTAGAATTTTATTAAGGCCTTTATGTAGAACTTGATAACCCGGCCATGTCTTCATTATGTGCCATAGAACTTCATTCTCAGTAATTTGCTTTTATCTCGGAAGTTCCTACACAAAAATTCAAACAATTAGTTGAATAGTGACACCCAAGTCTTTTTAGTCTTAAGTGTTATTTCTTCAACCTCAATTTTAATTTTCTTTTCACAATCAGGTTTACTTTGGACTTTCTCAAGTTTCAGAAAATCTTCAAAACACTCAATTTTCACTGATTGTTTAATTTTTCCTACAACTTTTTCTTTCATCACCCATGTTTGGTTTTTATTTAAAGTTTTATTTAAATACAATGTAGAATCGTTTTGTCCATTACTTTTTGAAGATTCACCAGTTTCAAATTTTGCAAACTTCGTAGTTACTGGTTTTTCTTTGTTGATAAATGCTGAATATTGTCTCCAAACCTGTTGGTACGAACATGAGTGATGATTTTGGTTTCAAATCTTCAGAATTTTTCTTTACATCATTAACAGGTTTAGAGTTATTTTGTGGACATTTTCTTGCAATGTGTCCAACGTTTTACATTTAAAGCATGTCCTACTGTCAATGACAGAAGGTTCCTTAACCTGTTTACATTGTTGCTCTTTAAAAATTCTTCCTTAGATTGTTTATAGAAATAACTTTCGTTTGTGTTTTCTGAACTTGCAGGTACAAAAGTCTTTTTCTTCACATATTTTGGTTTTTCAAACTTGCTATCATATTTTTTACCATTCCCATACCCTTTCCAACCATTGTAATTTCTTTGTTGGTTATTTGAATAAGTAAGATTTATTTCTGTTAGAGTCCAAAACTTCTGATTCTTTTGTTAAACTTTCTATATCTGAAATTTTGATTTCAACAAGTTTGAAAAAAATTCAACTATGTTCAAGTTCACATTCTGAATCGGAAATTCAGAATCAGAATGTAGTTCACCAGATTCAATCATTTTGTTCATTAAAACACCGGATCATCATTTGAACCATTTTCTGATGTTTTGATATAAGCATCATGAGAATTTTTGTCATTTTCAGATTGTGAACTCAAACATGCTTTTTCATGTTTCGGTTGAGTGTTTTCAAAAATGTTTTTATCTTTTTCTTGTCCCAAAACATTCTCAACCACTTTCTTAATCATATCTGATTCATCGCTTCCATCAGATTTTGAATAGGTAACATCGATGTTGTCAGGCAACTAAACTTCATGTTCGGTCTTTACTGTCTTTATTTCAAGTTTAGTGCCTCTTCCACTCGGTCAGGTTTTTTATGGCATAGCTGTTCCACATCGGAGGAGGACATCGATTATAACCTAATCCTTTGTTCTGATAGTCGTAAATATCTTCTTCATTTTCATCTTTTTCCATTCGACTTCGGGAGAATATGATCCAAAACATATGAAGCAGTTGAGTAACTGATTAACTTTTTATCAACCCTTTCAGTCTCTATTCTCATTGCTTCCAGCTCATTTTTCAATTTGGCTATTGTATCAATATGGGTATTTATTGCCATATGTTTACTCATGACTGTAGCCTTTAACATGTCGATCGTAGAGCCCTGTTCTAAGTTGACTTGTTCTAAATGTTTAGATGTTCTGCTCAACACATTTAAGCGCTTTATAATTCTCATCCTTCTCAAAGCACGACTTGCATGGTTCGAGACATTTTGTGCACTGTCTTTCTACCACAACTTCCTCTTCTTGACATTTTCAACTTTCTTGTTTTGTTCAACACTAATAGATGCTTCTACTTCTCTCGTTGATCCATATAAATTTTCTCTGCAATCATATCTTCTCCACATTGCGTATTCTGACAATTTTCCTGATTACCTTAAAAAACATTAAAAACATCAGTAGTCATAAATGTTTGTGCAAATTCTCTTTCATCAAAATAACAATGATTAGACTCTTCAGGAACGTCGTCATACCGAACTTCTTCCATTTTTGATAAAACTTGATTTTCAAAAGCTTTATGCAGACAAATTCATGGACCGGTTGCTAAAAACGTTTAAAATTCTTTCTGAAAACTGTTTTTACCAGATTATACCATTAAACCCGTCTTGACAATAGGAATCCAATGATGTATAATGTCCAAAATCTATTTCGGAATTTTCATGCCTTTTTTTAGAAGATCGAACTAGTCGTTCACTTGTACGAATTGACACACACTTGTACGAAGTGCGATCAGTTCGTACGAATTGATCTTACACTTTCATGTTTTTTTGCCATTTTTGACATGATTTGATCGTTTTTAGCTCAAGGGTTTTAGTATGATGGATTTTATGTATTATACTTGAAAACCAGTCCATTTTATCCGTGTAATGTCCAAGAAAAGTTAAAAATAGAAAGAATGAGTAGAAGATGAGATGTTTTAAGTCCAATGTCTTCAAATCAGGCCTCTCCTGCTCTGATACCACTTGTAGGTCCATTGTCCGGATCTGTTCAGGCACTAATTTGGCAAACCTAATGTAAACGTGAGGAATCTGTTTGCTTAGGCGACACTGTAAACAAGTTTGTTTCTATTAAAACACTTTTCATTGATTATCAAACTTTACAGTTCCTGGAAACAGCCAGACAGAGCTCCGCCGTCCGAGTCGCAAAAGATCTACATTCAAATGAGCACACACTTATTTATAGGCAACTCACTTCGCACAAGATTAACTAGTCACTTCGTACGAATTGATTCCACTTCGTACGAAGTGTTCACCACTTCGTACGAAGTGTGTTTTTACTTCGTGCGAAGTGCCCTTAAAACATACAAAATACAACATTATGCTCCTACATACAGACTCGATATTATACATGACGTAGGGGACAGACATATGCATCAACAGAATACGCTCAAAACTCACTTGTTTCGAACTTGGAATAATTTGCCTAACTTGAAGAATTTGATGATCATAGGGTGTTTGATAGAGTGTTTGGAATGTGGAAAGTGTTTAGGAGGTGGCAAGGGGTTGTATTTATAGTTAGGATTAGGGTTTGGGTGTTAAATGAGGTGGTTGGGTGTTGAAAGAAGGGAAATGAAGCCAAAATCCACGAATTAAAAACAATTTGCTAGACCAGGTTCCATACGAACCGCAAGGGGGTTCCATACTATCCGTATGGAACTCTGAAAGTATAAAACAAATCATTTTTAGTCCCTTGAGTCGTTTGTTGGTTATGTTATGCTATAAACTCAACGTTGAACATGTTTTTAGGTTTTTATGGTGTATATAAGTATATGTAATGTATAAACACGCATGAATATCATTCCGAGAAAATGTAATCTCGATGTATGAACTTAAGATTCAGTTCAAAAGACTTCAGTTCAGTTTAAAACATCAATTTTAGTTTAGAATACTTTAGATGTAGTCAAAGTACTCCAACGACATTAGCTATACTTCAAAAGACTTTAGAAGGCTTCAGCTGTACTTCAGAAGAGTTTAGTTGACTTTAGATGCAGTGAAGAATACTTCAGACGCAGTTCAGAAAACTTCAGATCATCTAAACTTAATCAGAACTTGCATAAGTCACCTGATCTTAATTGGAACTTAGTAGAAGTCATCTGAACTCAATTGGAACTTAACAGAAGTCATCTGGACTTAATTGAAACTTAACAGAAGTCAACTAAAGTCATTGGAACTTAACAAAAATCATTTGATATAATTGGAACTTAACATAAGTTATTTGAACTAACTTAACATAAGTCATCTAAGCTTTCAGAACTAGATTAGACACTTTAAAATTAGTTCACCAACTTATAATAAATTGTTTAAAAGACTTGACTTGAGTTCAGAACTAGTTCCAGAGTTGACCAAATAAGTCAAAAGAAAGCGTTTAATGATACTTTGAAGTGCTTATCTCAAGGTTTTTTTTACATATTTCCCCTTCCTAAAAGGCCTTATTACATATTTACCCAAGCTTTAAAATCAAATACATATTTCCCCTTCCTAAACCATATATATTACATATTTCCCCTTCTTAAAGCATATATATTACTTATTTATCCTTATCACTAAAATTACTCTTATTGAATTACTACTTTACCCTTAATAAACTTATTAAATAAACGTTTACAATATTTACAATTACACCTAAGATAAGAATTAATATTCAAAAAGTTAATTACATATGTTTAATGTTTGTTTGTATTATATTATTCAAACAACCAGATTAAAGTACTCATGAGATTTAATTCCTGTTATTTAAAGATTTAATTAAACTACAAATAAGATAAGAATTTTTATTCAAACACTAAAACCGGGATGCGGAGCTGCAAACCAACATTCGAGATTAACATCATAACCGTTGTTGCCTCTTGCCGTTGTTAAATATTTAGATTTAATCAAAATTAATAGATGTTTAAACTCAATAAAGCTAGAACACAACAAACAGAAGACATATTTCCATTACATACTTGTTTCCGTCGAAATCGACTTAGGTTGTAGCAAACAGTCGTGATTTTGCGAGGTGTAGGGTATTGTGATGTTTGCAGCTTTTTTGCAGAAGATGAGGAACCAGGGGAATTGTAAGAGTTGTTTATCTTGATAGGAGTTAGAAAATTGTGAAAATGGAAAATATGTAATTAAATTAAATGGTTAGGTAAATTTGTAATACAGCATCTTAGGAAGGGGAAATATGTAAAAAACCCTATCTTTAATATTCATTCGTCAAGGTTCAATGGATATTATTCATTTTAAGCGATATTTCAAAATGTATATATTATTTGCATTGTTATCAACAATGCATGCCTTGGGGGTTGCCGATATTCGGTTTCGTTTAGTATTATCGGAACTGTGTTATCTTTACAGGAGATGAAATGAGTAGAAAAACATAGAAGAGAGGAGTGGCGTATGAAGAAGACGGGATGGTGAAAACAAACGATCTGGTTTCTATGTATAGGCAAGTTAAAGTTCAAAACTTTCAAATGGTTGCAGAAGTTTTGTCGAATATCTTGTTTACAAATAATGTTTCATGCAGAGGAGATTTAATCTCATCCATCCAATTATCAACTTGCATTAGGTTTGCCAGACATGTATCCCATTTCATCTATTTATTTTATTACATACATTTACTTTAATTCAAAGGTGAAAACCCAAGCATAGGATTAATTTCTAATAACTTTATCTACTTGCAAGTTGCAACTTTTGACACTTGTCTACATGCCAAATTATTTTAACACTAATTTGTCATGTAGTGAAATTCTTTTAAAATATTTCAAATCTTATGGACATAAGGTTTCTAATTATCATTATTATTTATGCATTTGTTGAAAAGGATTATTACCAATTTGTTTTTAAAAAAATGCATATAAAGTTTGGGTTATTCACTTATAAACCCAACCTTCATCTTTGTTGAGACTAATGCTTGCTAATTGAAGATCGCATTAATTCTTGGAGCATCGGTTCTGAAAATGAGAGATGGAAAGAGGGGAGTTTGTCAGTTAAACGTATTCAAATGAGAAAAATGACAAAACAGATCTTCAAGAGAATTTGAAAAGCTCAGTCTAGGGGGAGATTGTTGGGTCTAGAAATTAAGAAGGATAGTTTCCAGTCTAGGGTCATAGCGATTGAATACAAACCCAAACACCTATCGATTAGGTGTTGACGTGAAACCATATGAAAACCGAATAGTAAACACACAAATCCATAAAAGATAACAATCCCAACTTACATTAACCGAATGACGTTCCTTGGAAAACACTAATAAGCTCCTTATTACACACTCACAATATGAGATATGCACATGGTTTTTGGACCTGAAAATTAACCACGGTTTACCTTTAAATAGGTTATCAAAACTAACGTGCCGAAGACTTTGTAAAGTCACCAGTAATTCTAGTTAAATACGCCAACATGTCATTCCCTTAAACAACTATTAAACATTAACAAAACAAGCCCCTTGACTTATATTATCCATGAATTACATAAAAGCCCCCTATCTTTGTATATCTGGTATGAATGGTCTCAAACGTTCCAACAAACTCTTGGTAACCCAACCCCTTTAAGTTCAGGTGTATTGTGGCCCATCTTAAACTTCATTGTAAAGAGCTTAAAATTCCACATATATCATCTAAAGTTTGTAGCCACCGAATACCCAAGAAAATATCATAACTACTTAGTGGAAATACCAATATATTTGCCCAAAACCAATTTATTTTCATTAACAAATCTTACAAATTATTATACATGGTAGCTTATTTCCATTTGTTATAGTTACTTGCATGCATTGTGAGTGGGACATTTAAGCTTCTTAACCATCTTAAGGAAGTTGCGTGTGGAGCCACTATCTATCAAAAATTTTAGTGATTTTGTTCTAATGGTTCCCGTAATTTTACTAGTGGAGAACGAAAGGGATACCTATAATAACATTAAGTGAAATATGAGACTGCTCTTGCACGGGTTCTTTTAAAGTTAACTCAACATTTGATTCTTCATAATGCCCTTATATCTCTATAGAAGATAGGCGCTTGAATTTGCATTTATGGGCGGGTGTAAACCTTTTTATACACCAAAATCACTCACCCTTGGCTCTCTTGTCCGCCATTTCTTTACCAGCAAGCATCTTGGTAGGTTTGTAAGAGTTAAAAAGGATTAGCATTGATGGGTGTGGGCAATAAGGGGGTTTAGTGGAATTAGTAAGTGAATTGGTTGTGAAAGAAGATTTAGGAGTGTATTGAATGGTTCTTGGTTGGGATATGTTTCTTGACCTTTGTAATACAACATTGACATGTTCTTGTTGATGTGTGCAAAATGCAACATATAAATTACATCAAATGAAGCATAAAACTAACCCTTTTTAGTACTAATATTGGAAAAAGCACGTTTCTTTGTTCCTTTTGTATTTTCATGATAAAAAGAGCTTAAACGAACAAAAGAAGCAAATAAGCAGCCAAAACCAACATAAATACGAAAAGAAGGAATAACGAGCCATGCCCGACTCCTCAACAACACCCCAAAAACAAAAAAAGATTACAGAAGATGACCACGGAGCCGTGCCCAGACGAACATAGGCGTGGTCAGACCATGCACTTCAAACAAAACCTGCAGAAGCTTCTACGCCCACCACGGGGCCGTGCCCAGACCAACATGGGGTGTGGTCAACCATAAGATTTGCAGAATCCAGGTAGTACAAGCGAACAGTTGACCACGGGGCCGTGCCCAGAGGCCACGAGGTCGTGTGGGGCCCTATGCTATCAGATGCAATACATGAAGGAAGAGAAGGATGATGGCCACAGGCCGTGCCCACTAGACAAAGGGCCGTGGCCGGGCCTCTGTTTTGACTATAAATATGGGTGCTTGGTTCACTTTAAAGGCATCCCTTGGCAAACCACTTCTCTCTCACTTTGCCACCACTCCACCACCACTACAACACCAACACCCACAACCATCATCCATCTATCAGCTTTAGAGTGTGTAGTAGTGTCAGGATCCAAGATTGATTGTAAGGGTTTTTGTCAAACAAAGGCCATGCTTGGCTAATCTCTTACATCACTTGGTGAAGACAGGTCTTTAATGTATTACTTTTGATTTTTAGTCTTTTGACACTTTTTATTTGGATATGTATTAATGACTTTAATAACTAGTTTCTTATGTTGAAAGTGAATTTTCCTACTATTTCTTCATGATGTCATTGATTTGCTCATTCGTGTCATTACGGTCTATATAAAGCGCGTTAACTAACCTGATAGGAGGTTAGAAGGGTGGTTTGGTAAAGTTCTTGTCTCGTTCAGTGTATAGATCCTGCAAGGACTTGGTTCAAGCTTACTAGGACCTCCTTCAATGCCCCAAAGGTATTGGATGGCGGGGGTGCGAATAGTTTGAACCCCTATATGTAAACTACTATTAATATATTAAACCGGCTACTTGGGATTGTATCCCTGCTGACTCAAACCACTTAGCCGAGGGTAACGTCACCTTCAAAAGAGGGGCCTACCACTTTTCGCATTCATAACTTATTTAATTATCTTCCAATATTCCGACCCTTTGGGATTGTATTCCTGCTGACTCAAACCACTGGGTTGAGGGTAACGTCACCTTCAAAAGAAGGGCCCACTACTATAACTAAGATAATCTCTTAAAAAGTCCGAAAGTGCGAAAATCATCAAAGGATACATTAAAGATGAGTTGGATCCAAGTGATTCTATCTTGTCTATCTTTTCTTTCATTTTATTTATCTTCTTAATTTTAGTTTTAATTTTATGTTTAAAAACTTTTATCAAAATTTTAGATTGATTAGACGTTGACAATAAACCGGTACTAAAAGCTCTTGTGTCCTTGGACGACCTCAGTATCTTACCAACACTATACTACGCTCACGATGGGTGGACTTGCCCAAGTGTGTGTTTAGTGTTAGTACAATATCGTGTTTTATAAATTTAAAACTTGACTAATGCGTAAAATGAACTTAAAATGTTAATAAAAATATAATACGCTCAACGCACACCACTTGTAGCTTGGCCAGAGTATAAGCCTCTCTCAGAGTAGTAGGCTTGAAAAGCTTAACATAACATTTGATATCTGGTTTAAGGCCTTCAACATATAGGCTCATAGTATATTATATTCTTTACACAAAGTTACATTTTTGAACATCAAATCAAAAGCCTCACAATATTCTTCTAAACTACAGGTTTGAGTCAATGCTTTTAAAGCTCTCGTGGTCATCCCACTACACTTCATGAACAATTGAGGTCGTTGTAAAGCACGACCTTCTAAATGAATCGTTGCATAATGAATCTTGAATCAATTTGAATCAATCTGGTGTTCACATCGGTATAACTAACCCTCTACATCTGTTCCATTACACTTTGAGAACTCAACTTTTAAAAACTCGCTGTTACTTCTTCCAAAACGGTTATCGTCTTCTTCATCTATGTGATAACCTTCAATTCTTGTGCCATTGCCGGTACTTCTATTGCTAGTACACCCACCACCAAGATTACCACCTAGGATTATCATAATAGTAGGAAGGAAGATCAACAACCATGACATTAGAAAAGTTGTATATGAATTCCTTATTGCTCATATTCTGTCAAGTTTATTTAATAAAGCATCAACAAGTTTCTTTAATAAAGCATCAATCTACCTGGTATATCAAACATGTACAAGAGTTCAGTGCCAACATTAGAAAAACAATCTCTCATATCATATATAGATGAATTAATCAAAGACGAGCCGATAGATCATTCCTTAAGGTCCTGATCACATCAAAGTCTCCCATGAGTAGCAATGGTTCATTACTAATGGAACAGAAGCTTTTGATGAGGTCTTGTCTCCTAGCTTTAACATGGCCATAAACAAAAGAGCAGTATAATCCTTGTCTTTTATACAGTCTATAAATCCACCATTGGTGGATTCAGTTTTTTTTACAGGACGCATAAGTTGGTTGGGTTAATAGAAGGTGGGTCAAAACAAGTCCGATCAAACCAATATATACTTAGCAGCTTCTGATTGTAATAATTGTTTTTAAGTGAGTATAGGTCGTTGGCATAGACTTGTCATGGGAAAGAAGGAGCACGTGTTTTGTGTTTTCTGATGCAGGTGTCTCCGAGCCCAATTTAATCTTCATTAAGCAATGGGTTTCTATTGAATTGTGATGATTGAATTCCACTGTATCTCTCCTCAACAATTCATGAGGAGAATATATACAACAAATAAATACAAATAAGCCCCTCTACTATATACAAAATACAAACAATTAAAAACATGTATTAAGTTTGAGTAATATCCCCCCTCAAGCGAAAATGTGGCGGACCAATGCGAAGCATGTTTCTAAAGAATTCAAATTGAGGTCGAGCCAGACTTTTGGTAAAAAATCAGCCACTTGAAGCTTGCTAGGAATGAACTTGGTGTGTAGCTTGCCTGATGAAACAAGTTCTCGAACAAAGTGAAAGTCAAGTTCTATATGTTTCACGCGTTTATGTGATATCGGGTTTTGTGTAGAGAAGAGTGCATTGCGGTTATCACATAAGAGGGTAGGGCGAACTGAAGGTAAAGCATGTAGTTCCCAGAGCAAATGTGTTACCCAAATTAGTTCAGCTGCTGTGTGAGCCATTGCTCGGTATTCCGATTCACAACTAGAATGTGCAACAGTTGGTTGTTTCTTTGCACTCCAAGATACAAGATTCCCCCAGGTAAACGGAATACCCATATGTGGATCGTCGATTCTCAAGGCAACGAGCCCAATCTGCATTAGAAAAACCTAGCAAAGAATTGTGAGTAGGTTTAGAAAAAGTGAGTCCATATGTTAAAGTTCCCTTGATGTATCGAAGAATGCGTTTGACACACATATAATGGTCAACCGTGGGAGCATGAAGAAATTGACTGACTTGATTCACAGCATAAGCAATGTCGGGTCTAGTGATAGTTAAATATTGTAAAGCACCAACAAGAGACCTGTATAGAGTAGGATCTGAACATGTGTCACCAACGGTGGTGAGACTAATATTAGTGGCAAGAGGCGTGGGAGTAGGTTTGGCATCTGTCATACGAGCTCTATCAAGAATTTCTTTGGCATATTTGGACTGGTTGATGAACATGCCAGTTGTGGTGTAGGAGACTTCAAGACAAGGAAATAATTTAATTTCCCTAAGTCTTTTATAGCAAATTCCTTGTGTAGGCGAGTGATAAAATTTTTGATGGTCGAATCCTGATTGCCTGTTAAAATCAAGTCATCTACATACACTAATAGATACATGATGCATGATTCTCTTTTGAAAACAAAGAGACTAGTGTCTGCACGGCTGCACATAAATCCATTGTCAAGCAAAAAATTGCTTAACCGGTGAAACTAGGCAGGGGGGGGGGGGCTGTTTTAGACCATATATAGCTTTGTTTAATTTGCAAACATAATTGGGTAAGTCCACATTAACAAATCCAGGCGGTTGTTCCATATAAACACACTTGTTAAGTTGTCCATGGAGAAATGCATTGTTTACATCAAGTTGATGTAAATTCCAACTATTAAGAACGGTTACATCAAGTTGATGTGAATATCAACTATTAAGAACGGCTAATGAAAGAATCATACGAATATAGGAAGGGTCTTACCATTTCCAAACATAATTATTTTATTACCTTTTGTTGGAGATGGATTAGAGACGGCGTTCATATTAGGATGCATATGATCGGTGGCACCCGAATCGGCATACCAATCTGGGTTAGAAGGAGAAAGATTGCATTGAGAAAAAAATGCACTTGCCAAATTTTCATCAATGGGTTGAGAGGTGGCTCTAGAGGCAAAGGATGATAAACTTGGACAGTTGGTGGCATAATGTTCTTCCATTCGACAAAGCTAGCATTGTGGTGACCTACGACCACGAGAGCGACCCCCACGAGGTTTGGGGAGTTGGGCGATGTGGCGGGTAGAGGTTGGGGTGAGGTTTCGGTTTGGTTATGTGTGCATAAGACACATGCCCGATTTGGGGAGTTAGTGTTTGGTTTGGATTGTATTGTATGGTGGGAATGATGGGTGTAGTGTTTAAATTAGGTGTAGGATTTAAGTGATCAAGAAGGTGGTTAATATAAGGTCGAGTGGATCTTATGGCCGTAGAGAATGATTCAAAAGTCGGTCCCAAACCCAAACAAACCAATGAAGTTGTTCGCCCGGATCTACCAGATGGTTTACAGCCTCGAGTTGGTCACATAATGTCTTGAAAGCGCGACCAAATTCGGCAACCGTTTTGGTTCCTTCTGAAGGAGGCGAAGTTGGTCGCGAAGGTTATGAACCCGGTCGATAGAAGGGTTGCCATAAGCATTCTCCAAGGCAAGCCATATACCCGTGCGGTCGTTAAATCGACAACAATGGTAACCACTTCTTCCGATAAAGCCGCGTGCAAGATGATGATAGTACGTTGGTCATCAGAGCAAGCCAAAGGAAAGGGTGGAGGTTTTAGGAAGATGAAGGTAGAGGGAGTTGAAGGGAAGAGGTTATTGGCTCTGATATCATATTGAATTGTGATGATTGAATTCATAGTGTATCTCTCACCTCAACGATTCATGAGAAGAATATATACAACAAATAAATACAAATAAGCCCCTCTGTTATATACAAAATACAAACAATTAAAAACATGTATTAAGTTTGAGTATTAGTTTCGAAAGAATTTTTACTTGATTATAATATTATATTTACCTGTTGACTACGTTTGCTAGCATGTTACCCACTAAAAAAAAGTACACATAAATAAGATCATTATTTTTTTACTAAAAGTACACAAACGCCAAAAAGAAGTGTGCGAGGCCAAGAGCCACCAAATATTCCAGGCAAACGTTCACATCTAGAGGCAGTGGACGAAGCGGAAACGAGAATGTCGGCTTGAGTAATGCAAACATTGGTGAGAATCCAATGCCCCGAAAACTTAAGGGTTCCTCCGCAAGGTTCGTCCACGGAGGGTGACAGGGCCTAAGATCAGGCCGAAAGGCGTAGTCGATGGACAACAGGTGAATATTCCTGTACTACCCCTTGTTGGTACCGAGGGACGGACGAGGCTAGGTTAGCCGAAAGATGGTTATCGGTTCAAGGACGTAAGGTGACCCTGCTTTTTCAGGGTAAGAAGGGGTAGAGAAAATGCCTCGAGCCAATGTTCGAGTCCGTTCGAGTACCAGGCGCTACGGCACTGAAGTACCAGGCGTTAGATGGTATTTTTTTTTCAAATTTTGATTAGAGTTGTATTTAAATTTGGTAACTTAAATTACAATCAGTAGGGGTGCACATGAGTCGGTTTTGATCTAAAACCATAACCATAACTAGTGATGTCGGTTAATGGATAACCATAATCATAACCGATCGGTTATGGCGATTATGGTTAATCGGTTTTGATGGTTATAACGGGCGGTTATGGGTGATTAACCGTGTATTTAGCCTAGCTAAAAATAGCTTAAGCTTAATTTTTTTAACATGGAATAAAATGTTATTGCGTATTTGTATGTATTAGTATATTACATAGTATCAAAAAATACATATAATCTATAATATTAATACCGATTATTACGAATATTCAAATAAAATGATGTGATATATTCCATAATTTCAAATAAACATTCAACCAAAAACCACAAAACGATATGAAATAACATATAAATACAATTTTTTTAATCAAAAACATCAAATATTAAAAAATGGTGAAAAGTCCTAAATCCTACAAAGATTTATTACATGTCGGTTCGACTTCGGTTATGGTGGGTATGGAAACATTGATAACCATAACCGACCCGCTACTTTCGGTTTTCAAAAAAACATACCGACCCACCGGTTTTTGATTTGGTTCGGTTTCTCGGTTTGTTTTGTCGGTTAATTCGGTTATGGTTCGGTTAATTCGATTTTTAACATAATTTTTTTTTCCATAATAAGTCATGTCAACTATAATATATTTTCATACTTATTTTATAAACATTTCTTATTGGTCAATGTTTTGATTAATAAGCAATTACAATAAAGATCACTACGCTCGGATCACGTTAAAAAAGCCACCCGTAGCAAGGGGAAACAATTATATAGTATTATTAATAATAATAAATTAGTATGTAGCTTACAACTTACATGGTGCTGTTGCTGCAGTTTTGATCGCGTCGTCAACAAGCTTCAACTGAGAGTGAGCGAATCATGGGGGTTTCTAAAGAGCAGGTGGAGTCGACACTTAGGTCAAAATTGTCTCCTTCTCATATTGTAAGTTAATCTCAAACACATGAACCACATGTTTTATAGTTTCACACAAACTACTTATGTCAAATCACTCGAATTCCCAACTTGAATCTTTAAAATTTCCCTAGATCCTGTCGTATTTCTCAATGGATTTTGTTTAAAAACAATTTCAAATAATGATCAGAAAAAAAAACCCTAAGAATTAATCTTTTAAATGATCGAACAAAGTTGTAATATGGGGGCATGGATAAATCTGATTTTGATTGTTAATTTTTTAATATTTAGGGTGAATTTAACCATATTGGCCTAAAAAGATTGAAACTTGAGATGAATGGCATTTGCAAAGTAGCCCTAACTTATTATCTGATTTGGGTTTTTTCAAAACTCAGTTTGAAAACACCAATCCAAATATTATAAACAGTGACCAAACTGTGATTTACCTTACCCTTTTGTTTATGCCACCATCAAAAAATGCTCATTAATGCCACCATCAAAAAATGCTCATTAAGATTTTAGATTTGGGTTGCTTGACTGCCAAGTTGTTTTGTGTATTAAGTTTGATTTTATCCAACTGCTATACTCATTTGATGCCTCCTTTGATTGATATTTGTTTTTTTTTTTTGTTAATTTCAGGAAGTAATCGATACATCTGGAGGGTAAGTTTCCTATAGATAAGCATATATCATTTGTCACGCGATTTGTGTTCAGGGTTTTGTCACAATTTGGGTTCAGGGTTTGTCACACAATTTGGGTTCAGGGTTTCTCACGCAGTTTGGGTCAATTTGGGTTTAGGGTTTGTCACACAATTTAGGTTTAGGATTTAGGTGTAAGGATTTTTCGCACAAGCCGGGTTTAGGGTTCGTCACACAATTTGGATTCAGGGTTTTGGTCGATTTGTCATTTGGGTTTATGGTTTGTCGCACAGGTTAGGTTTAGGCTTTTTTCACGCAATTTGGGTTTAGGGGTTTTCACGCAATTTGGGTTTAGGGGTTTTACACAATTTGGGTTTAGGGTTTGTCACGCAATTTCCCTTTTAGGATTTAGGTTTAGGGTTTTGTCACACAGTTTGGGTTTAGGGTTTGTCACGCAATTGCGTTTAGGGGTTGTCACACAATTTGGGTGGTTTTAATGGCTGTTTATGTTGTTAGGTGCGGTGCAAGTTTTAAAGTCGAGATTGTTTCGGAACAATTTGAAGGAAGAGATTGTTGGATAGGCATAGGATGGTGAATGGAGCACTGGCAGAGGAGATGAAAGATATTCATGCTCTCTCCATCACCAAAGCTCTCACTCCTGATCAGTGGAACAAGCAACAACAGTCCCAAACTTCTCAGCCTGTTGCTTAATACCTTGTTATTTGCTAGTTATGATGCTACTATGACAACAATAAATTAATCCTTTTGGTTGTTGTAACCTCTATTGCTTCAACCACTTGTGGTTAAGATTGGTTACTTGACGTATTTGGTGGTGTGAATTTGGTAGATTTTATTAGAGGTGGTAAAATGAGCGGTTTGGGTGGGTTGGGTTACAACATGTTGAAAGGAGTTGCTTTAGTCTCGTTGTCGGCTAGACAAAGCTTTTTTTTTTTTCTTTTTTTTGGTCACTGATTATATATGGAAAGAGATTTGTACACCTTTTAACTTACTAAAATTTTATGCAAGTTAGAACCCTTGGTATACAAATCAAATGCGTGATAAATATGATTAAAAATACTATTTTCTAAAACTAGTTAAATGCCAAATTATCCCTAATGTTTGGGTGGATTTGTCTGTTAAATCTAAAAAATGAATTTTTTGTAACTAGACTCTTGAGGTCTGCAATTTTTTGTTACTTCTATCCAATTGGCTAACCCTATTTAAATGTGACGTCAAGTAAGAGGTATTTTGGCCAGTTTTCACCATAGATCTTTTTTTAATTATAATTATAATTAATACTAAAACATATATGAAATTAAAATTAGTACACATATCACCAACACCATCACCATAAAAAATCATCAAGGCACCATCACCACCACCCCACCTCCAAATCGTGAGTAAAGATAACAAACACCACCACATCATCCACCCCACCACCACCACCGCACCACCTCTACCCCATAACACCAGCAGTGCATTTCTAATCGCATCCAAAAATGAGATTCTTCCTCTCCACAATCGCCAGAACCATCACGATTTGATTCTCCGCATCAACTTACACCGGTGTAGACGATGATGGTGTTTATGATTTAAAGCAAAACTGAAGGATTACAATCTAATACCTGAATATATAGTACAACATCGAGTATGTTTGCAAAACATCATATAATTTCAGATTTATGTATTGTTAAGTGTTTGTGTGCATGTGTGTAGTTTATGATAGCATATATGACTTCGGATTGTAATCGATTATGCTTTTGTAATCCAAGTCTTTCAACTTTTTGGATCTTTGAATAAGAATGAATTTTTGGTGTACATGTCCCCTCAAATGGAGATGGTTGGGGAAGGGCTAAGCGATGATGGTGATTGTGGGAGAAAGAGTGGGCAAAACCAAAATACCAGTTATGGTGAGAACTAACCAAAACATCCTTAAGTTAACATCACATTCTACATACTTGTATGTCCGACTTTTGTTTTTAATTATTCTTATAATCAGTCGTTTGTTTTCATTTATAAATAAACTAGTGTTATGTCCCGTCCGTGTTGCGGGCGGTAAGCAAAAATTCATTATGTCTGTGTTTCATTTACTTGAACATACACAATCTCAAAAAAAATTACACCGAGACATATATAAAAATACGTTCATCATAGAGTAACTTTATTAAAGTCCAAAGTAATAGTGTTTGTCCACAATAGCAAACGGTCACTATTCCCCCGTATTGGTTCGTCACAGTAGCAAGGGGAAAAGGCTAAAAGATGAAATACTGAAAAAATAAAAGCAGAGGGACTAAACATGTACACAGCCAAAGTTAAAGCAGAAACACTAAACACGGATATGAACAAAGCTAATCAATTAAAATAAAGAAAGTTTTTTTTTTAAAAAAAGAGAGCTAAACACGTATACTACCAGAGTTGAAGGTTTAAAACAAGATACAAAAAGGCACGATCGATCACTAAAAGAAATAAAAGTAGAAGGATTAAACATGTACACTATTAAAATTATAAGAGGGACTAAACACACATATAAAAAAAGTTAACCAATTAAAGGAAAACTTTTTTAAAAGCAGAGGGGCTAAACACGTATTTTAGCAAAGTTGAATGTTCGAATATAAAAAAAAATCACGACCAATGAGAGGGTGCCAGACAGCTGCCTGACATTATTGCCCCTTATTGTAAATGTATTATTAATAAGATTGCTGATACTTGGACTTTATTTCATCAGATTTATAATTGAATTTACTAATGAAACTAGGTTGAATCCACCTATCTAAGGCCGGTGTTTAATCGAATTAACCGAGCCCTTTATAACCGGATTGATCGGTTATGAAAATCTGAATACCGAAACATTTATTAGGCAATGTGGTATACTTTCACGCCCCTTAACTATATGTAGGCGTCACTTCACTGACTTTACACTCTTTCACTTCACCTCACTCCAAGGAAACGGTTTAGCCCCCATTAAATTAATTAAAATACATATATACATATAACATAAAATTAAATGATTTAGCCCCCAATGCTTGACCCCCCCCCCCTCCCCCTCTTCGTAGTTAACTCCTTAACACGTGAAGTTTTTAATGCCTCTTTAACAACCCAAGAGTGTTAAATGAAGGCATTTGGGTATACCAGACGACCATATATATGAGGTTTTTGCCAATATCCAAACTAACGCATGCTCACTACTAGATACGGTTCTTACGTGTCTAAACACAATAGTCCTTTCATATTTGGTCAATATTTTTTTCATTTAAAATATGTTTTTAGTCACCAAATAAGTGACGAAATCATTAAACCTGACGAAGACGAAATCACTAAACCTAATAAGTTTCACGACCAGACAAAATCAATGAACCTTATCATACGTGGAAGGGTCTTGACCCATAAGAACATCATATGACACCTGGCAAGACACGTCCATAAGAACATCATATGACACCTGGCAAGACACGCCATAACATTAGTTTCTAGTTTTTAAACCTATTTTTTTATTTCTTTCTAGAGTTAAATGTCATTTTAGTCATTGTGGTTTGATCATTTTGTCAATTTAGTCCAAAGATTTGAAACATTAGTCCAAATAGTTTCAAATGTTACCATTTTAGTCCACTGGGTTAACTTCATCTATTTTTTCTGTTGACAAAAAGGGCAATTCGGTCATTTTATATGGCCAAATTACCCTTCTAGTTAACATACATATAAAATAACCGAATTGTCTTTCTCGTTAACAGAAAAAATGGATGAAGTTAATCCAGTGGACTAAAATGACAACGTTTTGAAAACTATTTGTACTAAAACGACAAAGTTTCAAACCTTTGGACTAAATTAGCAAAATGACCCAAACCACATGACTAAAATGGCATTTAACTCTTCTTTTTATTTCTCGGTTTATATTAAAATGAAAACCACTCTATATATTATTACTGTTGTAATCATTTTATTCAAGGTCTTCACAGAAAAAAACAAAGACAAAAAGGACCTTATGGTTTCTGTTTATCATTCCTTGAACGCCCTTCTGCCCACTGTGTATAAAAATAGACTAACTTTTCTGAGAAAAATTAAGACTGTTAGATATATAAACTTGCTCAAAACAAAATTTAACCATGTGACCGATATGTAAGATAATGAAAGACTGAATGCTTTATTGATTCAATAGGATTACATTATATAGAGAATATATGAAACCCTAGAAACCTAAGTTGGGCCCGTGGGCTCACACTAATAATATGGTCTAATACTCCCCCACAGTCAAAGCGGAAGGAAACCGAAAGCTATGACTGATAAAAAAAGAGTGGTCTTGAGATTCGGTCAAAACTTCTGCCAAAATTCCGTAATCTTGCGATCCATAAACTTCAAGAGACTCCACAGTTTAGAATGATCCTGTAATCCTAAAAGAGGCATCCAATGCGGTAGGGCGTCGGCGTCAAGTAGTGGTGCGGCGGCGGACCGTAGTCCTGCAGGCGGCTCGGCGAGGGACCGTAGTCCATTAAGCGGCGGCAGCGCGACGGCAAGGAGCAGCTTGACGGAGAAGCGGAATCAACAAGATGAGGCCGTAGCATCATATGTGTGGTAGCGATTGGAATAATAAATTCTCACGTGTGAGATGGCTGAAATCTTGAATCGAAGCGGAGACTTTAATTAAACGGAAAATAAGAAATATAAACTGGGAAAACAAAAACCGCAGCTGGACAGGGCGGCGGCGGCAGTGGCGGCACACCGCCCTGTCTAGGGTTTTTCTCAAGTGGTGACGGCTAGGGTTTGGTTATTTGTGTGTGACGCGGCGGAAACGATATAGAGCATAGGTTGGCTCTGATACCATGTAAGATAATGAAAGACTGAATGCTTTATTGATTCAATAGGATTACATTATATAGAGAATATATGAAACCCTAGAAACCTAAGTTGGGCCCGTGGGCTCACACTAATAATATGGTCTAATACGATATAGTCCTGTAATAATACAAGTTGACGATATTAAATCGCTAAAATATTGAAGTTTATTGGTTTTATGTAACATAAACCCGAACCACCACAATACTCTGACGGAGTATACCAATCGATAAGCCAACGTTCCGTAACGAAAACTACCATATATACCAACAGTCAAAATATGTACAAAGGCAACACCACATAACAAAACCAATAAAATCATATCACCAACTTTTACCATATAGCAACGCCCGACTTTAAAACCAAAACAAGACCATCGTCAACGTATTCCTCGCGTATCATACTAGGACTTGCCCGATTGCCTCAACAACATTAGCTTCACATCCATATACACTTTGAGCTCATCTAATGCATCAGATGTGGTCTTGATGCCAGAAACCCTAGAAGATGACATGTTTGATGAAGCGAGAGGCGGGTGGTGATCTTGGATTTGAATTTGATTGAATGGGTTTTCAGGCCTTGGGGTTTTATACGCGTGTTGGGATCGACGCAGGTCTTGTTGTAGAGGTGGTGCCTTTTTTAACATCTGAACAAGAGCACCAACTGCAGCATCCTGTGACTTTATACGTTCATGTGGTGTGCCTAGATTTCCTGATCGATCAGATGACCCAGGTCTGGAAGATTATAAAGGGTTGTTAGAATTACTATAAATAATGAAATCATAAAAAGGTAAATATTGGAATCAGACTAGTAAATTATAGGGATTATTTCATCCACCCCCTCAAAACTTTGGGTGCAAGGAGAAAAAGAAGGGTATGCTGGTCATGTTAGAAATTCTATTTGATGAAATTGCTACTAAAATAAAGATAAAAAAGCTATGTTGGAGGATGTGGGTCAATGAGTCAAACAGGTAGAAAGTCATCCAAAGTGTATCTTTTTAATGCATAAAACCACACAAATCATTTTATTATATATGAATATTAACTTCATTATTGAGATATAATTAACTTTTGTAAGCATATTTAACACGCTAATTATTAACAAAAATTCAACAAATACCGGTAAGTAAAATGAAGATGGATATCTTAGCATCTCTTAGCACATTAACAGAGAATCAGATATGTGAGATATGAATATCTGCTAGGTCAACAAACTAAATAACATGATATTTGCACATTATTATTCATTAAATTAAATATATGAATTATATATGCTTAGACTATAATGCAGGACAAAGCTGATTCAAGTGGCAGAGCAAGTCTGATTATTAAAAACAATTATTACAGGCATTATTAGTTAATCTTGTAACATCTATAATGATTATATATGATAGAAACTTAGTTATTTTTTGCTAGGAGCATAGTTATCAAAGTCGAGCTCTTTGTGCACCTAGGCGACTTTTTGGGGCGATGCGCGCTTAATGCGCTTGTTGTACCGAGGTAATTACAGCGCAGGTGGAAAAGCATACGCAGTTACTATTAATTAGGGTTTTTTTCTTTTTTTTAATTAAATTTTTAATTAGTGATGAATCATCATTATCTCCTATTCATAAGGCCTCAACAAATTATCTCCTATATTTATAGGCCTCAACAAGCCACGATTCTAGCAACAGCAAGAATTCTCATCGAACTCAATAAAATTATACAGAAGTATAGTTCTGATTTTATAATTACTCAGTAAAATTATACAGAAGTAAATTATTCTGATACAAACTTTTCCATATCCAGGTTAATTTTTTTCTTCAGTAAAATCATTTAGAAGTATTTATTTTGATCCAATTAAAGAGTAAAATTCCTATTTATTTTTACTTTCTTAATATTCCATATCCAGGTTATTTAATTTGACCGGTAAAAATATACAGAAGTATAGAAGTATTTTATTCTGATCCAGTTTTACTTTTTTCTAATTACATTCAAGTTTTGCTTAAGTTATTAGAAGAAACTATTATTTCCAACCTAATATATTTTATTTTATTTTTTTATTTATGTGCGCTTTTTTTTCTTGGGCCCACACTTTATTTGCGCCTATCGCCAAGGCCCTAATCGGTGCCTATGCGCCTAGAGTGCGCTTCGCGCCTTTGATAACTATTGCTAGGATAAGTATCTAACTTGTGGCTGGGATATGTCAAATTCAGCCTACATCTTTACGATAAGCATCTATTTCACCAGTTGAGATGACTACGCTTCATATACATACATATACACAATTATACATAACTATATAAATAGAGAAACCAGAGATCCAATGATGTGCCAACAAACATAATCACTGAGATAAGGGTATGTATAAACAAGTCCATTCTATATAAGTGTTTAAACAAGCGCATATATTTAAAATCCCCCTTGACCCAACTGTAACAAAACTTAAGTTACTAAACCTAACAGAAAACCAAACCATGAACCAACCGTATTATCTTCTTCTATGAGCCTGAACCCTAATACGGCACACAAAGTAATCAGAATTTCTCCAGCCGACACCTGTATCACCCTTGCAATGGGCCCCATAGTGTCACACGGATTGAATATACTATTTGAACTAACGAGAACTAATAAAAGCTAGAATCAACTAGTTTTTTAGAACTTAAGATTATATTCTAGGTACTCTAATCAGCATAATGTACAGATAACAACTAGCCGTCTAGCCTTTTTAACAAAACAGAAGAGCATAAATTCATAAAAGAGTACGCCTAACAGAACCACATTTAACTCACAAATATCACCCTCTGATCCCCTGTTTTTCCTTATCTCTTACGTAACTAATGTTAGATTGTTAGGAAACAAAACACATAACAAGTTCAGAAATCAACACAATACGTTAACCCCATACAAGAAACAGGATCTAATTAATGTTATGTTTCCATACCTGCTACCAGGATCCATCAAGTCATCATCATCCACCACAAAGGGACCTGAAAACTCTGAGTCATCAAAACTATCTTCAAAAGATAACCTACTGAAGCTTCTAGAATAAGATTTATGCGGGGAGCTGTTGGATGAAATCTTCACACCAGACATCCTTGCAATCTCTTCTTCCCTCAGGGATAACGGCTAAAAATCATGCAGAATAACTTTATAAGACCTTTTAATGCATAATTCTATATTATAACAACATATTGAAATTAGTAAGCTCCGGTACACGTGGCCCATACAGTTCACTTTAATTCTATGCGGCTTTGACGTGAAAGAAAAAAAGTATATGACTTTAGAACAAGCAAAATACTTTTAAGTTCTGGACATCCCAAAGTAAAAAAGTACTAGCGAGGACGAACAAAAGCAAAAGTACCGATAGCATCATCATTTGTCATTATTTTAATCAACCACCGACAAATATAAGCCCTTATTTACAGGATTTGATGTGTTTAACTGTTTTTTTTCCTCGTGTAAATACAACTGTTAATCATAACTTGTGAGTTACCACCCTCGCTTCTCGTCGGGTTCATAGGTGTTAATGGGCGAAATAGCGATAAGGTACCTATATGCATCATAGCGAATAGCAATATATAGCGGGCGCTATTTTATAAATCGCGATACACTAGAAAAAAATTATATGTATATTATATCAAAATACCCTGGTATATATGCTATTTATTTTACATGTATCAAAATACCCTAGTATATACGCTATTTTACATGTATATTTAACAAAAACCTAAAATCCAGCTATTTTATAGCTATATTTAATTGCTATTTATATTTAAAAAATAATAACTAAAGGTCGCTACCATCGCTATCTATCAACTATCGCAGAGGCTATAGCGAGAGTAGACCTATACGCTATTCGCTATAGTGAGCGTAATGATCACTATTGACAACTATGGTCGGGTTCAAACCATAGATTAAAAAAGCAATCGTGACGGGACATTTTTACGTAACGGTAAAGACCACGTCATGGCGGTATATTCGAAAGTCACGAAAAAGTTATTGGTTTAGTCCGTGATGGTATCAGCACTCGCTATAACCATAAAACGAATACATGTGACGGGTTTGGAACGTGAAAAAAATAACCTACTTACGACGGTACACAAGAAAGTTAGAAAAACATCATCTTGAGAAAAAAAACTAAAAAGAAACAACAATAAATATTTAAAAGGAAAAAACTAAAAGTTTAGGATCTAAATAGTAATTACAATAAAGTGTGAAGAGAAAAACTAAAGTTGAGGTTTAAATAGTAATAATAATATAGTTTAAGAGTTAAAAATGAAAAAAAAAGTATTAAAACTAAGGGCTAAACATGTTATTACTAAAGTTGAAAGGTCGTATGATAAACTTACTCAAAATTAGTGTGTGTAAATAAAAAATCTATTAAATGACAAAAAAAATTGTAGCTTACAACTTACGGTTTAGTAAATATTTATAATTCTTGTACATGGCAAATTACAAAGTTAAATGGAGTTTTAAAAAACCACCTTTCAAACACCCTTGCGGCATTTTGATCATCTCATTCATTTGAGCACTGTTTGAGACGATTCAAACTCATGAAGAAAGCTAACAAGAAACAACACAAGAATGCATTATAGAAGTATGTACCTTTCCAGCACTTGTGGGAATACTTGAGCTTCTTTCCACTAAAGAAAGACTTGGTCTAATGGCTCTGAGAGGAGGTGAAAAGGGCAAAAACGTCTTATTGGAAGACGATGGTGCATCCCCAAGCCTAGAAGCAGGTATGTGAACCGGAGCACTATCAGACCGTAAAAAAACCTTCAACATATTACTTCCAACGGGTGGTGATGGAGACGGAGACGGTGAGAAGTTAGGAGACGGCCAATACTCATCGTAACCCGTATCTTTTAAATGAGCTTGAGCCGGTTCTAACGAAGGGTGCCGTGGACTAATAGGCGGTCTATGGATTCCATATTTAGCGTGCAAAGTTCGCGATTCGGAATATGTAGGTGACGGAGATGGCAATGCTGATGGTGGTGACGCGCGACTTGCATCGTAACTCCAACTATGACGTCTTCCGAATGGTGAAGACGATGGAGAATACTGTGGCATTGGAAGTGACGGTAATCTTTTTAACGGATCTGCCAATGGACTACCAACATAATCCGGTATGAATTGTGGGGACATCGGCGTAGATGACTCTGAAGTGGTGTCGGAAATCGAAGGAAGATATAATAGCGAAACGCAAAGTTTACCATTAGATGTATCCACAGAAGTGAACGTAAACGGCTGCATTTCAGCTTCGTCTCTACGAGTGAGCGGCTCAACAGATGAAGATACCCTGTAGATTAAACTAAACGATCGAATCTGCCCAGAAGAATTGATCTCACGGAAAATCTTGTAAGCAGGTAAAAGCCTAACAGTTACATATAACGATCTCAGAAGCAAAATTGATTTCTTGTATAACGCGTGTGAGCTTGTGGAGTTTGGTCGTTTGTTCCCCGAAGAACTTTCTTTACCCGCCCTTTTTACTATCATACCGCACGATCCATCTCTCAATGATCTTTTCACTGTATCCATCACACCCGAACTCGTCAGAATCTGATCTCCACACAACCGGGAACCGATCTTTCGACGATAAGTTCCTTTCAAGCGCTACTTTGGGTGAACTTCTTGCAGAATCCCAATTAACTGGTCTTTGAACCAAAACTACATCCACCACCATCGGCTCGAGGTTACTCTGACGCCAGAAATCGATGTTTTCAAGCGCCGCAGGGCAGTCCCGCAGAGCCAGATTAAACCACTTATCCCTAGGCCTCATATTAGAAAATGATGACGTAGATGATGAAGGCGAATACAACCTCTCACTGTTGTAATTACGTGACGACACAAATGGACACCTGGATTCAAGTATTATATGCAAACTTTTTGCGAAGAATTCAGTGATTATCTGTTCCATCTTAGCAAGTTCCGAGTGAGGATTAACCGCCATGATCAAAGGCTTGAGTTCTCCGTTTGAACCCTAATTCAGTCTGTCTGTTGTTTATACTCGATTAATAACTTTAACTATAATAACAATAAAAATTATAAAAAACACAGTAATTCCAAGCAAACCGATGAACAAACATAAGCAACAATAACAAATATTCAAGCGAACTGATAGCAAATGAATCAAATGCTAGTAGTAAGTATATGTTTAACAGCTTGCCTATTGTTTATACTCGATTAATAACAAAAACCATAATAATAACTATAATAACACTAATAAACGATAAAATCGCAGTAATACAAAGCAATCCGATGAACAAGCATAATCAACAGTTACGAAAAATTCAAACAAACTGATAGTAAATAAATCGATTTTAGCATCAAGCATATGATCTACAATCCGTCTGTTGTTTATACTCGATTAATAACAGTAACATAACACTAACAACAACAATAAACGATATAATCACAGTAATTTCAAGCAATCTGATGAACAAACACAATCAACAGTAACAAAAACTCAAACGAATTAATAGCAAATGAATCGCAACGATAAAATCACAGTAATTTCAAGCAATCTGATGAACAAACACAATCAACAGTAACAAAAACTCAAACGAATTGATAGCAGATGAGTCGATTTTAGTAGTAAGCATATGATCAACAGTCCGTTTGTTTGATTATACTCGATTAATAACAATAGCAACAGCAACAACAATAACAATAATAAACGATAAAATCGCAATAATCGAAGCAACGGCAACAAAAATTCAAAGGAATGAATATTAGAATGAAGTATACGATCGAACCTGCGGCATGAAGACAAAAACCCTAGGTGAAAAGTGTAGAGGTTTGAAATAAGGAAGTGCAAGAGAAGATGATGTGGAGTGAAAGGAGGTTAGATATAGAGAGTAGAGATGAGGTGTATGGAGTTGAAATGGTGATCTGCAGGATCCACAGATGATGATGATGATGATGATGATGATGATGATGATGATGATTCATCGAAGGAAGAAGAAGACTCCATTAGAGTAGAAGAAGAAGAAGATGATGAGGGGGTTGATTGAGGTTGCGGGATCTTAGAAGTTAAATGGGCCCACCGTTTATCATATAAACGTGTTTATCCCTACTCATTTCAAATTCTAACATTTTTTTTAAAGTGAACTTCATTAGAAACAAACCTCCGACCTAAACGAGCAAAAGTCTAAACAGATCATACATTCTCGACCTAAACGGGCAAAGAGCATAAAATTAGAACATATACATAGGATATTTAAACCAATCCGCCCAACTAATATAATTACAAGCCATTCTATTTTTAACCCAATCATATCCTTTCGACTTGATCTCCCTCACAACAATCTCCTTAGGGCTTCGACTGGTTCGATTCGGAATCAGAATGGGAATGGGAATGGGAATGTATTGTTTTCGGAACCAACAATATGTTGGGAACTGTGAGAGTTGTAAGTTTTATATGTATGCTGGACATAAAAAATCAAAGTAGTGGAAGAGAGAAAGTGTGACAATTCCAATGAAGACGATGGAGTGGTAAAGATGTTCCAACCATGTGGGTGGGGTTCGAATCATGGTGGTGCCATCAAAAGTGTTTATGTAACCGTTTTATGTATCATATTTAAACCATCATGTACAAGTATATTATGTGTTTCTTGCAGTTCTCAACATATTGATTCTGCAATGAATGCTCCTCAGTATTAATATTATCTTATCATTGTTTTTATAACCAGGTTGATTATAATGCCCCTCAGTATTAATATTATCTTATCATTGTTTTTATAACCAGGTTGATTATATAAAAGTTTGAAAATACGGATTTTTGATTCATTACTCACTTATTACGTCTTAAAAATGATTGACTTTGACTTAACTAGTTTAATATGATTCATTTATGTCTAATTTTATTAGCTCATAAGTGAATTAGTGACATTGATAATTTTTGGTTGAATTGTAGACGGGTTAATCTAGTTTTTGAAATATTAAAGTTATTAGATTAGATGTGAGATTTAGGGGTATTTGTTAAATCTATATATTCTTTTACGAAACAAACATTAAACACTTCAAAATAATTACTTATGCAATTTGAAAAAAAAAATTATTGGAAAGATCATGAAAATAACTTATTTTTAAAAAGGATGAGCACCCTTTAATAATGTTAAAATGTTATAATCAAGATAACCACTTTTAGTATGTATATGTTGGCCCTTAAAACCCCTATTTAGCAACCTTCATGTGATTTATGTCCAAACAATAAGTAATTTCTAAAATTGTGTATCAGAATCTAATTCATTTTTAAACACTATCTGATTTTAATTTATTTTAAGTATGTATCTTGTTTCGTTTATTTTAATAACCTTAATTTGTGTGATTGCTTAAAAATTAAACTCAAATAACGACAAGTTAGACTTATGACCCACAATGTGGACGGTAAAACCAACCCATGTTCCCTCACATGCTTTATTATTTTGGCGCAATCGGAAATCGTATGCAACAATATTCCAACACATTGTTTTAACATGTTTTATTTTAGAAAAGAAATATATAATATTTAACTGAATCACATATTATGTTTTAACATGTTTTATTCTAGAAAAAAATGTAAAATAATTAAATGAATCGCATTATACCGTGGAAATTTTTTTGACAAAAGACTATGTTTTAACATGTTTTATTCATGAAAAAAAAAAAGTAAAATAATAAAATGAATCGCATTATTCCGCGGAATTTTTTTAATATAGACAAATTAACCTTCATTTTAAAGTAGTACATTAGTACTACTAAAAGGTAGTCGCTTGATACGGAGGAAAACACAAACACTAACTGTGTGTGTATCATTCGGCTGGTTCTGTTAATATCGTCAATTGAAATTAAAGTTATCGATTAGTATATTTTATTAACCAAATGATTTTTAGTTGATCAGTTCGGTTTATTCGGTTAGATTGACAGTTTTTAGTTTAATCTGTTTAATTTTGGTTAATTGCCAAAACCAAATTTTGCTTAAACTTTTGCTTATAATACATAAAAAGATGTATAAATACATGAAATACATGTATAAATACATAAAATGGAAATATAAATATATAATGAAGGCATAAAAGCTATAAATATATGAAAATATGAATGGTTCGATTTGGTTCGGTTAATTTTGGTTAAATGAGGAACAAAAAAATCGATAACCAGTTTTGGATAATTGGGGGTCGGTTAATCGGTTTTTATAAAACTCAGTTTTTGGTTGATTTTGGTTCAATTTTTCTATTTTCAAACAATTTACCAATTTTAACAACTCAATCAGTTAACCAAGTCCAAGTTAATGACCTTGGTTAAACACATTATGAACAAAACGTCAAGTTAATGACCTTGGTTAAACACATTATGAACAAACTGACGTTTTCAAACATTTGTTAAGTTCAAACTAATGAACTTGAGAACTTTTCAATCATTTTCCATTTCAGATTGACTCCCAGCCCATTGTGCTTCAGTTTCTGTCATATAGCTTTGGATTTTTGAAAGATTAGCATTCATCATCGGTAGTCGAAAATAAGATGAAATAAAATCTTTTGATTTTCCCAAACTTTATGCTAAAACACCTGAAAATCTTTTTGTTTTTTAGAAATGAAATATAGCTATGTACAAACATATCTATAGACATATTTTTGTGAGTTTGTGTAAGAGGATCATATCAGTTTTTGAGACATGTCGCGTACACCGTTGATTTGTTGAACTTTAAGCTTTAAATAAGTTCACCTAGATTGTCAGTATTGTTTGTCCACTTAAACCTCTACACAGACTTCAATTGTTTCAAGATATGGTTATTCGGTATTTTAGAACTTGACTTAACTATGTTCCCCACCTCAGAATATACTCCCGTATCAAGATTCCCTAGATTTCATCTTACAAGTGAATATACTACTTGATATCTGTATCTGTGTTAAGGCGAGACCTTGAGAGCTCAGGTTAGTACCACCGTACAGACAAAGAGATGAAGGCTCAACTTAGAAAGTAGTGTTCCATATTTGGAATCTTGACTGCATTGTCATATCTTTCGATAAGTTTCAATTTGATGTAGTTTGGGGAATTTTTAAAGCAAAGTATTCTACAAGTTCTAGGCCATTGCTTACGCAAAATCAGAAGAACTTTTATAATACCAAAAATATCAAATAGTTATAAAGACTTAGTATCTCAGAATCTGGCAATCTCTTAAACGAAATTACGGTACCAAGACCATATATCTAAGAGATATTGACCACTAATTAAAAGTTTCGTTATCTTTATATCTCAAAAACAACTTACTAAATATGTGAAGCCTACTGGCATATCATCAGTGAGCCGTTTAACAACTTTTAGACTTGACATTTTTTTAGCATGTTGTGACAGTCCACTAATGTACTATCATTTCCTCTTTTTCACACATAAACTCGTTTTTGTCTTTTATATTTTTTTGTACTTTTCAAAATTTTCACATGTTTTTGTATTTTTCCCAATATTTCTCCACCTAAAATCAAAACATATTTTTGGATTTTTGAAGTTTAAAGAAAGAAATCAAACATAAAAACTTGACATACCGATGAGGATTACTTTAAATCATCATTCATCTCGGTTTCACTTTCTTTGTTATCCTCACCCAATGACAGATCTTTTATCTGTTTAGTTTCAAAAGTATTGAAATTTAGTTTTGTCAAACGCTTTTGTATATAAATTAGCCTTTTGTTCATCGGTGTGGATTTTCTCAACACGTATCAACTTTTTCTCGAAGCAGTCTCCGATAAATTGATAGTGGATCTCAGTATGTTTAGTTTTTGAGTGTAAACCGGATTTTTAGTTATCGATATAGCTGCCTCATTATCTACGAATATTGGCGTGTTAAGAAATTGCCATCCATAGTCCCTCATTTGTTGTTGAATCCAGAGGATTTGTGAATAGCAGTTGGAAGCAGATACGTATTCTGCCTCACATGTTAAGAGATAGATCGGGGTTTGTTTCTTACACTGCCACGTTACCAACCGTGAGCCAAAAAATTTACAGACGACAGTTTTATACTTTGAGTTCAACTTGCAACATCCAAAGTCTGAATCCGAGTAGCCTTGAAGTAAGAACTCGTCATCTTGTGGATACCAAAGACCCTTGAGATAGCGTAAGATTCGCTTGACGATCATCAAATGAGAAACTCTCGGACTAGACTGATAGCATGCACAAAAGCAGGTCGGATACATTATATTAGGTAGCGAAGCCGTCAGATACATTAGTGACCCAATCATCGAGCATTATAAAGTTTTGTCAATCTTTTCACCTGTGGGGTCTGAGCCTATTTCGTGATTTTGAGCGAGTGAGGTAGACATCAGCGAGGTGACCGACATTTTGAATTTCTCCAATATATCATTCACTCACATGTTTCATTTGGTGGATGAAAATTCCATCTGGCAATTGATCCACTTGAAGTCCTAGGAAGAATTTCATCTCCCCCATCAAGCTCATCTCGAATTTCTTCTTCATAACCAATTCGAAGTCTTTGCAAGGTTCATCGTTCGTCGACCCGAAAATAATGTCGGCTACATAAATTTGAACAATCGGAATGTGGCCATTTGTTTCCCTAGTGAAAAAAGTGCAATCCACTGTGCCCCGGACAAAGTTGTTGTCGAGAAGATGTTGCGGTAGCATCTCGTACCAGGCTCTCGGGGCGTGTTGTAGTCTGTAAAGTGCTTTGTCTAGCAGATAAACCTTATCTTTGTGGATAGGATCGACAAAACCCGGTGGTTGGCCGACATAATCTTCCTCTTTCACCTTTCCGTACAAGAAAGTAGACTTAACATCTAATTGATAAACCTTAAAGCCCTTCCAGGATGCAAAGGCGAGAAAGATCTATATTGCTTCTAGCCTCTCAACCGGAGCGTAGACGTTCGTAAAATCTATCCTTTCTTGTTGACAAAATCCTTGCACTACCAGTTGGGCCTTATTGCAAACAATTACTCCTGATCGTCTTTCTTGCATTTGAAAACCCATTTAGTATTAATCTTCTTATGGTTTTCAGGCAAGTCCACTAGTTTCCAAACGCCTAACTTTTCAAGTTAAGATAGCTCCTCCTGTAATACTACAACAAAATCTATTATTCAAAGAAGGATATTGAACTGCTATACTACAACAAAATCTATTATTCAGTGGAAGATATAGTTTAGGTGATGTAGTATCAAAATGTTGTTAAAGTCTGCTATGCCATGAAACTCATTCGGGAAGAATGTGGGAATCGAAATGGAGGGAGCTAGAAAGGAAATAATTCTTGAGAGATGTGAAGAATGAGGAAAGAATTGCTGAACGTACCAAGATAGCATCTATATCAAGATACAAGTATATGAAGTGGGCTCCTAAAACAGATCAGACACTGATGTCATACTTTGAGCTAAATCGTCAAAGGGTTAGGAAGTATTTCTTCGAGAGATAGAGTATGAAGGGTTTTGGAAGATCGAACGAAACTGCGGAAACATCCAAGGGGGAGTCTGTTGATGCATAATATCTGCTTCCTATGTCGCCGTGTCAGTTTGTAGTAGGGTTTACATTGTGAGTTTTGAATTTTGTAAGTATGGGTTGGTCGGTACGGATGAGACTCATCCGCACGAACGTGTTGGTCCGTCCCAAGGCTCTCACAATGTCTATAAATAATGGGAGAGACCAAGTCATTTGTAACTTTTGCATCTGGTCGGTGAAGCTCTGTCAAAGTGAAAACTTGTAAAATTGATTATATGAATAGAAAACAATCAAAAGGAACTAAAACTTGTGTTCTCATCTAAATATAATGGATTTCGCACTTTATACTTAGATATAGATATCACCGGAACTTAAACGTCGACAAGAATGAGTCTATATAAAAAACAATTTTATAAATTTAAAAACGATCATCGTGTTTTAAAGTTATTATCGTGTTTTAAATTTATAAAATTGACGCGCTTAAGTATGCTTAATATTACTATAACTAATACACCTAATAGACGCACATCATACATTGTTCTAGTTAAAAGTATACTTTCGTGTGTTTAAAAAGTTAACAACTTTACACAATATCGAATCTGGGATTTCATGGTGAATGGCGGTGTTAGTGGTGGTTCATGATAGTGGGTGTAGTGGATTAGAGAGAGAGAGAGGGGGGGAGAAGAGAGTCAGAAAGAGAGTGTGGGGTTTGAGTATTTAGAAAAAACACCATATATATATATATGTGTGTGTGTGTTTGTATGTGTATTTTTATGTATATTTATAAAGATAACAATATTTTTTTTAAATATTTTAAATATTTATATTATTTTATTTATATATAAATACACATTGTTATATATTTTTTGGATATTAATATTATATATTATTAGAGGTGTGTGTTTATTTTCTTATAACAATAATAATTTTCTTTTATTTTTTTATATGTAAATAAGTTTGCTTATAAAATAAAAGAAAAATATGTAAATAAGTTTTATCCTACGAGGTAGAAGTAAGACTGTCTACATCTTACCCCCCTCAGACCCTGCCTTAGCTTTACTATTGGCGGGATTTATTGAGTATGATACCCCCTCAGACCCTGCCTTAGCTTTGCTATTGGCGGGATTTACTGAGTATGATGCTGATGATGTGTAAATAAGTTTTGGATGAAAATGACAAAAGTAAAACATATATGTAATATGACAAAAGTACCCCTGAGTTAACTCACATTTTTGGACGGAGTTAGTAAAGTGACAAAAAACTGCAAACATCAGTAGGGGTGTTCGGGTTTCTGGTTTTTTTGGGTCTGGTTGTTCGGGTTTTTGGCTAGGAAAAAGTGACCCAATAACCAACCCATTTAAAGTTCGGGTTATTCGGGTATGGATTATTCGGGTTCGGGTTAGTTCGGGTCGGGTTGTTTGGTTTTCGGGTTTAGATGTAAAATGAAAAAAAAAAAGAATATTTTCTTTTCACAAAATATCATCATATATATCTTGTTGTTAAAAAAATATCATCCAATTCAAACATTATTTAACAATGTGGTATGATTATATTAAAAGTCTGAAAACTTAATGTTTCAAATACAAAACCCTCCAAATCAAATCACATCTATAAAAAAAGACAACTATGTTCAGGTTTTATTCGGGTTTCAAGTTTCGGGTTATTTGGATCGGGTTGTTCGGGTTTTTGGTTGGGCAAAAGTGACCCGATAACCCACCCATTTAAGGTTCGGGTTGGTCGGGTTCGGAATTTTCGGTTATTCTCTAGTTCGGGTTCGTGTGACTTCGAAGTCGGGTTGGTTTTCGGGTTTCAAATAAAAAAGAATAGCCCTAAACATTAGGGACCTAGCGGAGAAAAAAAAAATTTGGACTAAAGTGACATTTTGGGCCAAACCACATAGATTAAAATGACAATTTACTATTTTATAAAACGTGTTCGACATTTTGCATGTAAAATTGTCAGCCAGCATGTTTTCAACCCTAAACCTCTAAAGCATTTAAATGAAAATCCCTTTAAATCGATAAACATGCCACCCTTCTCTTGACCGATACAATCGGACCCCTGCTGTATTGTGCTTTAGCCTTGCATTTAGGTCTACGGTTGTCTAGAAGAGGCGAGATCGTGATAATTAAGTTGGTTGGGCTAGTTTGCAATCACCGATTTATGGGTGGCCTATCACTTGACCATGTTAATAATGATTAAGCCAATTACTTGGTGTTGGACCTACAAAAGAACAGATGATATAAAATGCCAAACATACTACTCTGCTTAAGAAATAAACAAGAAATGATCTACAGCTCTCCCCAAAGAAAGTGAATCTTGAATACTAACAGAACATATGTTTGAATTACAAAGCTCTGTTGAAGACTTCAAAGCACTGTTGGAAAAGAAGAAACGTCTGTTCAAAGGCTAAAGACCTGTTGAAGACAAAGCACCGATGGTGAAGACCAAACATTTGTTCGGCCTAAATAGATGTTTGGAACTAGTCAACAGAGGTTTAAAGAACAAACTTTATTAATGTAACAGTGTTAGTTAAAACAAATGTTTAGTATATTTAATCAGTTGTTAATTCCAACAGATGTTTCTAACATATGTGGAATCTTTTTTGTTAGAAATGTTAGATGTCGCTATCAGGGTGATGTCAGGCATGAGTGCAAACAGATGTTTGTACTTTGTATAAATAGATCTCACCTATTAGGGATCTATTTTATCACTTAACATCCTTATTGTATGAACAAAAGTGAGTGATTAGGCTGAGGGGGAGTGTAAAATCATTCTTGTAATCTTTTGATTATAATCATTAATACAGGTTTGATATCTTTCCACATTTGTGTGTTCATATAATTCCGCTGCAGTTTCATCTTATACTATCATTCATGCATACCAGATCACCTAAAGCACACAAGATAAAACTCAGATTACAACACTAGGGAAGAGTGGGCATAGATGGGTCAAAAATACCATGCTTAGACACTGCTCGTCTATGCATCCCATACCATATGAGAATTGTGAGGTATTACAACTGGTACTCGCTATCTACCTACATAGTCATGTTCGGTGGAGAGTGCTCTAGCCATTCACTCACATGATCATGATGAACCATGGATCTGATTCCTTTAAGTTAATACTGTTTTAAAGTGACCTTATTTAATAAAGGTAAAAACATAAAAAAAATAATAAAAAAACTCCTGCATATTTCATAGATGTCTTACTCGAATTTGAAAGTCTCACTAAAATCCATTATAGATAATAAATTCTATAATACGAACTTCAAGGAATGGTATAAAACCTAAAGAAAATTCTCAAGGCCAAACAAAAGTTCCATGTTTTGAAGTTTCTAGTACCAAGAAACCATCTGAGGATGGATCAAAACTTGTAAGGGATGCATGAGCAAGGTTTTCTCATGATGAACACTTTATAGTAGTAATCATGAGGGCATCGATAGAATCGAACATTCTTAAGGACTAGAGCCACGATCTGCCATGGGCATGATCAAAGAATTAAAGGAAATGGTTTCACATAGGCAAATGTTAGGGTTATTAGTGTCACGACGTACATCACGAATACAAACATACGACCGTACGATGTCTTCAAAATTGGTTGCCTTCCTGATTTATCATAGTACGAATGCATCTTCAAATCTATAAAACTGCAACCAAATCCTCCATATTCATAATATTCCCAATTTTTAGCCTATCTTTATGCAGCATAATAGAGCTGCAAATTAATATGAGATGAGTATGTCCAAAAATTAATCAATAAAAGAGTAAAAGAAGGAATATTTAACGCGTCATACATGTATAATTTAAAATACATCATATGTGTTTTAAAATGATTTATATTAACTGTTAGAATCTTATTCCAATAAACTACGGGAATCTTCTCAATTGCCTACTAAACAATAGGATCAGCTAAAACGAGGCTTAGTTCAGCTTCGTATCATGATGTGTGGGTTAACATTGTGAGTTTAATGTGTTTACGTGTGCTTTTATTGGTTGTTAGTGTGGAACACCCTTACTTGGATTTATTTACGATTTGCAAGTCTAAACGCGTTGAAGAAGCATAAAAGAGTTTTGGAAGAAAGTCTAAGGCGTGAACCCAACATGTGGAAAACAAGATGGAATAGACCGTAAGTTGACCATAAGTTGTCCCCTAAACATAAGGCTGAGACCGTAAGTTTTCTTAGGAGCCCGTAATCTACAGTCCATCACCATAACTTACGCTCTAGACTGGATAAATCCCAAAATTTCACGAACTCAAGACCTAATGAGATTTTGGGACTCATTTGTTATGTGATTTTGTTAAATGGTTTTATATTGTTATAAATTTTAATTCAATACTAATTAGTTCTTGGTGTCTTTACATCGGGAATAATTTGGGGTTGGTTTTGTTTAGCAAAGCTAAATTGGTGCTTTGTGAATAGATCTATTTATAATTCTTTCTATAATCAAGTAAATCAAATCGAGTAAACCATGAAAAATCACGTCTATGTGATTTCGGACTAGGTGAAACTAGGTCTTATTCTGATTATCCAAACCTAAAATTTAGAAATTGGTCATCTTTCTCATATATTGTTTTACTAAATCAATCAAATCTTTTTTACAATTTTTCTTGAAATCAAATCATTTCCCATAGTTCACAAGTAGTTTAACCAGATAAATCTTGAATCTCACTTTTCACTGATTCCTTGTAAATGAAATTAGGTCATACACTTTATTATCCAAACTTGAAACCTAGAGATTCGTCACCTTTTCTCATATATTGTTTTCACTAAATCAATCAAATTGTTTTCACAAGTGTTCTTGCAATCTAATCAATTCTCATAGTTCACAAGTAGTTTTAACAATTATATCTTGAATACACTATACACTGATTCCCGTGGTTTGACACGATACTTACCCTTACTAATTTAGGAAAGGATTTTTTAACTAATTATTTTGATCGACCTTAAGAGATAGATCATATCCCAATTTTCATTACCTACTATTTACAAAAATATAATACCCATCATTGTACTATTGTACTATGAAACCTAACTACATCAATTTTATACACTTAAACAAGTTCGAAGTCATCTAAGGATGTCCTAGGCATTAGATACATTGACTATTAGAAAACTAAGAGAAAATGGGAAGGTTGAGAATATACAAATAAAGGGAGGTACGTTTATGTTGTTTATTTTCAATGTAACCATGTCCCTTAATGATTAAATTGTCAAATTTTCTTAACTTTATTATGTAACCAGCATGCTTTTGCACCATGTTATGTTTTGACTAAAAGCAATCAAATTCCATTTTTGTTGATCTAAACTATCCAACGCATACTATCATTCTCAATTCATTTTGATTCATACTATAATGTCTTTACTATATAATAACATTATCAAGTGACTGAAATATCTAAAACTTATATTTTGTTTAAAAGTGATCAAAACCTTAGATCATTTTCATATATTCTTTGGATCAGGTTTTGATGATACAAAAATTTGTAGTTGCATCATACTAACTTAGATCATTATCTATTGATAAAAAAACATAAGTTTTAACTCAAACAACATGTATACTAAACACACTCTGATGATCAATATAGGTTAAATTTCATGCCTCCAATTTATGAATTTGTTGATATTTTGTTTCTTGTCTCAACAAGTATGTTGATGTTTTGGTCATTTTGCACGTCTTTTAAAGCAAAATCTAAGATTTTAACCAATCATCCTTTTTAAATAATCACCCACATGTTATATTCTCTCTCTCGTGCACGCAAAATGGAGATCTCACTTACAATGCTCGAGCCCTTTACCCCTCTTAGTATATTTAATTTGGTAGTTAATTAATTCAAATACAATTATATAGACGCATAATTGCACTTAAGCACCTTGTTTACTTCTAATAGCGTAATGAAGTGGGCATAATAATTCTCGTTCTGTTGTGGCCATATCCTATATAATTCTTTGAAGAACTTGTTTGAAACCTCCAACTATGATCAATGAAAATTAGGCCTGCTTAGTTGTCTTTTCCCCAGTGATGGATCATTTTGAAGCATCAAAACTACTTTAGACATGGTTGGTCTTCTAGAAACTGGTGTCTGGGTGCATAACAAAGCAATCTCAATGATATTCATCACATGTTCATCTTTATATTGGTTCGCATCCATTGTCTCGTCCACTAGCTTCATAAGGTTTTCGTTTCATACAACTTCCATGTCTGTCAGCATAAGTAGGAAAACTATTTAAAGAGCTCAAAATAATTCTTGGAAAATAGGAAGGTAAAATCAGCTTAAATAATAAACTCATATTTGATTTATCTATAAAAAACAAAACCCTTGACACCTCCTCCCCACAGAGACGCATAGAAGCTATATAAAATTCCATGTAGTGCGGTGGCTACTTCGTTTCTTCTTGTTACTACTTTTTGTTTATGAAAATGAAATAGGAAAGGTGTAAATGTTTTATCGTACGTACATTTCCAGGAGGCAATCAGTTAATAGTCATGTAAGTACATTTTCAGCCACTAATGATTTCAAGGATCACAATACCAAAGCTGAAAGTGTTAACCATCTGATATATGCCCATATGTACAATCTGATATATGCCCATAAAGTACATATTCTGGCGCTGTATAGCCCCTAGTGATACAATAATGTTATTAGATGCAATATCAGAAATCCAGGGTACTAGTTCTATAATCAAACTTACAAAGTCCTAGCAAACTTGGTGGTAACATGGCTTTGATCCTCGGGTTGAAACCTTGCTAATCCAAAATCTGCTATTATGGGTTGAAAATCATCATGAAGGAGGATGTTTCTTGATTTTATATCTCTATGAAGAATTCTGACATGTAATTCCTTGTGTAGATGATCGAGACCCTGGCTGTCCCTAAGATAATGTCATATCGTGTTTGCCAATTTAAGGCGCCCTTTTTTGCTCCTATATATAATAAATATATGAGTTATACCAAGTGTTTGAAAAACAAGATTTTATTGTGAATCCACATTAAATTGTTAAAATAAACTCACCCCACAGGAGCTTGTCAAGGGTTCCATACCGCATATATTCTAGGACAAGAAGTAGATTGGATCCTTCACTTTACCATCCAAGTAGACTGAGAAGATTCCAGTGTCGAATTTGACTTATAAGTAAGATTTCATTATTGAATCCTAATTTTGCTTCAGGGTATTCAACTTTAAGCTTCTTCACTGCCACAATTTTCTTGTCATCAAGAATTGCCTGTTAAACCATAACAAAACCTATTAGCCAAAGGACTCGTTCAATTTCCTAACAAGTTACACGATTCAAACTTTTGCTCTACCATAACAAATAATTCCCTTGTATTTTAAGGTAATCCATATGAAAAGCTATGTTTTTGTTACCTTGAATACTTCGCCAAAACCTCCTTTCCCTGTCATAGTCTCTTCATTGAAACTATTGGTTGCCAACTCAAGACGTTTATAGTGTTTTCACTTGTTACAAGGCTAAAGGTTTTCTTCACCAACGAGGTATTGACTTCATAGATACATATAACCAAGTGGTCAAATCTACCACCATGCATGTAATAAACTGTCCCCTTCAATTTGGGTGCCTCTAAGGTCATATTGTTTAATATAGATAAACAAGATGTCATCAATATCTTGAAATCATTTGACAAAACTCAAATGATGAACTTCACAACACCTAAGTGTCAGCATTCACATATATTGTATAGCTAGTCATCTTGTATTTACCTTGTTGACCTCTATGTAACAACTCATATTTTCGTTGTTATCTTGTTTCCGTGTATTTCGTTTGTATCTGTCGTTGTAATCCGAGATTTGATTAAAGGATGGTTTATGTTAATTAATTATATTGTTGTCACAACTATATTACATCTAAACGCCTATAAAACACAACGCTAACTCAACATAATCACAAGTAACTATGTTACTTTAAGAGCTGAGTGCGTTATTATTTAATAAATGCTTGTGCCTTCGACATCGCTTAACACATCACATCGCAAAACGTAGTTATTTATATTACATTATGTTATTTATGTGTTATGTGTGCTTTATGATTTAAGGTTGTACTCGCTATCGCAACGCTCTCACTTGCACGAATCGCTTAATCGCATTATCTTATCATTTAAAACGCCTAACGCTTCGCTAAAACGCTTAACGTAACTATCAAATACGAACCGAATCGCCAAACGAGCATCTAACGTGAAAATAACGAACAAAACATAGCCACCAGGCCAAGTTCGGCCGAAGTTGGGTATCTCAAGTTCGCCCGATCTTGACCAGTGGTGAACAAATAAGAAAAACCCTTCAAATCAAGCATGTTCGCTCGAACTTGCACAAAGTTCAAGCAACTGGCCAAGTTCGCCCGAACTTGTGCCAAGTTCGCTTGAATTTGTGCCAAGTTTGGCCGAACTTGGTCTCCACCAGCCCATTTTTCTCCTCACCTATAAATACTCAGCACCTCCATTCATGCTGTCCCTGCTGCAAGTTCGCCCGAAAGCTCCATAAACCGAAAACCCTTGATTTCCAAGTAAGAATCAACCTGTTTTCATGCAAACAACAATGTTTTACTACGATTTTGCACAAGGATTACCTTCTTTTTCATCAAATCTCTTCTGTTTATGAAAAGCTTTATCTTTTTCTACAAAACTTCTACTTTTCACGTAGATCTACACTAAACGAGTGCATTCGGGCTTAGCTTTGGCTTCCCAAGCTAGAAATCTTTATGATTTCAACTCACCCAGTGTCAGATCTAAGAAAAACCTTTTTAAAACATTGATTTTTACAAAAATACGGAATAATGACGTATGTTTCGTTCATTATGAAGTGGAACGAGGCGTTGCCAAGCAAGATCTCAGATCTGGAAGCACAAGGACGATGTCGTCATCTTGCACGAACTGGACTAACCCGTACGAACCATCAAGTTTGTCTGGATTAGCCCGAGTTCCTATAAAGTGGCTAAAACTCGCTCCAAAAGACCTCTCCAGCCTATGTTTTGCTTAGTAGCTTCAGGTTGGAAGGATGAACACTCGATTTCCTCAACAAACGATGCGAAACCACGCGATTTGGTGACCAATTCAGCCAAGTTCGCTCCAAGAAGATCAAGTTCGCTCGAAGTTGTCACAGGTTTGTGACCAACTTCGCCCGAACTTGACCAAAACTCAAGCAATTCAGCCAAGTTCGCCCGAACTTGTTCACACTCCAATAAAACAAGGCAAGTTCGCCCGAACTTGTGCTTTCTGAAAGATAAACAGTCAAGTTCGCCCGAACTTGTACCAATTCAAGGAATTGGTACAACTTCGCCCGAACTTGTCACTGCTCCTTCACACTTCGACCGTTTCAGCATTTCGGAAGATGATGCACTTATGTTCGCGTTTACAGGTTGAACCGACGCCCCCTTTAATCCGTATCAGATTCCACCTCTCTCTTAAACGCACCGACTGTGAGTATACTTGAACCCCTTTTACGCTTAAACGCACTTTTGGGTGTCACATATGTTCCTATATCAAAACACATCACACAACTCAAACGCTTACTCGCAATCCGCTGATACATGACTATACGTGAAATCTGCTGAATTGTATGTGTTACTTGATTGCTAGTACGCCACCCTTAACATGATAGCTAGCTAGAGGTTGACCCGCCACCCGGAGGCCCGGGGTTGTTAAGGCTCGCATTTTATTTCGCATTTATTTTCTCTTTAGGACGTGGACACTTGTTCGCGTGCCTCGGACTCGCGGTTTGTTGGTTTACTTGAATCTAAGTAGATACATAGTTCACTTCTCTTACGTATGTCATACGGTGTATGCTAAACGCTTTTATAAATCTATTATGTACGCAAACCTGTATGCTCACCTTTACTTAATTGTATTGACGTTTATTTTAACATATGTGACAGGTTGATGATTCTCGCTGCAAAGGATTAGGATCTATCTTTAGAAACGCACCTAATAGAAATCTAGGGATGATCGGATTGGATTATGTTTAAGAGATTATTTGATATTTGTAATAATTATTTGAGGATTTTATGTTTTATAGTATGGGATATTGAACGCTTAAATATTATCGCTTAAATAGTTGTTATGGATTCTCTTGATCAATCTGATTCGCCAAGTGTCACACCCTGATGTTTCCGCCATCGGTTGGGGTGTGACAGATTGGTATCAGAGCCATAACTATAGGGAAAATTAGGTAGAACTGTCATGTTTGACCTAGTCTATAGTTAGGATACCGAATCAGACCGTTACGCATCGATTAAACGCCCAAAACTAGTACGAACTGACAACTTCGCTCGAAGTTGGACAAGTTCGCTTGAAATTGGCCAAGTTCGCCCGAAGTTACCTCAGTCCCCTCATAACACAACAGGTTCCTCGATTTTCAATCTCACCAAAGTCTCGATTATTTCGATGACTCGGGACACAACGTAACTGGAAGGATAAATGCCGTTAACCGTTGTACGACGAGAGCATATGTCTATTAGGCCAAATCGTGTGCTCGAACTCAGAGAATTTTCGAATCACTTTGGGTTGTCGCTGTCTCAAAACCCAGGACACTCCAAATTGATTTAAGCCCGCAATCGCCGATTTTACGCATCATCGAGTTTTATTTTAATTATGTGTTTAAAATTTTGTGGATTTTACGCTTATTTGATTTCTCCCTTTATCGATTTCTCGATTTATCGCTTTTACGCTCTATCGATATATGCGCCACTCGCACAACGCTCGCAATCTAAAACACTAATAAAATCGCAGATAATCCAACTAACGCATTCCGCCTACGATACGCTACACATACCTCGTCCACATAGTCTCTCATATAGCGTGGTATGAGCTATACTACTACACGCAACCGCGCTACGCTACCTCACTAACTATCGAACGCGCTACGCTTTACTTAAGAGAAGGTGAATACCTGCAAAATATGTGCTTACGTGACTTATGTGACTACAGGCTTACGTGCTTATGTGCCTACGTGTTTACTTGCCTACGTGTTTATGTGATTTTGTGCCTTACTTGAATAATAATAATAGTAATGCAACGCTAAACTTTTGAGCATAAACCTACTATAATCGAATCTCATCCAATCAAATCCTTCATGTAGATGTCTTCCACGGGATCTAACACTAGGAGGAACATCCATCGCAACAATGCTGACAAGCGTATCGCCTCGCTAGTAGCCAAGCAGATGGCCAAGGTGATTCCCCAGATTGTTAGCGAAATTCAAGCGGCCAGCAGCAATTCTTTAGTTGATTCCAAAACCGATGCGCCAAAGACCTCTTTTAGCTTCAAACAATTCAAAGCGTGTAGACCTCTCGCTTTCATTGGCACAGACGGACCAAGCGCGATGTTCCATTGGTTCGATTCCATCGAGTTCACGTTCCGCCAAAGTGGATGCCCCACATCTCTCCGCACCATCAACGCTACCGGTGTGTTCCAATCAACGACACTTGATTGGCGGACCGCAGAGCGTAACAGTGTGGAAATGATGAAGCTTACGGGCTCACATGGGAGGAACTCAAGGCAGTTATGGTGAAAGAATTCTGTCCTCCCCATGAAATTCAGAAATTGGAGAATGAATTTTTGGATATCAAGCAAGATAGACCCGACAACGTAGATCTCACTGCCCGCTTCAAGCAGCTAAGTATCATTTGTCCCGGCCAGATGGACACCACAGAAAAAGCAATAAAAAGTATCTCCGTGCTCTACCTGACTGCGTTGCTGATTTTGTCCAAGCAGCGCGTACTACTACCATCGAAGAGACTTTTCAGCTTGCAGCCGAAATCAACGACAAACGTGCTGGATACTTCAAGAACCACAGCAAAGTCGCGAATCAAGATACCACCAAACCGATGTTACTACCGATCCGTCTTAAGAGTCAAAGTCCAATCGCCGAGGTCGCAAAAGAGGGAACCCAAGAAAGAATTGTGCGATGGTTGCACCATTGAACTCTCAGCCACTTCAAGCTGCTACACCAAACGCACCAACTGCAAAGCGTGCGTACATTGGCCCTCACCCGCTATGCTCGAAGTGTACCTACCATCATCCAGTTGGAGGCAATTGTTGTTTCTGTACCAACTGCAATATCTACGGCCACTTCACTGTCAGCTGCCGTACTGGTCCTCGTCAGCAAGCTCCTCAAGCACCAGCAGCACTACCAGCTCCACCCCGTGCTCCTCAAACAAACCAAGAACAGCCCCAGCAGCAAGCACCAGTCCAAAAAGTGCGTGCTTGCTACACTTGCGGTGATCCGAACCACGTTAGCAATGTCTGCCCAAACAAAGCCGTGAAGCAAGAGCCGCAGCAGCCTCAGCCACAGCCACCACAACCACAGCAGCAACAACCACAGGGTGTGTGTGGAAGAGCCTTCAATCTGAATCATCGCCAGGCTCAGAACGACAACAATGTTGTCAATGGTATGTTCCTTGTTAATGGTATTTATGCTTCTTGTTTTTTGATACTGGTGCCGATAACTGTTTTGTCTCGTTAGAATTCAAAAAACTTTTAAAATGTAAACGCGCTAAACTCCCAAAGACTTTTGATGTTGAAGTCGCCACCGGAAGAACCGTTACTGTTAACTCCGTCTTACGTGGTTGTACTCTCGATCTCAACAACCACATCTTCTCGATCCATCTCATACATATGCAATTAGGTAGCTTCGATATCATAGTAGGCATGGATTTCCTTCATGAGAATTGTGCTGAAGTTGTTTGTTACGATTAGATGATTTGTTTTCCCCTTTCAAACGGTGATCAACTACATGTTTACGGTGAAACACCCTCACAGAAGTTGATGCTTATGTCATGTACCCAAGCGAGCAAGTATTTGCGCAAGCAATGCGTTGCATTCCTAGCCCACATCATGAACCCGGAGAAGGAAAAGAAAACCTTGAAAGACGTACCCGTTGTTTGTGAATTTCCTAAGGTTTTTCCCGACGATTTACCTGGTTTACCCCCTACTCGTGATGTCGACTTCGTATCGATCTAATCCCCGGTGCTACACCCGTCGCTAAAGCTCCCTATCGCGTTGCACCATCCGAGATACGTGAGATATCTAGCTAACTTCAAGAACTTCTTGATAAAGGCTATATACGCCCGAGCACTTCACCATGGGGCGCACCAGTTCTTTTGTGAAAAAGAAAGATGGGACGATCCGCATGTGCATCGATTATCGCAAACTTAACAAACTCCCGATAAAGAACCGCTACCCTCTTCCTCGAATCAACGATTTATTTGATCAACTTCAAGGTGCTACTTGTTTTTCTAAGATCGATCTACGTTCCGGTCATCATCAATTACGCGTGTTAGAAGAAGATATTCCGAAAAACGCCTTTCGTACTCGTTATGGCCATTTCGAATTTGTGGTCATGCCTTTCGGTCTCACAAAAGCACCCGCGGTCTTCATGGATTTGATGAACCGTGTGTGCAAAGCCTTCTTGGATCGTTTCGTCATTGTGTTTATTAATGACATCCTTATTTACTCGAAGTCGACAGCCGAACACGCGCGACATCTCCGTTTAGTTCTCGAACTTCTTCAAGGAAATCGCTTGTATGCCAAGTTCTCTTATTGTGACTTCTGGCTCGAAGAAGTCCAATTCCTTGGTCATATCGTTTACAGTCAAGGAATTCACGTCGACCCTACAAAGATAGAAGCTGTAAAGAGTTGGATTACGCCGAAGAATGCATCTGAAATCCGTTCTTTTCTTGGATTGGCGGGTTACTACCATCGATTCATCGCCGACTTTTATAAAATCGCCGTACCCCTTACCGCTTTAACTCATAAGGACAAACCTTTCGTTTGGGATTCCAAACAAAAGGAAGCCTTTCAAACTCTCAAGCGTATGCTATGCAACGCTCCCGTACTCGCTCTACCCGATGGAAACGACGATTTCGTTGTTTAATGCGATGCCTCTAATCTTGGTCTTGGTTGTGTTCTTATGCAACGAGACAAGGTTATCGCGTATGCGTCTCGACAACTCAAGATCCACGAGAAGAACTACACTACCCACGATATCGAACTCGGTGCAGTTGTTTTTGCATTAAAGATATGGTGACACTACCTTTACGGTACCAAGTGTATGGTCTTCACCGATCATAAGAGCTTACAGCATATCTTTAATCAGAAGGAACTGAACATGCGCCAATGCAGATGGGTTGAACTTCTCAACGACTATGATTGTGAGATACGCTACCTTCCTGGCAAAGCAAATGTCGTAGCCGATGCTCTCAGCCGACGAAGCTATGTGTATAGTGTTCATGACCCTCAAGCTTTGAATAAACTCGAAACCCTGATTCCCGAAGCCCAACATGCATGTTCATTGAGAACACTTTGTTCGAGGAAATGAAATGTGGTGCCAAAACCCAGCTGGAAAACAAGTCTAACGGGATCTATTATTACCTCGATCGTATTTGGATCCCTAGCCGCAATAACCTTCGAGAGTGGCTAATGACCGAAGCTCATAAATCTCGATACTCCATTCACCCCGGAGCCGACAAGATGTACCAGGACCTTCATCCTAAATATTGGTGGCAGGGCATGAAAAAGGATATCGCTGTATACGTCTCAAAGTGCTTAACTTGTTCGAAAGTTAAAGCCGAGCATCAAAGGCCCTCGGTTTGCTCCAACAACCCGAAATCCTGATGTGGAAGTGGGAGAGTATAGCTATGGACTTCGTTACGACACTCCCTGCACCTCCTCTGGTCACGATAGCATTTGGGTTATCGTTGATCGTCTTACTAAATCCGCTCACTTTCTTACTAAATCACTCACTTTATGCCAACGAGAAGACTACAAGGTAGAATGATTAGCACGAATCTATACCGACAAAGTCATTTGTCGACACGGGACGCCTCGTGACATCATCTCTGACCGTGATGGTCGCTTTACCTCACGTCTCTGGGAGACTTTTCAATCCACTCTCGGTACTAAGCTTTATCTCAGTACCGCTTTTCATCCTCAAACCGATGGTCAGACTGAGCGCACGATCCGCACCCTCGAAGATATGCTTCGTGCGTGCATCATAGATTTTGGTGGTAATTGGGATACGCATTTACCTTTAGTAGAATTTTCGAACAACAACAGTTATCATGCTAGTATTCAAATGGCACCTTTTGAGGCACTGTATGGAAGAAAATGTCGATCGCCTATTGCATGGCACGAGATCGGAGAAACACAAATCACCGGTCCCGAGTTAATACAAGAAACGACAGACAAGATCCTCCAAATCAGAGACAATCTCTTGAAAGCTCAGAGCCGCCAAAAGAGTTATGTCGATAAATGCCGCAAGCCCCTACAGTTCAAAATTGGAGATCATGTACTTTTAAAATTTGCGCCCTGGAAAGGAGTGATCCGATTTGGAAAGAAGGAAAGCTAGCGCCACGATACGTAGGTCTCTTTAAAATTCTGGAAAGAATTGGCAAAGTGGCTTATCGACTCGAACTACCCTCAAAACTCGACAACGTACACCTGACTTTCTACGTCTCAAACCTAAAGAAATGCCTAGCTGAAGAAAATCTTCATGTTCCACTTGAGGATTTGCAAATAAACGAAACACTTCACTTCGTGGAAAAGCAAGTAGAAATCATGGACCGAGAGACCAAGAAACCTCGACGCTCTCGCATTCCTATTGTGAAAGTCCGATGGGAAGGCAAACGCCGTGCCGAGTTCGCTTGGGAACTGGAAAGTGTCATGAACGCTAAATATCCACATCTCTTCGTTATGCCCACAACTTAAATTTCGGGATGAAATTTCCTAAAGTAAAGGAGACTGTAACAACTCGTATTTTTGCTGTTATCTTGTTTCCGTGTATATCATTTGTATCTGTCGTTGTAATCCGAGATTTGATTAAAGGATGGTTTATGTTAATTAATTATATTGCTGTCACAACTATATTACATCTAAACGCCTATTAAATGCAACGCTAACTCAACACAATCACAAGTAACTATGTTACATTAAGAGCTGAGTGCGTTATTATTCAATATACGCCCGTGCCTTCGACATCGCTTAACACATTGCATCGTAAAACGCAGTTATTTATGTTAAATTATGTTATTTATGTGTTATGTGTGCTTTATGATTTATGGTTGTACTCGCTACCGCAACGCTCTTACTTGCACGAATCGCTTAATCGTATTATCTTATCATTTAAAATGCCTAACGCTTCCCTAAAACGCTTAACGTAACTATCTAATACGAACCGAATCTCCAAACGAGCATCTAACGAGAAAATAACAAACAATACTTAGCCACCAGGCCAAGTTCGGCCGAAGTTGGGTATCTCAAGTTCGCCCGAACTTGACTAGTGGTGAACAAATAAGAAAAACCCTTCAAATCAAGCATGTTCGCTCGAACTTGCACAAAGTTCAAGCAAACTGGCCAAGTTCGCCCGAACTTGTGCCAAGTGAGCTTGAATTTGTGCGAAGTTCGGCCGAACTTGGTCTCCACCAGCCCATTTTTCTCCTCACCTATAAATACCCAGCACCTCCATTCATGCTCTCCTTGTTGCAAGGTCGCCCGAAAGCTCCCAAAACCGAAAACCCTTGATTTCCAAGTAAGAATCAACCTGTTTTCATGCAAACAACAACGTTTTACTACGATTTTGCAGAAGGATTACCTTCATTTTCATCAGATCTCTTCTGTTTATGAAAATCTTCATCTTTTTCTTTAAAAAATCTACTTTTCACTTAGATCTACATTAAATGAGTGCACTCGGGCTTAGCTTTGGCTTCCCAAGCTAAAAATCTTTATGATTTCGACTCACCGAGTGTCAGATCTAAGAAAAACCTTTTTAAAACATTGATTTTTACAAAAAATACGGAATAATGACGTATGTTTCGTTCACTATGAAATGGAACGAGGCGTTGCCAAGCAAGATCTCAGATCCGGAAGCACAAGGACGATGTCGTCACCTTGCACGAACTGGACTAACCCGTACGAACCATCAAGTTTGTCTGGATTAGCCCGAGTTCCTATAAAGTTGCAAAAACTCGCTCCAAAAGACCTCTCCAGCCTATGTTTTGCTTAGTAGCTTCAGGTTGGAGGGATGAACACTCGATTTCCACAACAAACGATGCGAAACCACGCGATTTGGTGACCAATTCAGCCAAGTTCGCTCCAAGAAGATCAAGTTCGCTCGAAGTTGTCACAGGTTTGTGACCAACTTCGCCCGAACTTGACCAAAACTCAAGCAATTCAGCCAAGTTCGCCCGAACTTGTTCACACTCCAAGAAAACAAGGCAAGTTCGCCCGAACTTGTCCAGTTTCCAAGGAAACCAGACAAGTTCGCCCGAACTTGTGCTTTCTGAAAGATAAACAGTCAAGTTCGCCCGAACTTGTACCAATTCCAAGGAATTGGTACAACTTCGCCCAAACTTGTCCACTGCTCCTTCACACTTCGACCGTTTCAGCATTTCGGAAGACTGATGCACTCCTGTTCGCGTTTACAGGCTGAACCGACGCCCCCTTTAATCCGTATCAGATTCCACCTCTCTCTTAAACGCACCGACTGTAAGTATACTTGAACCCCTTTTACGCTTAAACGCACTTTTGGGTGTCACATATGTTCCTATATCAAAACACATCACACAACTCAAACGCTTACTCGCAATCCGCTGATACATGACTATACGTGAAATCTGCTGAATTGTATGTGTTACTTGATTGGTAGTACACCACCCTTAACATGATAGCTAGCTAGAGGTTGACCCGCCACCCGGAGGCCCGGGGTTGTTAAGGCTCGCATTTTATTTCGCATTTATTTTCTCTTTAGGACGTGGACACTTGTTCGCGTGCCTCGGACTCGCGGTTTGTTGGTTTACTTGAATCTAAGTAGATACATATTCTTTTTGCGTATTTCATGCGGTGTATGCTAAACGCTTTTATAAATCTATTATGTACGCAAACCTGTATGCTCACCTTTACTTAATTGTATTGACGTTTATTTTAACATATGTGACAGGTTGATGATTCTCGCTGCAAAGGATTAGGATCTATCTTTAGAAACGCACCTAATAGAAATCTAGGGATGATCGGATTGGATTAGGTTTAAGAGATTATTTGATATTTGTAATAATTATTTGAGGATTTTATGTTTTATAGTATGGGATATTGAACACTTAAATATTATTGCTTAAATAGTTGTTATGGATTTTCTTGAGCAATCTGATTCGCCTAGTGCCGCGCCCTGATGTTTCCGCCATCGGTTGGGGTGTGACACTTTACCTGTCTTTCGACATCTGTGACGCCATAAGAGAGATGCAAGTACAAGAAACAAAAAGCTCACACCTCCAACAACAACAACCCCTATTATGTATCTCTTCTTGCTTGAATCTCCTTTAAAGCATAGACATGCTAAACAATAATCAACACAATAATAGCCATTCAGTTCAAGCTACCATATTATTTAACAGAAAATAAAAATTGAAAAAAAAAACAATTTCTAAAATTAAAATAGTATAGTGTCTCACCATCCCGAAGGAGAGATGTAATATCAGTTTATCTGGTTCTGTCCAAAAAATGGAGTCGTGTCATATCTCATGAAACATCCTCTGACCATTGCCCGCCCAGAATTAGAAGGAAGACAATCATGTAGAGATATGGATTTTAACCTTAAGCATTCTAAACAAGCACTCTGGGTTAGGTTTGGATTACATTGGGCAATGGCATACGAGGTTGCATTATCAACTGCTACTTTCGTTGTAGAAGCTGCATAGAAGTTTGTTGTTCTTGGTGCAGCAATTTGAAGATTTGATAGTAAACTTTCTGCTGCCTTTTGGAACTCTATCGGCTGAGATGATGTTGTGTTGTCACATAATAACACGTCATTCCGACTATCAAACTCCGTGTAGAAGTTTCGGTACTCATACCTACGTCGAGAAAAACTCTTATTAGAATGAACATTACCTTTTGAATCATAATATTTTTCTATTAAGAAACTTTTTAGAAGTCCCACAGAACCACTCAAGTCCAACTGTTTTACTCCATTTAAGCATGAATAATCTAACAATCTATACTCACCATAAAATACTAATTATAGCGGAAAATAGAATTTTGTGTTCCTACTATTTGAAGTGATTAGATAACAATTAATAACTATTACAGTTGTGGGTCTCTTAATGTTTGCCTTACTTCGATACATTGTGTAAGAACCAATAATTACTTTTTCTTGTTGCTTTCTTTTAGGTATCATCATATGCCCGGGGTCTCTTATTATTAATGTGTAAAGATCCAAATTTTCTCTTGGCCATAATTCATAAAAGTTAAGTGACCAGTTCGACCGGGGATCGTAGGCATAGCTGGTCCGGTTGATGGTAACAGACCGCTTTTGATGATGGCTGGCCGGCCGTACCGGTGACCGCCGGTCAAAACCGGTGAGAAAAATGGTCGGACCGGGAAACATCAAACCTTGCTTCCCGTCGTTTACGTTTCCTAACTACTCAGTTTCACCTGTATCCACATCTTTTAATATTAGGGGGAATTAGAATGTAAACACTTGCAGATTTCGTTTGATACTTGCACAAAAAGTTTCTATCTACAAAGAAAAAAATGAGAGGATAAAGAGAGATAAGTGACGGCTGTGAAACAATGGCATTGCCTTCTCTCTCTAAATCTATATTTTAGATATTGTTAGAGTTACAAAATATTATTAATTAGCCTCTTAACAAATATAACCATGTATATTTACAATGGCATTGCCTTCTCTCTCTAAATCTATATTTTAGATATTTTTAGGGTTACAAAATATTATTAATTAGCCTCTTAACAAATATAACCATGTATATTTCACCCTCATGGTTTCAATAAAAACAGTTTATAAGCTTCAGGAACATCCAAATTTGAACACTTTAATATCAGAATCAATTTAACCCTTATACACTAATAAATTACTTAAGAATAATAAATTTGTTTAATCAATTAATGTGTATAGAATTAAACTCTAATATAAAATAGGAACAATTTAACACTATCTACTACTTTCCATATTTATATGTATTTATATTATTTATAATATTATACGGTTTTTAAATCCGGTTCGACCGGTCAGACCGATTCGACCAGTGAACCGATAGGACATTCGATTCGACGTCCGGTCCGGTTATAAAAACATTGGTAACAACCCATATATTTATATATGTACCTCACATTGCATTCGGTGTGGTGGTATTATGTGATATGTGTTATATATGTACCTCACATTGCATTCGGTGTGGTGATATTATGTGAAATTCATTAATATTTATATGTGTACATCACATCGCATTTGGTGTAAGAAGCCAAAGCACCTATGCTAAGCCCACATGCTTTTAGCTGATCAACAGCATAGTCGAAACAATCAAGACAATCTGTAATGGAAAGATATCCCCTGCACAAAGTAAGCCCCCACACTGACTCACCATTTAACAAAGTGCGTGCTGTTGCATAGCCGCTAGTGGTTAACTGCTGACGGAGGCTAGAAAGGGTGATCTTAAGGTTGCTCAAGAAATACTCCGGGCTCGTAGTTGTCTCCGTACTACAATCTAACCCCACCAGAGTGCTATTATCAGTTGTGTGTGATGTAACATGCCCCATCATTGTTATGAGCACCACTAGAAGGCGGAGAAACCACCTATTCTCCACTTGTTCCATGTTTTTCTTTTGGCATCCTTGTATTTTAGTTTATCACTAGACTTTGCTAATTAAGTTTATGTACAGTAACAGGAAGAAACGTATTTATTGGGCAAGAGTGCATGACAAAGTCTATGAGATGATATTCATTATTCATTTCGAAATGTCTTTCCCACTTATCAATCGAGTGTAATTATAAACGGTTAAAATTAAACATGGCCGGCCCATATATGTCTTTAATTAATAAAGGCAAGTTACTTGTTATAAGGGGGGACGGGGCACCCATGCGGGTACCCTCCCCAGGTTGGAAAATGTGCCACAATCCGCCACCCTTATGGTTATGGCTGGCGGGTTGTAAATTGGCCAGGAGAACAACCCGTGATACGTTGTGTTGTTTCAATGCTCTTGTTGACCATTGGTATTGATTGGTGGGCTTTGATTAGTTAAAGAGTTTGACTTTACTAAAATAAAAAAAATTAGTTTATGGGAAGGGTAATGCATTGCTATTATTTTATGGCTTAAGGTTTGTTTTTAAGATTTTTGATATGACGAGATTTGATTATTTGAGCCAAGAGTACTACCCTTGTGTGTCGCTTCCCCCTGATTATAAAAGGAAAAAATGAAGCAAAATAAGCAACTATTTAGGTCTCAAAAATCAAATTAATCATGGCCCCACTTTTATAAGAGTCAGGCTAAAAACAAATTTCAGTTACTAAGTTAGTATCTGACCCATTTTTTTTCTTTTATTTTTATTTGAAAGTGCTTTGATTTGAATGGGTGTTGGTGAATTTTGAATGGGTATTTGATGAATGTGGTGAGTCAATTTTTTATTATAGTATTTAATCTATCTATTTAGTTTTTAAAAAATCAAATATAGAATTTTGTGTATTTTTCTTTGTTGAACATTTTAATATAAATCTTAGAGTTAATTACGTTTTTCGTCCCTGAGATTTGTCAAAAATCACTATTTCAATCTATTAGTTTGAAATTGTCAAAATAGCCCTTATGACGTTAGTTTAGTAACAAGGACATTATGGTCATTTCAAATAAACTAACAGAATAACTAGATAACGTTAGTTTCGGTGGACTATATAGTTACGAAAGTGAAACCACAGAGACTGTTTAGGCGATATTTAAACTAATGGACTGAAATAGTGATTTTTAAAAAACCACACGGATGAAAAACGTAATTAACTCTAAATCTTATAAATTGAAGTTTCAAAAAAGTTTTTTCTTGTATTACACACGTTTGGGTCAACATTATAAAAAGTTAGTTACAAGATTATCTCATATTTACAGGATTATTACACATCTTTAGTAGGTGTGAGCATGAACCAATATTGCATACGTGACGTCTGATATGTGTGTTTTAAGTGTGTTAGTTTTAGTAAGTTTTAGCACGATTAGGTGAGTTAACTTAATAACTTTTACACACGCTTATCTAGTTTTAAATTTATAAGAAATGATTATTACTTAGACAAAACACACACAATTGGCAAGTGTACCTATCGTTTGGAGTAAAGCTTATGTTAGAACCAATTATTGAACCAAATGATACGACTTTTACTACTCAACTTTAAATTACCAACCAGTTAATCAATTATCTTTTTCTTGTTGTAACAAAGAATTAGTAAAGAATATCAAGAGTACGAAGAGTGTTGCTTTGGTTTTCGACTCCACTTGGAATGAATTATAGTTAGGATATTGACAAGTGGTGTGGTGGTTTTAAGGAAAACCCTATCAAGGCTTTCTATTAAATTTATAAATTATGAATTTGAGATTAAAATAAAATTAGAGTTGATTTAAAGTTAACTCATTACCCATTCTTAGAAGACAACTCATTTTAAAGAGAAATCAACTAAGTTTGGTTTAAGGCATCTAACTATACTCTTCTTCTTCTTCTTCTTCTACAACACTATACTTTGTGATCCATCTAGTCGTGATCCCTATTATGGGTCCATCAAGGATATGTATTGGTGCTCGTTTTTTGCTGTTGACACTTGTGATTGGATGAGGTGATTAATCTTTATTTAACGGGTGTCGTTATAAGAAAATATGTATATATAAAGGCGTATTGATTTTAACATAGGTTCACCCACTCTTAGTTCGCGCCAAGCCTGGCTGGCATATAGACCGTGCATGCAAACAATGATATCATTGATAAATGAGGGTTGATCACAAGATTTTTTTCCACAAATGGGTCAACCTCTACCAAGATGGGATCCCTCTACTAGTATATGGGTTGTCGCACACCATGAGTGTACTAATAGGCTTCACACCGCTAAGTTTATCAAGAACACCCACAAGATCAAAGACTAAAACTGGATCACACTCCTCATTAACGAAGAAGAAGACTAGAGAGAATTATCAAACACATAACACATCACTTTGCCAAAGTTTAAACAATTAATTCATACCAAACTTCATCTACAACTCAAGCAACATTATAAGTTTAGCCAATAATGGCTATAGATGTAACATTTGTATTAATCGGGTCTCCAAAACCCGCTCCGTTTTGTAATCAAATATCAAGTTACGAAATTTCATTAAGTATTTATGAGTATTTTGAGTTTAAACGTTACATAATTAATATATAAGCTAAACTATAAAAGTTATATTTGATAAAAAGTTTAAAATAAAATAAATAAAATTGTTTGGAGCTGACCGGACTCGAACCCGGGTCAACTGCTCCAATGACTTATCTTTCCGTCTCCAAACCACTCCGCCACCAATTGTTTTCTGTTAGTATTATGAAAACAATTGAATTTTATACGCAAACTCGGATGAAGGGTTACTGGTATTTGAATAACGGAAATCGGTAAGCCAAATCGCCAAATCAGTTTTCGTTCGTTTAATTAACTTATAACCGACGCATATCGGTTTCTAATTAAAGTTTAGATTTAAAGAACTTCAAGTGTTGAGTTTTGAAACCGAAAGACATTCAAGTTTCAAATAATTCCGTCTCCAACCATTTATACGATTCAGAACTGTCTCAAATACACTCAAATCCATTTTCGTCGCGTTTTCAAGTCATTTGAGCACAAGAAAACTGTCGCCGGAATTTTCTGCAATTCTCGCCGGAAAACCGTATTCAACATAAACCAGTAAGAATTTCCTCTCTTGCTGTTTTAATCTATTGCTAGGTCACTACTAACATTATTCCGTCACTCAAAGTCAGTCACAGAAGACTTTGCTGGATTTCTGGTTTCGCCGGAGAAATTCTGGGATTTGCCGGAACCACGCTAGTTGACGGTAAACACATTCAATCGTGCTAATAACCCATGTACTCTGGTTCAATTTCAAACCTAACTCTTAAATTCTGTTGATTAGCCCTCTCAGCCGAAGTTTCAAAAACAGAGTTGCCTGTTCTCGCCGGACTTCCTGAAGAAGACGACCTGTCCGGTATTCCTTTCCCCCAAACTGTTCGGTTTGTTCATTCAAACTAGTAGGCATGATATTTAAGTAGTAGAACCATGAATCAGTTGTCTGAGTAAAAAACCAGTAATCGTAATGAAGAAGACGAATCTAAAAACGAGATAAGAATAAATAAAACTCGGATAATTAACGGGTTAGACACACAGTCCAGCGGTGGACTGTGTGCAAAGTTTATATACGAGTCCCGAGTTCGATCCTTGCTTCACACACGCTGCGTAATAACATTCCTTTTTATTCATAAAACTAACCGGGTTAGATTGAGTAATTGTTAAGTATAATATAATTCAAGAATATACCCGGGTTAGACACACAGTCCAGCGGTGGACTGTGTGCAACACAAACTGCACGTCACGCGATCGAGTCTCGACACCAACACCGGTTCAATGAGAATAAAACGTTTTGTAAAATAAAGGAATTTTCGGTAAATTCGAATAAGTGTATTAATATAATTAAAACTAGATTTCTAACGGGTTAGTCACGTAGCTCAGTTGGTAGAGCTACGTGCGCGTGAACGGAAGGTCACAGGTTCGAATCCCGCTCGGCGCAAGAATTACCGCTGACCGAACCGGTCAACGGTCAACGGTCAACGGTCAAACAGTAAAAAAAATATTATTTTTTTTAAATAATTATTTGTTTTATTTAAATTAAAAATCAATTAAAAATACTTAAAAATAACATTTTTAAGGATGGAAAATAGCCATAAACTCACAAAAATATATCCAAAAATTCCATTAAAAATCTTTAATAAAATCCATCCATTTAATATATTTTTCCTATTATTATTTAGGTCAGTGATTCCTCGTTAACCCGTTTCATCTAAATCGTGCGCATCTCACCAATTCAAATCCAACGCACCCAATGTGAGTGAACCCTTCAAATTCCCCGTTTTAATCACATTTTTGGGGTGTATCATGTGTCTTGTTCATTTACTTACTATAACTAAGTTATTGTGCATATATCATATCATAACATGTGTGTTATTTGTTGCTGTTAAGTAGTTAGTATTGTTTGCAAGTTATTATTTCAGTACATGCAATTGCTGAGGCCGTAGCTCCCCATCCCTCGAGGTTGAGTTTGATCCCCATTTTATTATGCGGTTGATCAGGGCGTGCCCGCACGATCGGCTCCGTTGGATTGAGCCTTGATCGGTCATTTATTCTCATTTCAGTACATGCAATATGCTCGGCTCCGTTTGATTGAGCCTTGAGTACACAGATTTATTCTCATTTCCAGTTCAAATACGCTCGGCTCCGTTTGATTGAGCCTTGAGTACACAGGTTTATTCACATTTTCAGTTCATGCAATACGATCGGCTCCGTTTGTTGAGCCTTGATCTCACAGTTCAGTTATGTTAATTATCATATGATGTTGGTATGTTCATGTATGTTATCAATTGTTAATGTATGTTATAATTGTAACCGATGTTGCCATTGCTTGATTTTCATACATATGCTCTTTTGTGATTATGCACAATATTTTTATTGATAAACTAACCAGAAAAATCATTACTAAATGTTTATCTATAAGGTTCACTCGCCAACTTATGTTGACCCAAAAACCTCCCATTTTTACACATGATACAGGTGAACCAGCAGCAGCTAGGAACACGTAGGGCCTGGATTAGAAGAAATAAAACGATTTAGTGTTTGGATTATTATGTTTGGTTATTTTCCTTTGTAATGAATGAACATGTTTGAAGGTTTGAGAAATGTAACTTTGACTTCATTTAATTATGAAACATAATAGTAAATGTCATGTGCTTTGGTGATAACCCAATTATGCCCCGACTCTTATTTCCGCTGCGGGTCGGGGTGTGACAGATTGGTATCAGAGCCATGACTATAGGGATATAGGATAGGTTATTAGACCCTTAGAGCCTATACTATAGTCGATTAGAAACTTATAAGAATTTTGTGTGTTATATGCCAAATTTCATGATGTTTATATGTTTATGTTAACATGTTACATTTGATATTGTTCAAGCATGTTCATAAGTATGTGTTATCAAATAATGCTTATCATGAAATCGTATGATCATAACATATCACATCCATGCAAGCACACACCACACCATGATTGATTTTACAACGATTTTCGTGTTTTCAAATCTCATCAAAGTGAGTTCTCATGACGGGCATGTAGTAACTGGAAGGGTACTAGTACCGGTAGTCGGAACGTCCTGTCTAGGCTGGCATTCGTATAAATCCAAAATAAAGGACCAGTTTGCCTACCTGGGGACCAACGATGAGAGTACGAAATACCTATTAGGCCAAAGCATGCTATACCAAACGTCGTGAGAGCTAATCCCACTTTGAGTTGTCATTGTGTCTACACCTGGACACGTTCCGACCAAACATCTCATGAACATATTTTGTGGTTAGCATTCGGGGGATGCGAGTGTTAAATTGCCAATACTAATGTGAATCCTACCAAACCAATAGCCATGGGGGCCCACATGACTATATAGGTGAAGGTATGGGGGACATTTGAGGCCCAACATGAGCGAACTCAAGACATCCTTCGGATGTAGTTGCATTATTGATATTTATGTTATTTTCATTTTTTTTTAAAGACACATGACACCTAAAAAAATACCATAAACTCACCATCTTCTCATTTTATGATCCTGTAGATGTCGTATAGATCGCATCGAAGGAATAGGAAATCGGAAAAGTCTCAGGAACGATTGGCCACTCATATCGCCAACCAAATGGCCACGATATTACCTGACATCGTAGTACAAGTACAACAAGCTCTTGCTGCAAATCCTACTAACCCTCCTGAACAACAGGACCAGATCATCAACGACCCTCCTACCAGCAAATGCACCTACAAACATTTTAAGTCTTGCGATCCCCCAAAATTCGAAGGGACTGAGGGAGTCACTGCTCTCCAGCGTTGGTTCGAGGAGATGGAAAACGTTTTCTTAAACTGCGATTGTCCGGAGGATCGCAAAGTTCGTTATGCCACCGGGAGACTACTTGGTGTAGCTCTCACTTGGTGGAATACCGAGAAGGGAAAGAGGGGAATGGAAGATGCGATGGCCTTAACTTGGGAGGAGTTAAGGGAAATCATGACTAGGCGATTCTGTCCTAGGAGTGAGATTAAGAAATTGGAAGATGAATTTCATGCCCTGAAACAAAAAGATGGTGATCACTCTACTTACAACAAACGGTTCTTGGAGTTGAACCAGATGGTACCAAACTTATTCACTCCAACCTACCGTCTGATCGAACATTACATTCGAGGACTTCCCTCGAAAATCCAGGATTCGGTCCTCAGCGTTTCACCAGTAACACTCGAAGCTGCCATGGTGTTGGCAACAGAACTGACCGAAAACCGAATTCGCAATGGGAAGTTCAAGGAGGAAAAGAAGAAAACCCCTGCTGAGGGACAAACCTCAAACCACCACACTCCTTCCTCCAAATTTGCTAACAAGAGGAAGCGTAACAACAGGAACTTTGCAGTCACCCACACCAACACCCCTGTTCCTGCTGCACCCATCACTCAAGCCACTCCTCCACCCGCGCCACACAAAAGACCATACACAGGACCTCTACCAAAATGTAACCATTGTCAGTATCACCACTCCCCTGTCTATCCTTGCCAGTACTGTACCAGCTGCGGTCGCGCTGGACACATTGTACAACACTGCCGCGCAACTCAACGAACAAACCGCCACCAACCTATAACCCAAACCCACCAACAATTTATGGGTCAAGCTCAACAACAACAACCATTTCCACCCACTCAACATTTAGCTCAAACATACTATCAACCCAACTACCCTATGGGCCAACCTATGCGGGCATGTTTCAATTGTGGAGATCCAAGTCATTTCAGGAACTCATGTCCAAGGCTGGTCAATATTATTCATGCTCAGGCCCAAGCCAACCCTGTGAACCAAGCAAACCAAGCTCCTCCACCTGCTAGAGGAAGGGCTTTCAATATTAACGCAAACCAGGCCAGAGCTGACGGCAATGTGGTCAACGGTACGTTTCTTATAAATGGTAGATATGCCTCTATGTTATTTGATACTGGTGCGGATAGAAGTTTCGTGTCATTAGAGTTTGAACCTATCTTAAGTAAAAATCGAGATAAGCTCGCGGAATCTATAACAGTGGAAGTTGCAGATGGAAAACCAGTTTCGTTAGATTCTATTTTACGCAACTGTACGCTCACCCTAAACGATCACGATTTCTTAGTCGATCTTATTCCTATGAAGCTGGGAAGTTTCGACATCATAGTCGGAATGGATTGGCTTAGTCAGCATAATGCGGAAGTTGTATGTCGTGAGAAATTTATTCGTATTCCTCTTTCAAACGGTCAGACTCTTCAAATTATTGGAGAAACCTCGGCGAAAGGACTCAACTTAATGTCTTGCCTTCAAGCTCAGAAATACCTTCGCAAGAATTATGTCGCGTTTTTAGCCCATATCATCAAGAAGGGGACCGCAGAAAAGAAACTTGAAGATATTCCTGTTGTAAAAGATTTTCCACAAGTTTTTCCTGACGACATTTCAGGACTTCCTCCAATCAGAGATGTCGAGTTTCGCATCGATCTTATACCTGGTGCTACACCAGTGGCAAAATCTCCATATAGGTTAGCCCCCTCTGAAATGCAAGAGCTAGCCAGTCAATTGCAAGAGTTGACTGACAAGGGGTTTATACGCCCCAGCTCATCGCCTTGGGGTGCACCTGTACTGTTTGTAAAGAAGAAGGATGGATCTTTTCGCATGTGCATCGATTACAGAGAGCTCAACAAGTTAACTATCAAAAATCGATATCCTTTACCTCGTATAGATGACCTCCTAGACCAACTACAAGGTGCCAGTTGCTTTTCGAAAATCGACCTTCGATCGGGCTATCATCAGCTTAGGGTGCATGAAGAAGACGTCCCTAAAACTGCTTTTCGAACTCGATATGGTCACTATGAATTCATGGTTATGCCGTTTGGATTAACCAACGCACCAGCTGTTTTCATGGACCTAATGAATAGAGTCTGCAAACCTTACCTTGATCGATTTGTTATTGTGTTCATTGACGATATTCTTATCTATTCAAAATCTAAAGCTGATCATGAGCGTCATCTGCGACTTGTTCTTGCACTTCTAGAAAAGGAAAAGCTTTATGCCAAGTTCTCTAAATGTGAATTCTGGTTAAAAGAGGTGCAATTTCTTGGGCATGTAGTCAATGACAAAGGAATACATGTGGACCCATCAAAGATCAAAGCAGTTCAAGAATGGCAAGCTCCACGTACGCCAACTGAAGTAAGGTCTTTTCTTGGACTTGCTGGTTACTATCGTCGATTCATTTCAAACTTCTCTCGCATTGCGGTGCCACTCACGGCTTTAACCCATAAAGGGAAACCATTTGTATGGGGGCCCAAGCAAGGAGAAGCTTTTCAAACCCTCAAGCAAAGACTTTGTGATGCACCAATCCTCACTCTTCCTGAAGGTTGTGATGATTTTGTAGTCTATTGCGACGCGTCAGGGCAAGGATTAGGATGCGTTCTCATGCAAAGAGGAAAAGTCATAGCTTATGCCTCAAGGCAACTCAAGACTCACGAAAAGAACTACACCACTCATGACCTTGAACTTGGAGCCGTTGTATTCGCTCTTAAGATATGGAGACATTATCTTTATGGCACGAAGTGTGAAATATACACTGACCATAAGAGTCTTCAACACATCTTCAATCAGAAAGAGTTAAATATGAGGCAACGGAGATGGGTCGAACTTCTAAATGATTACGACTGTGAAATCAAATACCACCCTGGTAAAGCAAATGTGGTGGCTGATGCACTTAGTCGAAAGGGGTATGCGAACTCCATTCATATTCTATGTTCGCAAATTATGACCAATATTAAGGATCAAATTCGAGAAGCTCAACACGTTTCAATAACAGAGGAAGATGTACAAAAGGAGATGTCCTGTGGAACCGAGCTAAAGCTGGAAACTAAATCTGATGGTATTTTGTATTACCTAGATCGTATATGGATTCCTAACCATATCAATCTTCGTGAAACACTCATGCATGAAGCCCATAAGTCGCGATATTCTATACACCCAGGAGCCGATAAGATGTATCAAGACCTACGGTACACCTATTGGTGGCCTGGAATGAAGAAAGATATTGCCGTTTTTGTCTCCAAGTGTCTCACTTGTTCTAAAGTAAAGGCTGAACACCAAAGACCCTCAGGACTTCTGGTCCAACCAGAAATACCTGTCTGGAAGTGGGAAAATATAACCATGGATTTCATTACCGGGTTACCTCGCACTTCTAGTGGGTATGACACTATATGGGTGATTATAGACCGACTCACAAAATCAGCTCACTTTATTCCTATTCGTGAAGATTTTAAGAACGAAAAGCTTGCTCGTATTTATATCAGCGAAATCGTCAGCCGTCATGGAGTTCCATTAAGTATTATTTCTGATCGTGATGGTCGTTTCACCTCACGGACATGGCAGGCAGTACAATCCGCAATGGGCACTCGACTAGATCTCAGTACCGCCTATCATCCCCAAACTGATGGACAGTCCGAGCGCACCATTCAAACCCTTGAGGATATGCTTAGAGCATGTGTCATAGACTTCAAGGGAAATTGGGACGCCCACCTACCGTTAGTCGAATTTTCGTACAACAACAGTTATCATTCTAGTATCGGCATGGCACCTTTTGAAGCTTTATATGGTCGAAAGAGTCGATCTCCTGTTTGTTGGCACGAAATTGGGGAAGCTCAAATTACTGGTCCGGAATTGATCCAAGAAACAACAGATAAAATTCATCAAATCAGAAACAATCTTCTAGCGGCTCAAAGTCGTCAAAAGAGTTACGCAGATAAACGACGGAAGCCCTTGGAGTTTAGCGTTGGTGATCATGTGCTTTTAAAAGTGTCACCATGGAAGGGAGTAGTTCGTTTTGGGCAAAAGGGAAAGCTAGCACCACGTTACGTAGGACCTTTCAAAATACTCGAAAGAGTAGGTCCTGTAGCTTACAAGCTTGACCTACCGGAAGAACTCGACAGAATTCATCCCACTTTCCACGTGTCGAACTTGAAGAAGTGCCTCGCTGATGAGAATCTTCATATTCCACTAGAGGATATTCAGATTGATGAATCCATGCATTTTATTGAAAGGCCAGTAGAGATTATGGACTATGGAGAAAAGCGTCTACGTCGAAGTCGCATTCCTATTGTTAGGGTACGCTGGGAGTCGAAACGGGGACCTGAGTTTACTTGGGAACGTGAAGACTCAATGCGTGAAAAATACCCTCATCTTTTCCCTACTACATCAACTGTTTGAATTTCGGGACGAAATTCCTAAAAGTAGGGGATACTGTAACATTTGTATTAATCGGGTCTCCAAAACCCGCTCCGTTTTGTAATCAAATATCAAGTTACGAAATTTCATTAAGTATTTATGAGTATTTTGAGTTTAAACGTTACATAATTAATATATAAGCTAAACTATAAAAGTTATATTTGATAAAAAGTTAAAATAAAATAAATAAAAATTGTTTGGAGCTGACCGGACTCGAACTCGGGTCAACTGCTCCAATGACTTATCTTTCCGTCTCCAAACCACTCCGCCACCAATTGTTTTCTGTTAGTATTATGAAAACAATTGAATTTTATACGCAAACTCGGATGAACGGTTACTGGTATTTGAATAACGGAAATCGGTAAGCCAAATCGCCAAATCAGTTTTCGTTCGTTTAATTAACTTATAACCGACGCATATCGGTTTCTAATTAAAGTTTAGATTTAATGAACTTCAAGTGTTGAGTTTTGAAACCGAAAGACATTCAAGTTTCAAATAATTCCGTCTCCAATCATTTATACGATTCAGAACTGTCTCAAATACACTCAAATCCATTTTCGTCGCGTTTTCAAGTCATTTGAGCACAAGAAAACTGTCGCCGGAATTTTCTGCAATTCTCGCCGGAAAACCGTATTCAACATAAACCAGTAAGAATTTCCTCTCTTGCTGTTTTAATCTATTGCTAGGTCACTACTAACATTATTCCGTCACTCAAAGTCAGTCACAGAAGACTTTGCTGGATTTCTGGTTTCGCCGGAGAAATTCTGGGATTTGCCGGAACCACGCTAGTTGACGGTAAACACATTCAATCGTGCTAATAACCCATGTACTCTGGTTCAATTTCAAACCTAACTCTTAAATTCTGTTGATTAGCCCTTTCAGCCGAAGTTTCAAAAACAGAGTTGCCTGTTCTCGCCGGACTTCCTGAAGAAGACGACCTGTCCGGTATTCCTTTCCCCCAAACTGTTCGGTTTGTTCATTCAAACTAGTAGGCATGATATTTAAGTAGTAGAACCATGAATCAGTTGTCTGAGTAAAAAACCAGTAATCGTAATGAAGAAGACGAATCTAAAAACGAGATAAGAATAAATAAAACTCGGATAATTAACGGGTTAGACACACAGTCCAGCGGTGGACTGTGTGCAAAGTTTATATACGAGTCCCGAGTTCGATCCTTGCTTCACACACGCTGCGTAATAACATTCCTTTTTATTCATAAAACTAACCGGGTTAGATTGAGTAATTGTTAAGTATAATATAATTCAAGAATATACCCGGGTTAGACACACAGTCCAGCGGTGGACTGTGTGCAACACAAACTGCACGTCACGCGATCGAGTCTCGACACCAACACTGGTTCAATGAGAATAAAACGTTTTGTAAAATAAAGGAATTTTCGGTAAATTCGAATAAGTGTATTAATATAATTAAAACTAGATTTCTAACGGGTTAGTCACGTAGCTCAGTTGGTAGAGCTACGTGCGCGTGAACGGAAGGTCACAGGTTCGAATCCCGCTCGGCGCAAGAATTACCGCTGACCGAACCGGTCAACGGTCAACGGTCAACGGTCAAACAGTAAAAAAAATATTATTTTTTTTAAATAATTATTTGTTTTATTTAAATTAAAAATCAATTAAAAATACTTAAAAATAACATTTTTAAGGATGGAAAATAGCCATAAACTCACAAAAATATATCCAAAAATTCCATTAAAAATCTTTAATAAAATCCATCCATTTAATATATTTTTCCTATTATTATTTAGGTCAGTGATTCCTCGTTAACCCGTTTCATCTAAATCGTGCGCATCTCACCAATTCAAATCCAACGCACCCAATGTGAGTGAACCCTTCAAATTCCCCGTTTTAATCACATTTTTGGGGTGTATCATGTGTCTTGTTCATTTACTTACTATAACTAAGTTATTGTGCATATATCATATCATAACATGTGTGTTATTTGTTGCTGTTAAGTAGTTAGTATTGTTTGCAAGTTATTATTTCAGTACATGCAATTGCTGAGGCCGTAGCTCCCCATCCCTCGAGGTTGAGTTTGATCCCCATTTTATTATGCGGTTGATCAGGGCGTGCCCGCACGATCGGCTCCGTTGGATTGAGCCTTGATCGGTCATTTATTCTCATTTCAGTACATGCAATATGCTCGGCTCCGTTTGATTGAGCCTTGAGTACACAGATTTATTCTCATTTCCAGTTCATGCAATACGCTCGGCTCCGTTTGATTGAGCCTTGAGTACACAGGTTTATTCACATTTTCAGTTCATGCAATACGATCGGCTCCGTTTGTTGAGCCTTGATCTCACAGTTCAGTTATGTTAATTATCATATGATGTTGGTATGTTCATGTATGTTATCAATTGTTAATGTATGTTATAATTGTAACCGATGTTGCCATTGCTTGATTTTCATACATATGCTCTTTTGTGATTATGCACAATATTTTTATTGATAAACTAACCAGAAAAATCATTACTAAATGTTTATCTATAAGGTTCACTCGCCAACTTATGTTGACCCAAAAACCTCCCATTTTTACACATGATACAGGTGAACCAGCAGCAGCTAGGAACACGTAGGGCCTGGATTAGAAGAAATAAAACGATTTAGTGTTTGGATTATTATGTTTGGTTATTTTCCTTTGTAATGAATGAACATGTTTGAAGGTTTGAGAAATGTAACTTTGACTTCATTTAATTATGAAACATAATAGTAAATGTCATGTGCTTTGGTGATAACCCAATTATGCCCCGACTCTTATTTCCGCTGCGGGTCGGGGTGTGACAATAGAAACTTGTCCACAAACAATGATCATGGGAAGGAAAATGGTGAATTAAGGGTTTTCTTGGAGTGAAGGTTTTTTTATTACAAGTTCTCTATTTTTTTCTCTCACTCTCTTTGTCTCTATCTCCTTTCTCTCTCTCTCTCTCTCTCTCAAACTAAGCTATTATAAGTGTTTTCTTGGAGTGATCTCTAACTCCTAGTGACCTCTTAAGACTAGAGATTATGTGTGTGAAAAGTGTGAGTAAAATGAGTGGAATGGGATAAGGAACATCGGCAGCCGAGGCCTCTATCTATAGGTTGTCTAAGAGCAGGGCGCACGGTCGTCTTCATCCTTTTTTATGACAATTGGTTGTTCTTCTTGTTATTTCCCAGATCCTTGTTGCTACATTCTGTTATAGGCACGACCGTGCCTAGGTTATTCACGACCGTGCATGGACATGTGTCCAAAGTGGGCTTCAAAAGGAGCCAGTCTGGTCAGATCTGGAAGCTTCTATTTTTTGTTTTAGTCATGCACGGGCATGCCTAAGTGGTGCACGGTCGTGCCTCTGCATATCATGGACTTTTCTTGACCATTATTGGATTGACTTCTTAACTATCTGGCACCTTGCTGATTTTCTTGGAATCTTGGATTTTTGGTTTTTTTGTACTTTTCTCACTTCTTTTCATCCAAAGCCCTTAGAACCTACAATTACCAACTAGGGACGATTTATGTAGTATTTTCAACTATATAGTCATAAGAGGTAGCTTAATATAAGGGTAATTATGCACTAAAAATATATATAATTTATTTCACATTGTAAGCCCCACACTTAAACTTTGCTTGTCCTCAAGCAAACTAGCATGTTTTAGAAAGAAAATACTAGGTGATCCAAACGTCTTTGGCATTGCCCACCTCCAATGAGTCACAACTTACTATTACTTTTTGAATAACGATGAATCATGACATGCCTACTTGAACTTTGATTATGCATAGTCTCACACACCTCACAATGTTCACTCAATGCTCGGCTATGTTTGGGGGTGAGTTTTATGGGTGTGCACTCAAGTCAATCCAAAGCATGCATGGGTCATAGGCTTTTATAAAAATCAAATCTCCACGAATCACTTGGCAAATTTGCATGAATCAAGAGGGCTTCTTTGGGTGGTATGATGAGGTTTATGGTGGTTTAGTGGTGTCTAAGGTTTTAGACGGGTGGCAAACATGCGGGGTATGGTCAATGCTTTTTCTTAGAATACTAAGTGATGACCCCTCAAAGTGGTTTGGAATAATGCTAGTGACACTTTTAAGGTTAGATCAACAAGACCATTCAACAGCTCTTCTTGTCTAATTCTCTTCCAAAGAAAGATACGTCAACTATCCCCTCTTTTTGAATCATTTGGTGAGTTTTGGCCTAATAGCATCACAGGATGAGCTTCATATCTATTTCATTTCGGAATTGTTTTTTCTTGATGACACTCTTTGTGGAATTGTGGTGTTTGGTTTACGCCACTTGCTTTCTCGTTTCCTGTTCCGATGTATGCGATTTTCTTTTTGACAATACCAAAACTTTTTGTTGTTTTATGGTATTGGCACTTAAAAACTTGTGTATTGTGCGCCAAAACTTTTCCAAATCTTGCAAAAAATTTCTAGTTTTTTTAGAAGTTCTGGGTTTTATAAGGTTTCCATATATTTCTTGAACTATACTTTGTCAAATAATTGCCCAAAACTTTGATAGAGGCCAAAAATTATTGCTATTATGAAAAACTTGGTATCTTGAGATTCTTCTTCCATGACTGGATTTTTTTTTGGTGTCTTGATGGCAGAAGACTTATCCATGAACTAACACCTTTTCCAAACCCCTTCTTCTTGGTTATTCCTTGGTAGTTACCATGAAAGCAAGACTTTTGGGTTGATAATTGGGTGATAGATGCATACGGCTAAGGCTCAAAGCGCATCTAAGTGGATTATCTATTATGAGTGAAGCTAGGTGATATGATGGATTATAGATGGGTAATAATCTTAAATGCTTCATGATATCCAGGAAAGTTATCGTAAATTCGATAAAATGCTGTAGAAGATAAGAAATATACTTTTACACAATCAAACGTGCGGAATCTGTAAGCAAGCGTGTGAGAATGCGCGAAGTAATTAAACGTTATGTATAAAATTGGCAGCACTTCGTTACACGTTATCTCCTTTACAAAAAGAAAGCATCGGAGTTAGATCACTAATAGCACATAACTATCCTATTTATAGAGTTCTGACTAGCGCACCACTATCCAATGCACCACCCCATACGTATCGTTAATACGTTGCGTATCAGGTGGTGCATTGGGCACCACTCGTGCGTACGTGAGTTTTACATTAGAAAATCAAACTTTTACAATTCAAACCATTCTAGCAAAGTGCTACCATATATAAATGACAAATACAAAAGACGCAGACATTAGAAATTATGTACTAACAGACCCCCTTCGATATTGCCGCAGTCTTGTCTTCTTTAAGTCTTCAATCCATCCCGAAAAACTTCTTTCGTATTCTCTCCTGTGCTCTTCAAAACTTTTCAACGGAGTTTGATAAGTTTTCTTTGATATTTGATACTGACACTTTGACATTGATGCTCCCTTCATTCTCTTCTCAACTTTCTGTTTCAACTTCTCTTGCTTCTATTCCTCTTTCTTTTCTAACTCTCTCCACTTTGCATTCCACATTCTTCCTGAATCAATCTCGTAAGCAAAACACACACGTACTACATGCAAAAACTGTAGTGCCTGCTCTATATCTCTAACTTCAAAGTAGATTTGATTAAAGAATAAAACTCAATGTCCTTCTCCTTTATGTTCACCAGCCATATTAGATCATAGACTCGAATAGTTCTCCAATTCTCATTTTCCAAAGTACGATCACTGCCTCACCGGTCTTCTCATCATAATGAAATCATTTAAAGTTTCCATATATATATATATATATCATGTTCCATCTCCTGGAATGGAATCACTTTCAAAGTGTTTGGCAGTTTATACTTCAACGTCATTAAGTTTTTGCTTGTTTCTGGATCAATCTATGTCTGTGAAACAATTCTCTTTGGCTTTTGTGGCTTCCATTTTTGAACCTGTTCTTACTTCATGTTTGATGAACCTTAACACGTGCTATTATATGCATTCTTCGCGTAGTGATTAGCTTTGTTCTACACAATTCTTTCACAACCCACCACGGTAATGTCTTTATATCATTGATAAACATGAAGTATTGAACACCATGGATTGCAATTCTTCTTAATTTCTCCATCCACTTCCAATTGATTATGTCACCCATTGAAATTTCACGATCATAAGTAAAGAAATTCAAAGGTCTGAGAAATTTTCTTTCAAGCTTCAACTCTTTAAACAATCTAGCATGACACTCTTTAGCAACTTCTTCCGATTAGATTGGTGTTGTGCTTTGTCTTTCATCAAACTTTTTTAGAATATCTCCAGCTTCTTTTGTGAACATCTCAATGAAAGTTGGAAAATTTTCATTCACATTGTTTGTATACGGAACTTCCTCATCATCATGTAACATCCTCAACCTCCACTCTATCATAATTATACACTTCAAATATTGGTTCATTCACATACTCTTCTTCTTTATCACTTCAAGAACCGGTTCATCACTAATAACAAGTTTTTCAATAAGAATATCACATAATTTTGCAACGTCGGCCCTAGACCACCTATTGAAACATTCACCTTCTTAAACTACATAATACTTTTCAAGAAAATGTGACACTACTAGACTTTCTTGAGGTACATCTGTAAGTGTAACTGCATTAGTTATAACCCGTGTTAAATCTCCTGTAACACAGTTAAATCTTTATCCTTCCCAGACCCCTGTCTCTGAGACGACCCTTGAACTTCATTTGTTTTTTACTCCGTCTCTTTAGATTGATTTGGGGATTCGCCAATTCAAAAGCTTTGTTTATTTTCCTAGTTGAAACACCACTTCTACTATGGCCATGTCCACCATCATCATTGTCATCATCACATTCTTTATCATATAAAGACATATTTTTATGTCACCACCTTCTTCATCTTCTTATTTGTCCTCATCTTCCCCTCGTTTATCACTTGAATCATACAATGCATCAATCGTACGTTCATCTTGAGTTGTCATTGGTGGTTCGGTTGCTTATGCATTTAACACTGAACCTCAGACATCTCAACTTTTGGTTGTTTTGTGACTTCAGATTGTTGAACAACTTCATATACTATTTCTTCAACATTTGTTGTAGATGGCCCTGCTTCATCTCTAGACTTTTCTTCTGCAACATTCTCTTTCTGCATTTCTTTCATCATCCTGACTTCTTCATCAAAATTAATATTCATCTTGTTTTCCACTACTTTGAAATAATCTCTGAACTTTAACAACAAACTACCATGAGATCTTCTTCGTTCTGTATTTTCATCAATCTTTATTGCTGCTCTTAATTGGTTTTCTTCGGTCTTTCATTCTCATCAAGACTTGTAACTTTTACATTCAAAATCTTAGCTTGACTTGTAATTCCATGATTTTCTCATTGTTTGGTTCATTAAGATAATCAGAACCCAAGTCAAAATCATCCAGATTGGGTGTGGATTTGTGATGATGAAGGACCTACTTGAACAACTTTAGATGATGAAGGCTTTGGTGTAGTTTGTGATGGTGTAAACTTTGGAGGTGTTGGTGTCGGTGTCTTGATTGGTATACTTTTCACTTTCTCAATATCCATCATTTCCTCTACCACTGGTGTACCTTGTTTCACTTGAACTTTCTCAACGTTGACTGGATCACTGTCGGTAACTTGCTCATCAGTATCAGGTTCATCTACAAGCTTCAAACTTGAATCTTTCTTAGCTTTCTTCGTCATTGGAGAACTTGTTTTCTTTAATGTAGTCTTGGCAATACTTTTCCTTCTTCCAGCAAACTTCTTAGCAACTTTTGGAACATCATCATCCGGCTTATAATCTTCATCTTTCTTTTCTTCAGTTTGCTTTAGACTTTCAATGGTTATCTTTCCACCTTGAGTTATACTAAATGTTCCTTCGTATCTAGGAGTACCTTTATCTTCACTTTAAGTCAGTGCTGATGTTGCAGAAATCACTTATTCTTCAACATTTTCAACTTCTTCAACCTTTCTTTTGCCTTTAGCTTTAGCCTTGGCTCTCTGTGATTGAGACCCTTGAGTATCATCATCATGATCATCATCATCATCATCATCATCATCTTTTCTTCATTTATAATAGCTTTCTTCGATGGAACATATTTCTTCATCGCTTCAGGTTCAGAATCAAAATCATTGTCTTCATGTCTCCACATATTGTTCTATAGAATAACATAATCAACTTTCTTCAAATGTCCAAACAAACTACTAAACTTCGGTATATGTTTCTCCTTCTTACCTTTATAAGGACTGAACCTCTGCAAAGATGTATTGTTAATCTAGTTTCATTCGATCGTTCTCATCATACTCCAGATCTTTACATTGACTGTCTATGAACAACTGGATATATTTGGATACATCAACCATCTATTCCAACTTAGATTGTCTTTCGTTTGTTGAAAATCATCTCTGAGAACTTGAACTTTAAATTCGGACATAATGCAACTATAGCTTACATTAGGTGTACTGGAGCAACGTCATAACCACCCTTCATGTGTCCCAAACATTGTACCAGGACATGTAGAAAATACTTGTAAGGTCTTTGTAAACAACCCTAGCTTCGAGTAACTTGAAACATTTATCTCTTTATAATAACACGTTCTCTAAAAACAACCTTTCTCCAGCTTCTTATCACATTTTCTAATCCTTTCCTGATGGGTGTAGAATCTAGCAAATAAATTTATAATTGTGAACTTACTACATTACACACTAATATGGATAGTATGGGTGGAAGTAAGGTTCATGTCCACAGGGAAAGCGGATTAACAGTTTTATAGCTAAGGACGATTAAGAACAAGTATTCGTAACAGGAGGGGTTTTTTGATTAATTAACTAAAAATTATATAAGCATAAAATAATTAGTAGTAATATAAATAAGTGGATAATATAAATGATTGACGACTTATTAAGAAATAAAGCAATAAATGTAACGAAATTGGATCTAGTAAAATAGTTTCAACACATAGGATGTTTCTTATTTTGATTCGATTTATGATCATTAATAACTATGGTGCAATGATTAAGGTTTGTATCAATACTAAATGTCACGCCGTTCGGACGTTCCCTCCATCTATGTCCAACCAATCGCAGTTCGTTGGTTAGAGCCAACTCGCTACTTTAAGCTCACGCTGTTCGGACCTTAATGTGCGAGTTGCGTGTGATGAAAGTGTTAATTATGACTTAATATTCACGCCGTTCGGAATATTAAAACACATTGTATAATTTCTTTAATGAAGATGAATTCATAGACAAACACAAAACCGTTGATTGTTCCTCTGGTATCAAGATTAAAATTATAGACACGTTTTATCTTGAAGAACGTCATTAGCATATTAACAAATTGATCAAGTTTATTAAAAAACCAATTTGAACCTTTGACAAAGTCATAGATTCAAAGTTCGAGAAATTATACACACGAAACCGTGCAACGATAAAATCACATAATTATTTCACAGTAGTTCGAATCAAAAGTACAAAACAGAGCCTAAGCGTTGAAACTAATGTTTAATTAGCCTAACATACTAATTAACATAACAGACATAACGAAAGTAAACTTACAAACTTGAGTCATAAGACTTGTACGTCGTTTGGGAAGTGTTTCGGAACTCCCGAGGAGTGTTAGAACATCCTCAAGACTCTTAAACCATCCCTAATGACTTATTAAGTGAAAAGGGGCAGAAAACTAAGAAAAAAAATGAGATTTCTGGTGTGTTCTTGCTGAAATCCAGAGGATACTATTTATAGGCAAACATCTGGGGTCCTTTACGGGTCGTAAGTATTTTTTACAACCCATAAAGGTTACTTTTCAGAGATTTTGACTTTTAGTCCGGATTTTACGAAGATTTGTCTGCCACCGACAACCGTTATCGGTCGTAAGTATTAGTTACGCCCCCGTAAAGGTCACTTTTTCAGATTTCGTGATCTTGACTCCGAAATTTTCGGAAGTTGTTGGCACCGACGAAGACTTTTTTTACCACTGACAAACCTTTATGGGTCGTAATTATTAGTTATGACCCGTAAGGGTCTAGTCTAGGCTCCATAGGTGTCAGACCTACTTTGACTCTTGTGTCAGGTCATTAATTACTTTTGTCTGGCAATCTTTCTGGGTTGTAACTATTGTTTACGACCCGTAAGGTTTGTCAGGATCTTTTAATTCTTTTTCTTTTCTTGTCTTGTCTTGGCTTTTGACCCGCAATCTTTTCTTCTTCATTTTTCTTTTGTTTGCTCAACATTTTTTTTGGACCTTGTTACTTCATTCCCTTATCAGACCTTGTTGCTTCATTCCTTTGTCGGACCTGATGCTTCATTCCCAGATTTGTTTCAATTTTGAATTCTGAATTGTGCCCGTTTTGTTGTCATTTTTCATATGTTTGGAGCAATTCATCGTTTGAACCTACAAATCCATGTTAAGAATAATTAAGTATCAAAATTGAATGGATTTGTTATAAAAATTGTACTAAGTTGAGGATAATTGATATAAATGATGTGTATAATTTTGCACACATCAAATATCCCCACACTTAAACTTTTGCTTGTCCTCAAGCAACGCTTTCACATGTAAAAACTGACATTTGGACGGTCATCTTAAATGGATAAATTATTAACCAACACGAAGATTAATGTACATACACGATTTAAAATTAGCTAATAATGACAGAGATGAGAAAACAAATGCGATTTGTTTGTTTTAAAATGGAGCTTTATCACCAATTACTCACTTACTTGCATCTCTGATTCGTTCACACTTGGCTTACTTGTATAAACTAGCAAAAGATGTCCTAGTATTTTTCTATGATCACTCAAAAGCAGGGCCATAAAGTAACATTATCATAAGCTTGTAAAGGAATCTCATATCTACCAGTTTAACATGTAAAATCATATAAATGAAGAGGATGCTATTTTAGGGTTGTAATGGGGCTAGGGTTTAAGGGTAGGAATATATGGGAATTTACTGGCTAAAGTGTTGTAATCCGGTCTAGCTAATTATCCTAACAATCCTTACACTAATTTTTTTTTACAAACCAAGTGACTCTTGTAAGGTCAGATCGTCAAGACCAGTTTTCTCCAACATTTGAATTAAGTCTTCCTCAATCCTATAATGATCATTACTTCCAACTTTAATGGATCGTTCGACACTGAGCCTAATAGCCCCCACCCTCACTAGAAGCGTATACTCATATTGGGATTCAGTTTGACCTCTTTTACACCTTCCTGTGCGAGACCAATTTCCACAACCCACGCATTTTTCATATCGTTTTGCTCTTCTTTTCATAGCATTTTTGGATGTCCCACAAAATGGTGGCTTTTGCTCTTGTTGACGCCACTTTTTTCTCACCTCATCGCTTAAGAGAAAAATTTTCTCCCTAAGTTCTGTAGGCAACCTTGGTTTCGCGAATTGTAGACAACAAAGTAGATTGAAATCAAAGGAATGCATTTCTAGTTCTTTAGGGTCTGCCGGTAAAAGTCCAGAAAAAAATTAACCTAAACCGGATTTCACACATGGGTTGTAAATAGTTTAAAAAAAAGCTTGCAGGGTTGAAACAATGTGGGTTAAAACAAATGAAATGGGAAAAGGCTCAACTTGGTTTACTAATGGATAGCAGTTGGGCTTGGAATTTAAAGAGAAAGTTTAAACAATTAGGTGTATCCTATGGCCTCTATCATTTTTATATAATTTACAGTTTTTGATTTTGACAAGTATATCCATGACAAGTTCTGAAATGTGTACTATTATGCGGCACACTCATAATCAAATGAAGTCTTGAGCATAATTTGATGAATGCTCGAGAAGGGCTCAAAACTCACTAAGATTTTAGGTCGGTATTTTAAATGCAAATTTATGAATAATTGGTAAAAATTTCCATTAGGACTAATGCTTAGTGGTTTTCTCATCTGTACCATTATTAGATAGAAATAAGTCATATATGTATAAAAAAATCTACAATGATTGCACGAATTTGTCAAAAAGTTTTTTTTAAATTGACCTTGTTTTTTTGTTGAATTTTTTTATCATGTTTTTATGTTCCCTATTTCCCCATCACCATACTTAAAATACACATTGTCTTCAATGTGTGAGAATAAAGATAATATCCAGTTGAAAGGAACTGAAAAACTCACTTGATTGGACTGTTGAGGATCCGTAGGGATTTGGGTGGTTGAGATTGTTACAATTTGCTCTTGCTGGTCGAGTAATTTGTAGTCATTTAGTTACATGCTTAAGCGTAAAATCAATTCCGTACGTGTAACCTGTATGAATCAGCGTCTAGAAAACCAAATTAGCAAGAGTTACGGGTCGTAAACCTTAAAGCTCAGAAGTATATGACCGTTGAATAACGGTGATATACAACGGTTATATAACCCTTGTAAAACGGTTATATTTCACCCCTATAAATAACCAATCAACAATCTCATTTCATTCACAACAAAACACTCTTCCTTAGAGGCTCTCTCTTCGCTTGTTTAATTCCTATGATTTCTCTATAAAGGATTGACGCTTTTACTTCAGGGAAGTATTTGTCAAGGAATAGCCTTGGAAGATCATTCCAGGTTTTCACTGACCCTAGGGGTAAGTAGTACAACCATTCTTTGGCTGAATCTTGCAAAGCGAAGGGGAATGCCCTAAGTTTGATTTGATCTTCCGTGACATTGTGTGGTTTCATTCCAGAACAAACGACGTGGAATTCTTTGAGGAATTTATGTGGATCTTCATTTTCCAGGCCTCAAAAAGTTGGTAACAAATGGATAAGGCTTGATTTTAGCTTAAAATTCTCCATGTTAGGGAAGCTGATACAAAGAGGTTGTTGGGTAACATCACGGGTTGCCCATTGTCAAAGGGTTTGTTCGTCTTGGTTTACGAGTTCCATTGGGTTTTGGGTAGGATGTGATGAAGATGAGTTAGGTGTTTTGGGGGTAGAGGATGATTCGGTTTCGGAATCACTTGAAAAGGAAATGTTTTCCTAAATGTCAATAACCGGTGGTGATTGGATAGAGGTTGAAGGATTTGCTAACTTCTTTCGAAGTTTTGCTTGTTTCCTTAATCGCTTTGCAGTTTTTTCAATTTCCGGATCAATATCGAGTGGTTCACCAGTTCTTAAAGATCTTGGCATAAAAAGTCAAATTTTCGCCGCAATCCCCGCCAACGGCGCCAATTTGATGGGTGTTGAATCCAGCAAATAAATTTATAATTGTGAACTTACTACGTTACACACTAATATGGATAGTATGGGTGGAAGTAAGGTTCGTGTCCACAGGGAATGCGGATTAATAGTTTTATAGCCAAGGACGATTAAGAACGAGTATTCGTAACACGAGGGGTTTTTTTATTAAATAACTAAAAATTATGTAAGCATAAACTAATTAGTAGTAATATAAATAAGTGAATAATATAAATGATTGACGACTGATTAAAAAATAAAGCAATAAATGTAACAAAATTAGATCTAGTAAAATAGTTCAACACATAGGATGTTTCTTATTTTGATTTGATTTATGATCATTAATAATTATGGTGCAATGATTTTTTTTATTAAAAGGTTTGCACCAATACTAAACGTCACGTCGTTCGGACGTTCTCTCCATCTATGTCCAACCAATCGCAGTTCGTTGGTTAGAGCCAACTCGCTACTTTAAGCTCATGCCGTACGAACCTTAATGTGCGAGTTGCGTATGATGAAAGTATTAATTATGACTTAATATTCACGTCGTTCGGACTATTAAAACACATTGTATAATTTCTTTAACGAAGATGAATTCATAGACAAACACAAAACCGTTAATTGTTCCTCTGGTATCAAGATTAAAATTATAGACACATTTTATCTTGAAGAAAGTCATTAGCATATTAACAAATTGATCAAGTTTATTAACAAACCAATTTGAACCTTTGACAAAGTCATAGATTTAAAGTTCGAGAAAAATGAAACCGTTCAACGATAAAATCACATAATTATTTCACAGTAGTTCGAATCAAAAGTACAAAACAGAGCCTAAGCATTGAAACTAATGTTTAATTTGCCTAACATACTAATTAACATAACAGACATAATGTAAGTAAACTAATGTTTAATTTTCCTAACGTACGTCGTTCGGGAAGTGTTTCGGAACTCCCTAGGAGTGTTAGAACATCCTCAAGACTCCAAAGACATCCCTAATGCCTTATTAAGTGAAAAGTGGCAGAAAACTAAGAAAAGAAAAGAGATTTCTGGTGTGTTCTTGCTGAAATCCGGAGGCTGCTATTTATAGGCAAACATCTGGGGTCCTTTACGGGTCGTAAGTATCTTTTACAACCCATAAAGGTTACTTTTCAGAGATTTTGACTTTTAGTCCGGATTTTATGGAGATTTGCCTGCCATCGACAACCTTTATGGGTCGTAAGTATTAGTTACGCCCCCGTAAAGGTCACTTTTTCAGATTTCGTGATCTTGACTCCGGGATTTTCGGAAGTTATTGGCACTGACGAAGACTTTTTTGTCACCGACAAACCTTTATGGGTCGCAAGTATTAGTTATGACCCGTAAGGGCCTAGTCTAGGCTTCATAGGTGTCAGACCTACTCTACTCTTGACTCTTGTGTGAGGTCATTAATTACTTTTGTCTGGCAATCTTTATAGGCTGTAACTATTGTTTACGATCCATAAGGTTTGTCAGGATCTTTTAATTCTTTTTATTTTCTTTTTATTTTCTTGTCTTGTCTTGGCTTTTGACCCGCAATCTTTTCTTCTTCATTTTTCTTTTGTTTGCTCAACATTTCTTTTTTGGACCTTGTTACTTCATTCCCTTATCAGACCTTGTTGTTTCATTCCTTTGTCGGACCTGGTGCTTCATTCCCAGATTTGTTTCAATTTTGAATTCTGAATTGTGCCCGTTTTGTTGTCATTTTTCATATGTTTGGAGCAATTCATCGTTTGAACCTACAAATCCATGTTAAGAATAATTAAGTATCAAAATTGAATGGATTTGTTATAAAAATTGTACTAAGTTGAGGATAATTGATATAAATGATGTGTATAATTTTGCACACATCATTTCCTCATATATAATGACTTGTTGCTTCTTTACTGTAGAATGAGTTTCAGGTGGTGTTGGTTACATTATGTGCTTGCATTCTTCCAGAACTCTTGAATGTGTGACTCGTAAGGAACCCACAACTCAGTTATCCCTATTTTTATATTTACTTTTGCTTGTTGTCTTCTTTATTTGGAGTTGGGGGTCTCTCTAGAAGCTGTCTCTCAATCCCTAGTGATCGATGTAAGGCTTGCCAAATCCCACGCTTCCAGACCCCACAAACAGTTTTGCTATGCGTAGGATTTACTGGGTATGGTTGTTGTCGTTGTTGTTGATTAACTTTAGAGGTGGTAAGATGCATGAGTTGGTTATATCGGGATGACCTGTAGACACTTTTTTTTTGTAAAGTATTTAATATTTTACATACGATTAAGAAAAAGTCATGTTGGCTGACATGTACACTTATTTGTAAACTAGTTTGTGAAGTATTTAATATTTTACTTACGATTAAGAAAACGATATTATTACAATAAATCCAAATCCTTGATAAAAGATTTATAAGGCCATAGACCTTAAAGATAACGTTTGACGACTTTCAACGCATGTGACCCGTTTGAGATTTAGAGAAAACCCCGTATCAGTACGCTCATAAGTATCTAACCACGGAAAATCAGTTATAAGAAGAATACATAACATTTCCAAAGGACATTTTAAAATCTTGCTGCAAGCCCGTTTATACTTTTAGGTCCAGAAAGAAAGAAAACAGAAGACTTTAAATTGACATCTTAGTTACATGCATGGTTATAAAAACATAAAATATTTTCATTCCTACTACCTTAAATAATTAAGATTTTTGTTCAAATTTCCTTCACATATTGTTTGTGTTCATAAGATATAGCCCCAATAAACTTTTATGAGCTAATGTTAATTTTTCAATTTTTTTGTCTGTTATGCGTGTGATCAAGATTTAGGATTTTTGAAAACGTAGAGCCAATGCACCGTATACATGCATGCTTTTTATGGTACGCTATGTGGTTGTGTTAGATATGTGCTTGATAGTTACTTCAATTGAGCAGTGTAGATATTTATATCATAGGGGTCTGTACTTCATCATGTAGGCTCGCTATGTATTTTATGTACACGGTTTCTTCTCTCAAATAATAAAAGACATTTAGATTAATCTCATGATATAACTCATTTAGATTAATCTCATGATATAACTCGTACATTTCTAATGTTTGTTTGACGGAAGTTAACCCAGGGTCGCACACTCGCACCATGTTACAAATTACGGAAAAGAGGGACACGACCAACGTATTTTGGGCATCAGGGAGTCAGACTGACTATTTGGCCAATTTGTTGATCTGGGCTTTGGTTAAATTGTTCTTTTTTGGTCGTCTATTTTGTTCTCTTCTAGGGTCTGCAGATTGTTTGTATGTTTCTCTTTGTTTTGTGGAATAAAATCTCTTCTTGGCTGGCCAAAAAAAATTATCATTTTAATTAAATAAATATTAAACAAGAGTAGGTCTAGATTTCCAAAAATTAGTTGGGGTGTTTAGTGTATTTACAATTAATAAATATTATTTTACTCAACTGATACTATATAATACTGACCACTGCTGTAACCGCTAGACGGCAGAATTAAGAATATCCATATTGACAACCGTCTCGACCAACGTCAATAACTACCTTTTTTATCATAAGTTGTTCTCCATTGACTTATTAATATTTTCAATGGAGGCTTTTGACAAACAGGTGGTGCTCATCACCGGATGCTCCTCCGGCGGCATCGGAACGCCTTGGCCCGCGCCTTTGCTGCCCGGGACTGTCTGGTTGTTGCCACTGTGCGCTCGGTTTCTTCCATGGCTGATCTTGATGGTGCTCCTGATGTCTACTTTCTTCAAGAACTTGATGTGTTGTCGGATGAGAGTGTTGGAGAAGTTGTGTCGAATGTAATGGATAAGTTTGGAAGGATTGATGTGGTTGTTAACAATGCTGGAGTTCAGTGTATTGGCCCTCTTGCTGAGATGCCTCTGTCTTCGGTTGAGCATACTTTCAACACCAATGTTTATGGTATTGTCTTTGGTTTGGATATCGGTTTATTCGATTTTGAATCTTTTTGGTCCCTGCTGACAATAAGACTGATCTGAATTAGAAATGTGTCTAACTGAAGCGGACTAAACCGGTATTTACGATTTTATTTTGGTTTGTGTTAAATTTGGTGAATAGATAATCTCATTCCTATCCCCAACCATAATGATAATCTCATCATGTTTATGGTCTAATGTAGTTAAAAGTTACCAGTTGGGAATTCGGATGCCCATTACCTAGAAACCTGATGTCAAACTCACCTCAAACTTCGACTTGAAATATCAAATACTCAACATATTTCTAATAGTTATATAATTTTAATAATTTAAAGTTTCCAACATACTATTTATCATATTGTTTATAATTATATTATATAATATATTAATATACTAATATTTGTGTGGGTAAACGGGTTTGGGTAATCAGGCAAAAGGATTTAAAACTAATGGCTAATACCATACTAGTCTCAACCCCGCAAAAGAGATTTAAAGCTAATCTCGTACCCATCTCAAATGTTTCGGGTATTGTGTTTATCCATCGTGTTCGGGTTCGGGTTATTTTGCCATCTACCTCAATACATATAGGAAGACCTCATTTGGCCAAACCATCCTATACTTGCATAGCTTCTTTCTAGGTGTTACACGGAAATTTGCAGAGACACGTTTATGACTTAAGTCTCAATACTAGGGAGTAGGGACCTAGAGAAGGCAATGTTGACAAACAGGTAAATAGTTAAGACTTAGAGAAAATGCACAGCCAAAATAATTGACATTAGTATTTAACATTTAAATACATAGGATGCAGACTGTTTATTAGACCATTCGGAATGGGCATTATAGGAGCGTAAAAGAGTTTGATAACGCCCCCACATCATTCTCATGGGCGTTATAGGGACATGAAGAGAGGAGGGGCATTTCTAGAATAATACCCAATGAGGAGGAAAAACATGGAAATTAATAAAAGAAAGGGCGTTAAAGGGCCTTAACCATTACATGAGGCGTTATGATGTTGATGTGGTGAAAAATACCCCTTAAGGGGCATTAACCATTATGGATGGTCTTATGACTTTTCCCATGTGCGGCGACTGTAAAAAATAAGCTGAAGCTTGGGGCCACCAATTTTTTTTAGGGTTTTACGTTTGGTTCCCATTTGATTCTTCCTCCCTGGTCACAACTCCTTTAGCTCTAAACCTCTCAAATTTTCTATTGGAGTTGTGTGATTTTGTGTCTTTTAGAAAGCGTATACAAAAAAGTGTGTTATCATATTTCCGCGTGTTATGATTCCTAAGCAAAAAAGAATATATATATACAGTGGCGGAGCTAGCCCAAAAATTCAGGGGCATCCAAATTTATTCTTTTTGGGATCAGGGTATCCTTCATGTAAAACCGGATTTATATTTACATTACGAAAACGGTACGGAGACACAGGGTTGAGGGGTAGCCCGTGCTACCCATTCTAATACACTAGCTCCCCCTCTGTGTATGTGTGTGTCTATATATTACGAAAAGTGCCCTGATTTTAGAATCCACTTTAGCTATCCAAAAAGGTTAAGCCGACAGTATTTCTAATGAGCAAATGTACTTTTGAGAAGCATTCAGGACTTGGAGGCCCTGCTATACACCCTCACACCATGCACATATGGATTATCTCTCATACCCATTAGAGCAAACTGTAGGCAAACATATATTATGTATGCACAGGATGTATAACAAAACTCTTAATACCAGTGAATGTATGTAATAAGACATGGTTTTCTTAAAATGTTTGTTCTCGTCTTCCTTTTCTTGATCTCTCAGTAATTATGTATCTTAGCATGTATTAATGTTGACTATCTTGATTAGTTTATATATTGCCTTTTTGTTTTCCTGGGCTGCATGTAGGACCCATGAGGTTGATTCAAGTTGTTGTTCCTCACATGGCATCAAGAAAAAAGGGCAAGATTGTGAACACTGGAAGTATTACTGTTATGGGACCTGGACCATGGGCAGGTGTCTACACTGCTTCGAAAAGCGCTCTTCATGCGCTAACTGATACATTAAGGTTAGTTACTTGACTTGTACTCATATCTTAATGCCGTTATTTCATTGCCGACACACCTTCATCCCTTCGCCCAAACACCCCACAATTAGAATACCTTTCACTTTTGTGGGTGGTGCTCTCCCATTTGCACCTGTTCTTTTAGTTTAACAAGTTTTATAATAGTCTAACACATTTCTAATAGTAATATAATTTTAACCAAATTGGCTGGTTGTATAATTTTAGTATTATTAAGTAAAGTTTTTTTGAACTTCCCGAAGAATAGTGTTTGGTGATACAAGTTTATAACAAACAACTATCCACTCAAATTCAAAACTACACAGGTTGGAACTGAAGACGTTTGGTATTGATGTAATCAACGTTGTACCTGGAGCCGTAAGATCAAATATTGGAAATTCAGCTATAGCCAGCTACATAAGATGCCCGAATGGAAATTGTATAAGAAATATGAAGGTAAAATGAAAGAGCGGGCCTATCGTTCACAGGGTCCAAAAGCAACAACATCAGAAGAGTTTGCAAACAAGACAGTGGCTGCAATTCTGAAGGAGTATCCTCCTTCATGGTTCTCTTATGGGAAGAAGTCAACCATAATGGCTATTGTGTACCATTTGCCTATTTTTATTAAGGATTTTTATCATAAGAAAAAAATATGAAATGCTGACAGTTTCTATATATTGTATAATTTTCAGACAAGTCTTCAGGATTGGCATAAATGAATCAAATTGTTGTTTAGGCGGTTTTAGTGCAACATTTTTCGAAAGCTTTGTACATTATCCATTTGTATTACTCTTTTGTGCACTTGTATGTCGATCTATATCAAAGCCACGTCATGTTTGATTGCATGTTTAGATTTCACACACAAATCAATCACAAGACACATAGTATTGAATAATCAAATCATACATACACAAATATCACACTAAATCGAACACCCCAACAACACAAACATTGTACATACCATGTATTTTAAGCTGAGTTTAATTTTATGATCCTGATGTATATAAACACAAGTATCATTTTAAGTTTACCTGGTTTTTTATCTGTCACCTAAGTAGTCTAGTGGCATGGTGCTTCAACAACCCCTTAATAATAATAATAATAATAATAATAATAATAATAATAATAATAATAATAATAGTAAACGGATAAGTGTTATATTGGTTAAATCTGTTACTATTAAATAAACGGAAGCTGGAATTTTATTAGAAAAATGTTCAATAAAAAATTAGTTTAGTAAAAATATATCTATCTATTCTATCATTATAATAAAAGAAAACAATAGAGAACACTACTTATTCATTTGAGTCATCTACTTTTTGGTTTTTCTGTCAGCCATCTCTCATACTTAATTATCGATACTTATTTCTTATAAATTAAAAACAATTATTATATCATTAATCAAATTAACTTAATATTACATTAATTATTAATCTTTTTAAACAAACTTCTATCTTTTACTTAAAATATTCACCAATTTCAAAATTATGTTAGTTAAAATATTAAAAAGTGAAGAATAATGATGATAATTGTTTTATGAGAGAGATTTATATAAGTTTTCAAATATTTAATGTGGTGGATTGTGGGAACGGTAAAAAATATAATATTTTAAATAATAAAAAATAGATGGAATTAAAAAATCAAAGTTAATACTCAGTTGAAAGAAATAATATTTTAAAAATTAACTTAATCAGTAAAATTTATAATTGTCACGTCGATTATCATTTTTTTAAATACATAACTTGACGATTGTATATGTTAACAAATTACATCATGTTTTATTAGTATAATACCTGGGTTTATTAAACCGTGTAATGCATATGTTTTTTTAAGATATTTTTTATTACTAATTATATAACACTACATTTATCAACCCGAGTAATACACGAAATATCTCAACCATATAGCCATTATTGCCTAATGAAGATAGATATGATCGGATGGTTCCACTGTGGCACGATAATACTCCAATTGTCCGTTAGTGATTCAAATTTGTCATTCATAAAAAAAAAAGTAATGTTGTTTACTAAAAACTAAAAAAAATAACAAAACCCCGTTAACGACTATCTCTTCCCATGTCAGTAATCCATTTGGATATGTCAATAATACATTTGGATAACAACTTCCCCATTTTCAATGGAGACATTTCACAAACAGGTGGTGCTTATCACCGGATGCTCCTCTGGCGGCATCGGAAACGCCTTGGCTCGCGCTTTTGCCGCTAGAGACTGTCTAGTTGTGGCGACTGCGCCCTCGATTTCTTTCATGGCTGATTTGAATGGTGCCGATGATGTGTACTTTCTTCAAGAACTTGATGTGTTGTCGGATGAGAGTGTTCGAGAAGTTGTGTCGAATGTAATTTATAAGTTTTGAAGGATTGATAGTTAGAAATCCAAATGAATCAAGAACTTTCAAAAGAAGTCATAGCTCTTAAGATGACTTGTCCTTGAAGATCAAAGGTTAATCGAGTCCATCCGAACAAAGTACGAGGGCTGCTCCCGTATTTATATATATATTTATGTTTAATAGTTAAATGGGTCAAACGATGTCTATTTTATGTTTCTGTTTGTATTGTTCGTGTTGGGCCGCAGGCCACACAAACGATTGGGTCGAACAAAGTCTAGAGTCCATTAGGTTAACTTATGTTGGGTCTTGTGATTGGGCCGGTATTACACGAACAGGTGTGTATACTAACTGCTGGAACGGTTAATCAGGAAGAGACGCATCTCTTCGCTGATTCAACGTAACCGTGTATAAACACACCGTTTCACCAAGCGACACAACTGCTTGTTCATGCCTGTTCGATGTGTATAAATACCCGGTTCCAATCAGTCTGTAAACATAGCAAGTTTCTGATTAATGAAGTTCTGTTGATTCAAGTTTCAATTCGGTTAGTTTTAATTCTGCAGTATTTCAGTTTGTTTTGTTCAGTTCGATTGCACTTGTTATCATGAAGAATACTTGGTGTGAAGTTTGTAATTACTACGTTTATGATTGTCATCACACGCGTTCTCGTGTCCGTTCACAATGGTCCTGGGAACCCGTAAGTTCCGATACCAACAGTCCTCACTCGTATATATTACTTATTTTTTCCTGGGTTGAATGATGTAGGTCCAATGAGGTTGATTCAAGCTGTTGTTCCTCACATGGCATCAAGAAAGAGGGAGAAGATTGTGACCTGCACCATGGGCAGGTGTCTACACTGCTTCGAAAAGTGCCTTACACGTGCTAACTGATACATTAAGGTTAGTTACTGGACATGCTCTCATATCTTAATCATGGCCTCCCCCCAGACACTACACATTTAGAATGCGAAAGCCGAAAGCTAATTGGAATCTATGGTAAAGGATATGTGAATCATGAAATTGCAATGTTGTGATTTTCGAAAGTAAAATATATTTGAGAACACTAACGGGTTTTTTTTCTTGTAAATCTTTCCCTAATAAGGAACAAATAGAAAAGAGATAAGGAGTACTAGGGTATAAATCTTGTCGGGTTGGCGAGATGATGGGTTTCTGGTTGGCAGGTTGAGTTCTTCAACCCGAACTCGACCCTTATATATTTATTCGTGTTGTATCGTGTTAGACCCACTTAAAATCTTGTTGTGTTCAGTCCATTTGTTTAATGTTCATTTGAGAATAGTGGCTCAGCTAAATCTTTTTTTTTTTTTTTTGTAATCGGTGTTTTTGTAAACACTTTTTCTTTCTTGATCTCGCATTCCCATTTAACACACTTGGTTTTATATATTTAGCTTGATATTAAAGAAGATATGAATGGAAATGATTGAAGAATGGATAGAACTAGCTTTTTTTTAAATTAAACAGTAAACGTCTTTTATATTATTTTTTTCGATTTAATATCAATTATTTCATAAAAAAAACTTATCAAGTTACATCAAAACAGAAGGTAGATAGACAACAAGCTGCGTCCCCACCTCTTTCTGAATTGCAAACCCTAACAAAAAAATCTAATTTATAACAAATATAGTCCTGAGATTTGCATTTCTTAACATTTTTCATCTAAATGGCTAACTTGGTTTGTTTTTCTGTTAAGTCTTGACTAATCGACCAGAATACCCTCAAGGGACTTGATGAAAGTTTATTCTTATATATAAAAAATTATATATATTTAAAAAAAATTAATGCTTAAAGTTCTTGTATATAAAAATATTATATACATTTAAAAATATATATATAAATAAAAAATTGTACATTTATTCTCATATGAACCCTCCAATATATATATATATATATATATATATATATATATAGGAAATGTAGCATAAAATTCCTCTAATCATACAATTACTACACGATATTACTAGCCTTACACGGTCCCTGATTCAGTTTTTCTACGTAAGGGTAAATCAGACAATCCATTCAATTAGCATAGGACAATTTAGTCAATTCCTTCAATAAGAAAATATCGAGTTAGTTACACACCATCCCGGTAATTATGAAAACTGAATCAGTTTCAAATATTCCGAATTTATAAAATTAGCGGTTTTCATTTCTTAGAGATTAGGGTTTGATCGAATTTTGTTTTAATGGATCCACAGAGCAGCTCCGCCGGACGAAACACAGATGTTAATTTCGAAGATGCTGAATTCGCTATTGATCATGTTCAAGTGGGTGGTGAACAGAGTGTTACGGTTGAGGAAGTTAGAAAACCCAATTCAAATGCAAATGTTGTAATCAATAGCTCCAATAGTAAGTTGTTATTCATAATAATAGTCAAATAGTTGGATTTTTCTTATACTTGGGGCAATGATCTAGGGTTTGAAAGTAATTGTTTGGAAGCTTATTAATGTTATTAGAGATTAATCGTTATTAAACCGAGTTGATTAAATTCGCATGTTAGGAGAACGAGATATCGCATGTGATGAATGGATTAGCATGTGGTTTCTCATAGCACGATTCTATATATCGCATGTAGTTTTCGTCTTATATAAAACATGTTTGATTGCCAGTCCTTTTTATTTTTATTTTATTTTTACATGGAATCGCATAGCATGATATCATACATTGCATGTTTGTTTTCGTGTGTATCTAAAAGATGATTGATTACCAGTCTTACATATTTGATTAATAGATGAAAGGATCTACTTTCCGGATGTTGAGGCATCAGCTATACCTGTGGTTGGCATGCAGTTTGATTCAATAGAACAGGCTTACGTATTTCCAAACATATGCCAAGTTATTAGGTTTCTTGTCCGCAAAGGGGGGGGGGGACATTGGTAGTGGTGGTATAATTAAGACAAAATAATTTGTGCGCTCGAAAGAGGGTCACAAGCTATTGTGTATTGACGATGCTTATTCAGAACAAAGGAAGCCATACAAAACAAGGAAGCGAGGAACCATTAGAACTGGGTGCAAAGTGCAACTTATGATTGGGTAAGTGGATGGATATCCTATACAGTGAAGAAGTTTGTTGATGGCCATAATCATACGTTTGTTTGTCCAGAAGATCTTTATATGTTACCAGCTTACAGGAAATTGTTAGAAGTCCAAGAAGAAATGATATGGGAGTTAGGAACTCTAAATCTTGGTCCAGTGAAAGCTTTTAATATAATGAGAAAACGTTATGGTGGCTTTGAGAAAGTTGGTGCCACTGTGGATGATTGTAAAAATTTTAGATCTCGAATTAATAGCTGTATAGGAGAATTACAGACATGGTCATCAATAGGCTTACTGATAAAAAAATATCTAGTTGATTATTCGTTTGAATATTCTACAGACGAGGACAAGCGTCTAACCGGTTTGTTTTGGGCGGATGGGTTATGCAAGCGAAACTTCATTGAGTTCGGGGATGTAATATCGTTTGATGTTACTTTCAAAAAAATAAGTAAGTCTTAAATGGCAACTATAACATTTTCGCATGTTATATAGTTTATTAAGCTTGCAAAATCGCATGTTACAAAAAACTTTGCAATTTAGTTCTTCAAATTCGCATGTTATATGGTTCTTTTAAGTATGTATGCGATATGTTCTTTTTTTTACATAATCAATAATTTCATTTTTGTATAGGTATAAGATGGTGTTTGTACCAATTACTAGTATAGACAACCACTGTCGAAATGTAACCCTTGGGGCAGAGTTGTTAGCTTCTGAGAGTATCAAATCTTATAAATGGCTTCTCAATTTATTTGTAAAGTCATTTGGACGTCAACCAAAGGTTGTAGTGACTGACCAAGATTCGGCTATGAAACAGGTTATCGAGAGTGTTTTCTCCATCAGTCGCATAGATTGTGCATGTGTGATGTGCTAAAAGTAGTTCAATAAAAACAACTAAAATTAACCTAAATCTAGACACGAAGTAATACTCTAGACTCACTAAAATGAACTAAACTACTAACCGGCAAGTGTACCGATCGACTCTAGTATAGCTAAAGTAAGTCCGGATATCGAACCCACAAGACCCTACTGATTACGTTAACTACTTTATTTAGACTCTGACAGACACGGACTAAAATGTTGTTATTTGATGGGGGGGGGTTTCTAACAAATTCCTAAGAAAACAATTTAAAACTAACTAAGATTAACTAAGTTAGTTGAACAAATTACTTTGGACTTAAACTCTGATGGTGAGAAAACGCTACCTAGACTGGAATCCTGATTGCTTCAAGTAATGATTTTTAATTAGAAAATTGTCAACTATGGAACCGGAACATAAAATTTTCGCCTTCCGGAATATCTAAAGGACCCCTGACCCTTCTCAAGAGCACACAGTGACACCCTAAGGTTGTTGAGATTACCCGTTATTAGACTCTCTCACAGGACCTCTAATGGGTTTATGGAAGTACCTTGCAAGACCCACTCCCTCACAGGATCTGAATGAAAGGTAGACCTAAACTTTCGGTTAGACTTACTAGATAATAGCCAATAGGTTACTCCATAAGGAATATCCTACCTTACGGTTTAATGACTTAGACCTAGTAATAATCTCACACCTCACAGCTATTGATGATTAGTAGAACACTTGATTTTATAAGGTTATCAAATATTACTCCTAAGGTTTATTACGTAACTCAACCTCAAAGATTAAAGATTTATTATGTGATATAGACACTCACCACAACCTTAAATCTAGCAAGACTCTATTATGTGATAAAGACCGTCACCAAGAATCGAGCGAAGTGATAAACAATCAACTAATACTATCAAGCATGCATACACATCTAAACAAAAGAACAAGTCGCTTACAAACTCATAAACAATCCATAGCATCCAGAAATCACACAAAAATCAAAACTTTAACACAATCATTCATCCAATCTAGGTACTCTATAAAAATTAGCCAATCAAAGTCATAGATAACATCGCAAACAAAGTAATTTCAAGTATCAACATATAATAAAGATCAGATAGCACAAACGAGAACACCCGACGACAGAATGACGACCCGAAGTTGCTACGCTTGATTTATCTTCACCCGAACGCTTCAGCTGCTACCAATTACTCCAAGAATGCTCTAAATCGCCCAAATTGTCTCCCAATTCGTTGTTAGGGTTTCATAATGATAAAAATTGCTTTTATACCCAAATCTCAGCTAATTTCGAACACCTCTGCAGATAACACCCTCTCACCGGCCGCGAGAGGGTCCTGGCCCTCAAGTCGCGGCCCGCGACCGTCTTCCTGACGTCATCACTTTATAGGCTTCTCGCGGGTGGCGAGAAACACTAGCCTAGCTAGTCGCGGCCCGCCAGAAGCTCATTTTTCCAGAATTTTAGTTCATTTCAGCTCCCGAGCTCTCCAATTCATTCCAGGATTAACCAATTCGTATTTCTACTCAATTTTCACGCTTTTTAGCTACTTTAAACTCATACGACCTGCAAAACGCAATTGGATCAAAAGACTAACTATTCTATCAGAAAACGAAACTAAAACTAACAAAGATTGTACAAACTATACACGAATAACCGATGTATTTTACAATACATCAAATATCCCACACTTACTCTTTTTTCTCCTCGAAAAAGAATCTATGCAAACGGAATCAGAGAAAAGCAACTACTCGGGACAAAAGCTACTCATATTTATTAAGATCAAAACTTGTGTTAGCCGCGATTGCAAATATGTTTGTCCTCTTAAACCCAAAACCCGGTTCCAAGCCCTTATCATGCAAATTTAGTTCAAGTGCAGCCAGTTTACCTAGGGTCTCACACTAAAAGCCACAGTCCATCTAATCCCGCCTCAAGCTTATAGAACAAAAGGAACGATCACTGGACCAATTCCTAACCATCTTATATCAAAATCAAAAGAATTTAAAACCAAAAATTTTTCTGTTTCTTTATTACTTATTTTTTCATTGAGCTTAGAAAATGCTTTACCTAACCCAGAGGTAATTCCGGTTGTAGAGTCGCTATCCCCAACTCGGATTACAATATGTTTGGTAAATTTTTCTTTCCTATGCAACTTGATTTCACACATCCCAGAGGCATTCTAAGTCAGAGTCGCCATCCCCAACAAAGACTACGTAGGCCTGCGCTACTTTTCTTGGTTTCCAGCTCAATTTTTTTTACTTCTATTTTTTCCATGATTAAAAATTCTAACGATTTTGACTTACAACGGCATCCCTTATACTATTATTGGCGATTTCAATTTCCCATTTTTCCTAGATGAGTACCCACTAGCAAACCGACAATTAGGTACATTAAGATCAAAGGAACTAGAACCAAACCAGGGCCTAAATACATATCCCAAACTAGACACAAGCTCGGACTATTTTTAACTCATATTATCATTATTTGAACCCGAGCAACCACCTATCTTTTCTATCATTTCCCGTTTTATTTTTGCAAACTTCTTATTTCAAAAGACATTTTCTCAATTTTTTCAATTTTTTTAAAGCATAAAACTAACTCTATGACTATGACTCTCCTATTTACACTATGTATCCCATCCCACACTTAAAGATTGCATTGTCCCTAATGCAAAGACGAGACACGACTCAAATTACCTAGAAACTAAAAATAAAAGCAATACTATATACAAAATATACAAGTGAAATGACTTAGCTGAATATATATGCGAGACTGTCAATGTGCCAGTCAATTCCACATACGCCCTCCAATCCGAACACGCTCAGCAAACAATTCCTAACTCTCGGACACGCGAACGGAAGCGGCAAAAATAAACACCATACCTATAAGCAAACAAACCTACTAACATAGCATAATAAAAGTAACAGTGTTTTCAACATCCAACATCACCAAACCAAGCAACCTACCCCAAACCATCCCAACCAGGTACCAAAGTATTCAAAATTAGGGGTACAGACCAATTTAGATTAAAAACAGCATAAAAGAAAAATAAAGATACTAGATAAAACACCACAACTGCTGCCTCCAATCACTCGTCATCGTCTGACTCCTCGATCCCTGCTGGTAAACATGATACGGCTCAACCCCTGCCAAATCACCGGTCCTGCCTTGGCTGCCTGAAGAACGGGGGAACCGCAAGATCCATACCCTCCATCATGTACCTCATACCATCCTCTAACCTCTGCTGACCCTGCTCATGCACCTGACGACTCTCCATCATCACCTGCCTAACACTCCCAAATTGGTTATCCACATAACCTCGCAAATCACCAAAACCGGTCTCCATCCGGTCATACAAAGAATCCAAAGTAGTGGATCCGGACGTGGTGGCCTAATAGGATACTGAGGCGCCGGTATCTGCTGTCGGGTCCTCTGCTGATATCGTGGCGGAATAGCTCCTTGAAGTGTTGCAGCTGCAGCGGACCCTGGAGGTGGTGGTACCCGTGGTCCCTAACTCACATGGTGTAACAACCCGTATTTCTGTTTTCCTGTTTCCGTGTATTTACTTTTGATGTCCAATTTTGTACTTCGAGATTCGTTAATAGAAATGTTTGTATTAAATTAAATATGTTTTATCATTGCATCGCATTATCGCATCACAACTAAACGTTGTTTAAAAGCTTATTTAACGTAACGCATTGCATATCTCATCGCTATCCCATCGCAATCGCAACGCAATTACTTATTTGGTATATTGGAATTTTGTGGTAATATTAGTTTACATGTTTATGTGTTATACGTGTTTATGTGTTTATATGGATTGGATTTATCGTGGTTAATGCTCGCAAACTCACGCAACTTGCTCTCACGCGTTGACTCGCTATAACAACGCTTAAATCATTGCTAATCGCTTAGCGTTACTTTATAACTCGATTACATCGTTGAACAATCGATAAACGAATGAAAAATGAGGAAATCCAGAGTTTTGGGCCATGTTCGCTCGAACTTGGGTGACCCCAAGTTCGGCCAAACTTGACTGACCAACTCATATTCCCCTTTGATCCCCTAAGTTTACTCGAACTTGCCTGAATCTTCAAAGATTCAGCAAGTTCGGCCGAACTTGACTCAAAATCCTTCAATACCTCACAAGTTCGCGTGAACTTGCATGATTTCATGCAAGTTCAGCCGAACTTGACTCCGACCAACCCTTCACTTATAAATACTCAGCTCCATTCTCTCATTTGAACTTGCTGCAACTTTGCTCTGAGCTCTCAAAACCCGAAACCCTTTGTTTTCTAAGTAAGATTCAACCCGATTTCTACTACAATGATGTTCAACAATGTTTTACAATGGTTTACACCGATTTTAGCACAAGGCATTGCCTTCGTTTTCATCAAATCTTCTCTGTTTACGAAAATCTTCATCTTTTTACATAAACTTTCTGTTTTTCACTAGATCTAAGCTTAGATCTGAGTAAAACCTTTTAAAGCATTGATTTTTACACTATTTTCGGACTAATGACGTATGTTTCGTTCACTTTTGAGTGGAACGAGGCGTTGTCAAGCTAAAACCACAGATCCGGAAGCACAAGGATGAAGTTCGTTACTTTACACAAACTGGACTAACCCGTACGAACCATCAAGTTCGCCCGGATTAGCCCGAGTTTCTGTAAAATGGCTAAGTTCGCTCCAAAAGACCTCTCTAGCCTAAGTTTTTCTCAGTGGCTTAAGGTTGGAGGGATGAGCACTCGATTTCCTCAGCAAATGACGCGAAAACGCAAGATTTTGGACCCGAAAACATCAAGTTCGCTCAGAATCACCAGCACCCAGGTCAAGTTGACCGAACTTGCACCCATCTGGGTCAAGTTTGACCGAACTTGGGTCCCCCTCTCACAAAATCCTTACAAGTTCGCCCGAACTTGTCTAGTTTCTTAAGATACTATGCAAGTTCGCCCGAACTTGCCTTTCCAGTAAACTTTTCTCTCAAGTTCGCCCGAACTTGTACAATTTCCTTGGAAATTAGACAAGTTCGCCCGAACTTGACTGAAATTCATCAAGTTATACACAAGCTCGCCCGAACTTGTATGGGAACATACAAGTTCGATCGAACTTGTCCCATGCTCAACTCAAACTTAACCGTTTCAGCAATTCGGAAGACTGATGCACTTCTGTTCGTTTACAGGCTGATCCGGCACTCTTCGTAACTTCTCTCAGATCCCTCATCTCACCTAAATGCACCCACTGTGAGTATACTTGACCCGTTTTCGCTTTAATGCACTTTTTTGGGTGTTACATATGTTCCTCTATCAAAATCACCTCACAAATCAAACTGTTTATCACACGCGAATAATCTGATTATATATGCTCAATACGTGATACTAGAAACATGTGACTAGGACTTATTTTCGTTAACTTGCCTCCTTAGCTAGTAGGGTACTATAGTATGGCTAACATCCGACGGGGTCTAGTTAGGATGGACGCGCTAGCCTTCTCACGTAAGTTAGCATGAGAAATATGCCTAGTTATTCGCTGTATCATGATATGTAATTAGACTATTTCACGAACGCTTTCTCTATTATGCTAGTAGTACTTAAACCTGTATGCTCACATTTACTTAGTTGTATTGACGTTTTATTTTAACATATGTGACAGGTTGAGGACTAGCATTGGATGCATTTGGACTTTGCTTAGTTTTAGTTGTTTTCGTTGTTTGAAACTCATGTAATAAATCTAGGGGATATCGATCCTTATTGTTTTATGGGAAAATCATGTATTTCGTGACATTGTTGATGACGTATTGTTTAATAGTATAGGATATTGACGTTAAAATATTGTTGATTGATAGTGTTATGGAAATTTCTCGTGAGACAATCTGGTCGCCTAGTGCCACCCGATGTTTCCGCCATCGGTTGGGGTGACACATGGTCCCACTCTGGCGGGTTAGAATAAGTCAAAATACCCGCAGCCTGTAGATCCTAAATCCTCATAAACCCCGGTGTCGGCCCTTCTCTCATCTTATCAGCCGGGTACCTATCAAGCACACCTAAACTCTCCGGCAACCTAGTAATGTAAGGGCCACAGTAAATCCTTGCACCTGAACCACCCCCCCATGGTCTCCTCATCGACCATGCAAAGATAGTTGCCAGATTAGCGGGCCTTTGCTCCACCATGCACATCAGACAAAACAAACTAACTTGATTAACCTTGTTGTCACCCTGACCCCTCCCAACCAGTGTAGCTGCCAGAATCTTCTGGAAAAATGGAGAACCGGGTCGGTGATATCACTTATAACCATGTTGTTCGAATAAGCAACCCTAGAGATAGTGCCCCAAAATCTAGCCAACTCAGTCGACTTAACACTGTAGTTATGATCTTTCTTAAAAACCCCCTGAAGTTTCGTAATAAAATCATGTGACTGCACTTCTTCTTCCGTGTAAAACTGCAATGCCACAGCAAATTGGGGAATGGTCATCTCATAAGATTGTCTACCTAGAGCAAAGAATACCGCATCTTTCTCAAAGAAATTCCCTTGTTTGTAATCAAACGGAGAATGAAACTCAAAGGTGATCTCCTTATACTGCCGAGCATCACAACCTAAAACCCTCCTGAACCTCGGTCCTAACAAATGCTCAACCTGGGCCCTTGACCCCAAACGATCCAACAAGTCCCAATCTATCCTTCTAAACTTCAACAAGTCAACTGTAATCAAGGAACCCAACCTATCATCTTCCCTGAGTTCAACTCGAATTGCAACAACGGGCTGTCCACAAGCCTTGTGCTCTGGCCATGAGGGACTCCCGGGCCCCTATAATCCACTTCCCTATAATAGACATACTCCTCTCTTTGAGCCGGCTCTTCCGGAACACCTTGAGGGAGAGCTGTTTGGCCTCTTTTCCTGCCCCTCTTACTCGACGAACCTTCACCTGACATCTGCAAAACAAATCAAATTTGACAAGACAAAGCAAAGCAGATCATTAGAAGTCACAAACTATTTTGGTGTTTTTAGTTTTTAATTTTTTTATTTTTTTTATTTTTTATTTTTAGTAATTTTAAGATCAACCGTATAGCATTTCTTTCGCGGCTGAACTGGAAGAACTAAACATTTAAGAAAGACCGGGTTACCATTTACAAAAGCATAAGTCATAAACAACCTCGCCCGAATGGAGATTGAGTATCGGCGAAGTGTTTTGAACTTGTACGTGCACGTAAGTAAACCCATGACAAACTAAAACTAAGACTACTAGACTTAATATATACAACTCAATGTACACTACCCCCTTCCGGCACTTTAATTGTCCTCAACTAAATCCCGAGTGCCAAATAAACTAACATTGAGTGTTAAAGTTAAAATCTTTTTGTCATAATCAGTGAAACGGGTCAAAATCTAAGTTATAAACGCAAGTTTAGCTCCAGAATGACCAACCCGAATCCCCAAACTCAACGCTACTACACCTCAAACCTACGGCAATCGCAAAACACATACCAATCAACCCTAACCATACCGCTCGCAACCTGTACCATGCTAACTAACCACCCGAAACCATCCACCACCTCATCCATACACTATTCATGACCAAAAACAAGATTAACTAAAACCCAATACTAAATCTAACTTTATTCTAAACAAAAACTTAAATAACGGACTCATGGTACAAAAATTACAAGAAAACATACCGTGGAATCGGATTAGAGAAGAAAAAGTAAGATGAATACGGTTGAAGCTTGAAACCCTGGTGAAAATCCCAAATGGATGGTGAATGGTTGCAGATTGATGGTGGAAACAAGTGGAATAATGGTTATGGTGAATGGGGGTGGTTAATTTGAGTGAAAATGGCTGAAATTCCGAGGTCCAAGGTGGTGTTTGGTGGTTTTCGGCGGAGTGGAGAAGAAGAAGTGAGGCTAAAAAAATGAAATTAGGGTTAAAAGCTGAGTTCGGCTGCAGATAGGGCTACTCGTGGGCCGCGAGTGAATAGGGTCTGGTGAGTCACGCCCACATTCGGGACGTCAGCATTATTAGGGAGTCGCGGGCCGCGAGCGAATAGTCTGTGGGAGTCGCGCCCTGCGACTGGTCATTTTTACAGAAAGTTTCGAAAATTTCACCAGTTCATGCCTTAGAAAAATTTTCAACATTTAACCAAACCCCCCAAAACACAACCCAAAATTTTTCTAACTCTGGAACTTACCTGGAACTCGTTTTTCTCCTCATTCCCTGCACATCCTTGGTATAGAATTCCTGCAAAATGACTCGGAAACACAAACAAAGGCCGACAAACTACCAAATAAAACCGTTAGTTACGTAAAATAAACAAAAATAGACGAGAATACAACCGGTACAAACTCTACACTTAAGCCTATGCTCAAGACACTAAGTGGTGGTGCTAGGCATGTCTTCGAGAGGAGTTACCTCCTTCTCGGTGTTATCTATCGGGCCACCTAAATAGTGCTTCAACCTATGGCCATTTACCTTCCAAATACAACCATCGACTTCGTTTAGCAACTTGACTGCTCAATGTGGGAAAACTTCTCTAACTATATATGGTCCCGTCCATTTCGACTTCAACTTCCGGGAAACAATTTCAACCTCGAATTATAAAGAAGTACCTTGTCGCCAACTGAGAATTCTTTCAACTTTTTCAACCTTCGATCATGCAAAGCTTTTGACTTTTCCTTAATACTCAATGATCGTTCATAGGCCGCATCTCGAAGTGCTTCCAACTCATGGATTTGAAAATATCTACGCCTAGCCGCTTCGGTCAAATCTAAGTTCACGGTCTTAAGGGCCCAAAGTGCCCTATGCTCGAACTCGACGGGAAGATAGCATGCTTTGCCGTACACGATCATAAACGGAGTGGTCCCTAAAGGTGTCTTGTAGGCGGTACGAAATGCCCACAAAGCGTCATCAAGCTTGTCGGACCAATCCTTTCTAGACTTCCCTACCGTCTTTTCTAGAATTCCCTTCACTCCCCTATTTGCATTCTTAACTTGCCCACTCGTTTGCGGATGATATGTGGTGGCAAAACGGTGGGTCAGTTATATCGCTCCAATGCCTTCTCCATCACGGCATTACAAAAATGTGAACCGCGGTCACTAATGAGAGCTCTAGGTGTACCGAACCTAGTAAACAACTTCTTGAGAAATTTCACCACCACTCGGGCATCGTTTGTAGGCAAAGCTTGAGCCTCAACCCACTTCGAGACGTAATCGATTGCCACGAGGATGTACCGATTCCCACTAGAGGGGGGAAAAGGTCCCATGAAGTCAATGCCCCAAACGTCAAATATCTCTAGGACTTGAATTGGATGTTGGGACATTTAATTTCTGGATGAAATATTGCTAGTACGTTGGCAAGCATCGCAATTCCTAACAAACTCTACTGCGTCATCTACTACCGTAGGCCAATAGAACCCGCAATCAAAAACCTTTTGTGCGGTAGCGTGCGCACCATGATGACCACCGGTTAATCCTTCATGAACATGCCTAAGGATCTCTCTACCCTCCTCTCTCGTGACACATCTCCTAAGGACTCGATCACCTCCTATCCTAAAAAGGAATGCATCATTCCATATGTACTTTCTTGCGTCCCTAAACAACTTCTTCTTTTGTTGGGCATTCATATCCCCCACGACATACCCATTAGCCAAATAATTCACTAGGTCACTAAACCAAGGCAACCCCTCTCTCTCCGCCTCTACAAAATCTATGGTCTCGTGAGGGAATCTATCTCTTATCACCTCCTCACGAATGGTCTCTCTATTCGGATCCTCTAACCGCGACAAGTGATCGGCGGCTAAATTTTGGCCCCCTTTTATCCCTAATCTCAATGTCAAACTCGGAAAGCAATAGAATCCACTGGATAATTCGGGGTTTAGCGTCTTTCATTTGGAAGAGAAAACGCAAGGCGGAATGGTCGGTGAAAACGACGGTTTTGGAAAGCACGAGATAAGATCGGAATTTATCGAAAGAGAATACTACAGCTAAGAGCTCTTTCTCCGTGGTGGTGTAGTTCTCTTGAGCATCATTTAACTTTTTGCTCGCGTAGTAAATTGGATGAAAGTGCTTATCCCTTCTTTGCCCTAAAACCGCACCTACGACATAGTCACCGCATCGCACATGAGCTCGAAGGTAAACTCCAGTCGGGCGAGATAAGAATGGGGGCACTAACAAGCTTCTCCTTCAAAAAGGTAAAAGCTTTAAGACACTCCTCGTCTAAGACGAAAGGAACATCTTTCTCCAAAAGACGGGTCATGGGGCGTGTGATCTTAGAGAAATCCTTAATGAAACGCCTATAGAAACCCGCATGACCAAGAAAACTCCTAATCGATTTAACCTTGGTAGCTTGAGTTAAACGACTAATGGTATCTATCTTGCCCTATCGACCTCTATCCCTACTCTCGAGATTTTGTGTCCCAACACAATCCCTTCCGTCACCATAAAGTGACACTTCTCCCAATTCAACATTAACTTTGTCTCTTGCACCTTTTCATCATCCGCTCTAAGTTACCTAGACAATGGTCAAAGGAATCACCGTAGACCGAGAAGTCATCCATGAAGACCTCCATAGAACTCTCAACCATGTCTTGAAAGATCGCGACCATGCACAGTTGAAAAGTAGCGGTGCATTACATAATCCGAAGGGCATGCGTCGGTACGCATATGTACCATAAGGACATGTAAAAGTAGTTTTCCTTGGTCCTCCGGAGCGATTGGGATTTGGAAGTAACCGGAAAAACCATCTAGAAAACAATAGAATTGGTGACCCGCGAGACGCTTGAGCATTTGATCGACAAACGGTAGAGAAAATTGGTCCTTCCGGGTGGCGTCGTTGAGCTTGCGGTAGTCAATACACACACGCCAACAGGTGATCGTTCGGGAAGGAATAAGCTCGTTTTTCTCATTCATCACAACAGTCATCCCACCCTTCTTAGGGACGACTTGAGTGGGACTAACCCACGAGGAATCGGATATAGGATAAATTAGCCTGGCCTCCATCAACTTAATTACCTCCTTCCTAACCACCTCTTCATGTTAGGATTTAGACGCCTTTGAGGTTGCACTACCGGTTTGAATTCGTCTTCCATGAGAATCTGGTGTGTGCAAAAGGTGGGGCTAATCCCCTTGATATCGGACAATCTCCAAGCTATGGCATCTTTGTGCTCCCGAAGCACCTCAACTAACCTACCTTTCTCCTCCTCCTCCGTCAACTTAGACGAGATGATGACGGGTAAACTAGACTCCTTTCCTAATAAGGCATACTCTAGATGGGATGGAAGAACCTTAAGCTCTAAAGGTGCCAACTCCAAGGGTTTACTCTCTACCTCTTCCCTAACCTCACACAACTCTAAAGTTTCCGGGATCCACTCCGGATCGTTCCCAACTTCCTCATCCTCACTTTCAAAATCAATCTCATCTCCACCCACTAGATCACTCCCACTAATGTAACTAACACACTGATCAACACATGACATGAAGGACTCTAAAAAATAAACAGAATGACACGGACCACATGATTATCGCTACCACTAGGGTGTTGCATGGCTCTATCTATCTCGAATGTGATAATCTCGTCACCCGAATGAAGTGAGATATTACCATCATAGACATCAATGATTGCCTTGGCGGTTCGAAGGAATGGACGACCTAGAATGATTGGAACCTTTTCATCGGCCTCCATGTCAAGCACAACAAAATCAACCGGAAAAACGAACTTATCGACTTTGACTAAAATATTCTCGATGATACCCCTAGGATACTTGACCGAACTATCGCCAATGATAACGACATACGTGTGGGTGTAAGCTCTCCTAGACCTAAACGCTCATAAAGTGAAAATGGCATCAAGTTAATGCTCGCTCCTAAATCGGCTAGAGCATGAGCGGGAGCAACGGGGCCCCGAAGAAGCATGGAATGGTGAAAGTGCCCGGATCGGTTAGCTTCTCCAGTAGCTTGTTCAAAACCACCGCTGAACAACCGCCGGTCAATAGAATGTTAGACAACTCACCTAGCCTATCTTTTCGCTTGAGAAGATCTTTGAGGAATTTCGCATACTTAGGCATGGATTGCAAGGCCTCGATGAACAGAAGATTTATCTTTAATTTCTTAAACATCTCTAAGAAGTGCCCGTATTCCCTAGCATATTTCTGATGCTTGAGACGGGCGGGATACGGAACGCGCGAATGATCAACCAAAGGGGATGGCTTGACTCCTGGTTGTTTCTCTACTCTTTTTTCTACTTGAGGCTCCTCGATTTGTGCGGTACTTGCTGGGATTAACCTATCGTGCACCTTACCAGGAGCTTCCATCTCTATCTCCTCGTCTACCTCCTCCTCACTCTCTACTTCTACACTCTCCTAACTACCTCTCCTAAATTCCTACCACTCCTAGTAGTGATGGCCTTGGCTGAATGATTGGCCGGGTTCTAGTAGGTGTTGCCCGAGAACTGACCGGGAGGGTGTTCTTGCAACTGTTTGGAGAGACCACCTAATTGTCTTTGAAGATCTAAGAGTGCAGCCTGTTGGTTTTTATTGTGAAGTTCTTGATTTTTATTAAGTGTTCTTGATTTTTCACGAAACCATTAAGATCAGTTAAGGCTTTCTGAGTGGCTTGGTCCTTAACCATGATTTGAGCAAACATCTCTTCGATCCTACTAATATCTGAACTCTTTCCACTACCCTGACCCTCTTGACTCGACCCTGAATGATTAAACTGACCCTGATGCCCCAAACTTGAACTAGTGAACAAACCCTGCCCCCTTCTTTGATACTGACCAGATGGAAAACCGGGGGGTTACCGGAAGAGCGGAAGTTAGTATTATTATTATTACGCCAGTTAGGGTTGTAATTTGAATTGTTTTTAAACTGACCCTATTCTGGCCGGTTATGTACTCTACCTACTCTAACGTAATGGTAGGACAATCTATGGTGTCGTGGCCCCCTCTACAAACCTCGCACTTATCGACCTTTTTCTTAAGTTCATAAAGCTCCTTGGTGAAAGTTCTCTTCATCCGATCTAACGCAGCAGCCACTGTTGATTCCAAGCCAACTTGGTTCACCCCTCGAGTAGTCGAAGAGGTGCTAGTAACAGGAATGGAATTCCTGCCGACGGCGCTATAGTCCATATCGGAATGGGCAAAACTTTCAAACATGTCGTTACACTCAGCTGTCGTTTTCTTGCCCATGAGTTTCCCTCCAGCTAAAGTGTCAAACCGGGCTCGAATCTCAGGGGTGAGACCGTTGTAAAACTTTTCTACAAGCGCCCAATCTGACAGGCCATGCTGTTGTCACACCCCAATCGATGGCGGAATCATCAGGGTAGTGGCACTAGGCGAATCAGATTGATCAAGAGATTCCATAACAACCATTTCAAAGATAATAATCAACATTCAATATCCCATACTATCAAACTCATAAAACTTCAAAATAACCATTACATTTCAACAAAATCTCTTAACATAAATCCAATTCGATCTCCCTCTAGATTTTATTACAACCATTCTAAGCAAACTAAAATAAAACGAACTAAACTACGCATGAAACATCCAAGGCATCCAAGCTAAATCCTCAACTTGTTACATACGTTAAAATACAAGTCAATACAATTAAGTAAAGGTGAGCATACGAGTTTGAATAATACTAGCATAGTCGAGAAAGCGTTTGTGAAACATTCTAATTATATATCATGATACACCAAAACACTTAACATAACATAGGCTCATTTCTCATGCTAACTACCGTGAAAAGGCTTACGCGACCATCCTAACTAGACCCCGTCGGGTGTTAGCCAAACTATAGTACCATACTAGCTAAGGAGGCAAGTTAACGAAAATAAGTCCTAGTCACATGTTTCTGGTATCACGTGTCGAGCATATACAATCAGATTATTCGCGTGTAATAAATAGTTTTGCTTTGTGATGTGATTTTGATATAGGAACGTATGTAACACCCAAAAGGTGCGTTAAAGCGAAAATGGGTCAAGTATACTCTCTGTGGGTGCGTTTAGGTAAGATTAGAGGATCTGAGGAGAGTTGTGAAAAGCGCCAGATCAGCCTGCATACGCGAACGAAAGTGCATCAGTCTCCGTAAAGCTGAAACGGTTAAGTCTTGGTTGGGCAGTAGCCAAGTTCGGCCGAACTTGTATGTACACATACAAGTTCGAGCGAACTTGCTTGGTTTTGGTGAGTTTTGTGACAAGTTCGGTCGAACTTGGTAAGATCCTTAGGGATCTTGTCAAGTTCGGGCGAACTTGTGTGGGAATCTTACTGAAAAGGACAAGTTCGGGCGAACTTGTAATACTTTTGTGTGAAATAACCCAAGTTCGGTCGAACTTGACCCATTTGGGTACAAGTTCGGTCGAACTTGACTGGTGAACTTGGTGATTCTTGAGCGAACTTGATGTTTCGGGTCCAAAATCTTGTGTTTTCGCGTCGTTTGTTGAGGAAATCGAGTGTTCATCCCTCCAACCCTGTGCTACTGAGCAAACATGGGCCAGAGAGGTCTTTTAGAGCAGTTTTCGCCGTTTTACAAAAGCGTGGGCTAATCCGGGCGAACTCGGGGTTCGTTCGGGTTAGTCCGGCTTGTGTAAACCAACATAAACGTCCTTGTGCTTCCAGATCTGGGATCTTGAATGATAAATACTTCGTTTCATATCAGAAAATGAACAAAACATCATCAAAAGTCCGTATTTTGTGTAAAAATCAATGTTCAAAAGGTTTTGCTCAGATCTAAGCATAGATCTGAGTGAAAAATAGAAGTTTTATGTAAAAGATGAAGATTTTCGTAATAAGAGAGATTTGATGAAAAGGAAGGCTATGCCTTGTGCAAAATCGTTGTAAACCTTTGTAAATCGTTGATGAACATCATTGTAGTTGAAATCGGGTTGATTATTACTTAGAAATCAGAGGGTTTTGGGTTTCGGGAGCTCTAGGCGAAGTTGCAGCAAGTTCAAATGAGAGGAATGAGCTGGGTATTTATAAGAGAAGGCAAGAAAGTGAGCTGGTGGAGTCAAGTTCGCACGAACTTGTGAGATAATTGAAGGAGAAGTGCCAAGTCCGACCGAACTTGACCTCCCTAAGGTCATGTTCGAGCGAACTTGAGGTCTCTGAGGATTTCAATTGGCCAGTCAAGTTCGAGCGACCTTGACCCAATTATTGGGTTTTATTCGTTTATTTCGCATTACGAGTTTGTTTGGTGATTCGGTTCGTATTAGTTAGTTATATTAAGCGTTAAATTAAAGCATTAAGCGTTATAGTTGACATAATAGTGCGATTTAGTGATTCAAGAGTGCGAGAGCGATGCGATAGCGAGCGTAAACATAACCAAACACACATAAACACGTAATTAACATATAAACACGTAACTAACATTACCACATAATTCCAATAAACCAAATAAGTAATTGCGTTGCGATTGCGATGAGATAGCGATGAGATTTAATAAGCGATTAGATGCGATAATAACGTACAATACCATATTTAATTAACATAAACTTTATTATCAACCGAATCTCGGGATTACAAAAGTAGATAATCGGGAAAACAAAATGGAAAGATAACAATCGAATTTTCGAGTTGTTATAGCTGTGAACAACGAGCAAGTAGGGTTTGGAACCTCTCCCAGACTAGGTGGTACGACTCATCAGGCTCCATTCAGAAGGAACGAATCTGATCGCGTATGCGAGATGCTTTGGTTGGTGGGTAATATTTGGCGAGAAAAGCATCCCGTAAACCTGCCCAAGTGGTGAAAGACCCTGCTGGCTGCGAATCGAACCAGACGCCCGCGCGGCCAGCAAGTGAGAATGGGAAGACCTGTAAGTAACAAGCATCAAGGTTGACACCTTCAATTGAGAAAGTGCCACAGAGACGAGTGATGCGATTGATGTGAGCCGGCGCGTCCTCATCCTCACGACCGTGGAATTGACAAGAGTTAGTGATAGCGGTCATGATATAGGATGGGATTTGCCAAGATTTTTTGTTAGTGATTTCGGGTAGGGTGATGGGTGAGCTTGCACCGGTGAAACCGGTGTTGGCTTGCTGGTAAACGGTTCGGTTGGCCATTTGGACAACGGGTTGTGGGCTATGGGGACGGGAAGGTGGTGGGGAGTTGTGGGGTGAAGACTTCAGTGTGAAGTCAAAGTTTGGTGGTTTAGAGTGGCGTGTAGAGTCAGAACGGGTGGAAGATGAAGGTAACGGGGTACTAATCTTGAATGAAGAAGATGAGAAGGATGACTTGTCTGTAGGTGGCTTCAGCGGAGGACCTTGCGAACGTGTATGGGGCATCCACTGAAAAACCAAAAACAAACAAGTAAGAAGACTCTAAAAACTACTCGACAAAAACAAAAAGAAATTAATACTAGAATGGACTCCTACTACTCAAACACGACAAATAGCATGTATGATATCAAGAAAGTCAAAACAAAGTAATTAACGCAATCGCCAAGAGTCCCCTGCAATGGCGCCAAAAACTTGATGTGCTAAAAGTAGTTCAATAAAACAACTAAAATTAACCTAAATCTGGACACAAAGTAATACTCTAGACTCACTAAAACGAACTAAACTACTAACCGGCAAGTGTACCGATCGACTCTAGTATAGCTAAAGTAAGTCCGGATATCGAACCCACGAGACTCTACTGATGACGTTAACTACTTTATTTAGACTCTGACAGACACGGACTAAATTGTTGTTATTTGATGGGGGGTTTCTAACAAATTCCTAAGAAAACAATTTAAAACTAACTAAGATTAACTAAGTTAATTGAATGAATTACTTTGGACTTAAACTCTGATGGTGAGAAAACACTACCTAGACTGGAATCCTGATTGCTTTAATGATTTTTAATTAGAAAATTGTCAACTATGGAACCGGGAACATAAAATTCTCGCCTTTCGGAATATCTAAAGGACCCCTGACCCTTCTCAAGAGCACACAGTGACACCCTAGAGGTTGTTGAGATTACCGGTTATTAGACTCCCTCACAGGACCTCTAATGGGTTTATGGAAGTACCTTGCAAGACCCACTCCCTCACAGGATCTGAATCAAAGGTAGACCTGAACTTTCGTTTAAACTTACTAGACAATAGCCAATAGGTTACTCCATAGGGAATATCCTACCTTATGGTTTAATGACTTAGACCTAGTAATAATCTCACACCTCACACCTCACACCTCACACCTATTGATGATTAGTAGAACACTTGATTTGATAAGTTTATCAAATATTACTCCTAAGGTTTATTACGTAACTCAACCTCAAAGATTAAAGATTTATTATGTGATATAGACACTCACCACAACCTTAAATCTAGCAAGACTCTATTATGTGATAAAGACCGTCACCAAGAATTGAGCGAAGTGATAAACAATCAACTAATACTATCAAGCATGCATACACATCTAAACAAAAGAACAAGTCGCTTACAAACTCATAAACAATCCATAGCATCCAGAAATCATATAAAAATCAAAACTTTAACGCAATCATTCATCCAATCTAGGTAGTCTATAAATATTAGCCAATCAAAGTCATAGATAACATCGCAAACAAAGTAATTTCAAGTATGCAACACATAATAAAGATCAGATAGCACAAACGAGAACACCCGGACGACAGAATGACGACCCGAAGTTGCTACGCTTGATTTATCTTCACCCGGACGCTTCAGCTACTACCAATTACTCCAAGAATGCTCCAAAATCGCCCAAATTGTCTCCCAATTCGTTGTTAGGGTTTCATTATGATAAAAATTTCTTTTATGCCCCAAATCTCAGCTAATTTCGAACACCTCTGCAGATAACACCTTCTCGCCGGCCGCGAGAGGGTCCTTGCCATCAAGTCGCGGCCCGCGACCGTCTTCCTGACGTCATCACTTTATAGGCTTCTCGCGGGTGGCGAGAAACACTAGCCTAGCTAGTCGCGGCCCGCCAGAAGCTCATTTTTCCAGAATTTTAGTTCGTTTCAGCTCTCGAGCTCTCCAATTCGTTCCAGGACTTAACCAATTCGTATTTCTACTCAATTTTCACGCTTTTCAGCTACTTTAAACTCATACGACTTGCAAAACCCAATTGGATCAAAAGACTAACTATTCTATGGAAAACGAAACTAAAACTAACAAATATTGTACAAACTATACACGAATAATCGATGTATTCTACAATACACCAACGTGGCACATAATGAAAAAAGTGGTGATAAGGTCAAAATGCTATATAGTGTGTCATTAGAATTTCTTATTTTGAAAAGCTTATCTACGTATTGATAGTAAAAGTATTTTTTCTTCTTATTAGGTTGGACATGAATTGTGCAACAATGAAGATTTTAAAAAAGGAGAATGTGTGATATTGCATGGACAAACTCGATTGAGCCAGAAGTATTCGAGAGAGAGTGAAGTTGGTAATGATTGAGTTTGGTCTTAATGAAAACAAATGGATTGATGATATGATCTTGATGAGAACGATGTGGATTCCCGCTTTTTATTGTCGCGAGCCAATGTCTGGGCTTATGTGAACAACTTCGAGATCCGAAAGTGAGAACCATTTTTTTTGCCAGGTGGTGAATTCTCAACTCACTCTTGTAGAGTTTTTGAACCATTTTGACGGTTCAATGGATGTCCAAAGGTTTAACCAGAGAAAAAATATCACATATCAAGATATGTTGACCCTGACGATTGGACCAAATCTACTCTAGAAGCAGATGCAAGAAAATTGTACACCAGGTCTATAATCATTGATCAGCAGACGGAGTTATACGCAACTACTGATGAATGTCTTCCCATGGAGACAAAAATCAAGGGTTTTAAGGATATCGATTAAAGACTTTAAAGCTCAAGGTGAAGGTTTTTTAGAGTTACAACCTCTGTTGCATATACACTGCTTTCCCTAAAGACTGCTCTCCTATCATCTAACTTCACAAAGTTGCAAAGGTCTGCCAGAGTTACAAGGATCAGAGGATAGATATCAGAGCTTAGTCATTAGATAGATAATCAATGTAACAGTGCTAAGCACTGATAGTTAGTATTAGGAATGTTTATAGTTAGTTAGATATAGTTTCCTGTCACTATCAACCCTGACGTCATCAAAGATGCTCAGTGGTTAGATAGTTTAGTATAAATAGGTAACTTGAGTAACAGTTTAACTTGTCTATCAAAAGATCAACTTTCGCATATCATCTTCTCTGCATTTTCTTACTACCAAACTTCAATTGCAAAGGCTGAGGGGGAGTTTGTGAATCACTTGCGAGTTTACCAACTTGAAAGCATGATGATGATGAAAACAAACGACCATTGCTTGTAGTAAAAGTTTTCCATTTATTTTCGCTGCAAATCTCTTTTAAAACTCAATCATTTTCCATTTTTCAAAACAAAAACTACAAGTAATTCAAACTCAGACCCTAACAATTGGTATCAGAGCTTGATTCATCAAATTCGATCTAACAATCGATATGATTCAAACAGATCAGCTCTCTGCTATTTAGTTTGGTTGTTTTTGCTTGATAAACAGAGTTTTATTACGTTTAAAGTTTTTAAAACAGAACTGAAAGTGTCTCAAAAGACACAGGATGCCAACTCTGGATCCTTGTTCAAACCGCCGATGCTCAAAAGAAATGAATATTTCATTTGGCAACGACGAATGGGTCATATCCTTGCTCAGCAAAACACCGGTTGCTGGAGATCTGTTGCTTTTGGACCTCATGTTCCGATGGTTCCAAGCACAGAAGATCCAACTAAACAAGTGCCAAAAAATCCTGAAAACTTTTCGAAGAGGGATTTCCAGAAAATTGAATTGGATGCTAAGGCATTTAGCATAGTTGCTTCGGCCTTACCCAATGAGATTTATGCTAGTCTACTCCATTGCAATAGTGCAAAGGAGTTATGGGATGCACTGAAAGAGCAATTCGGTGGGACTGAGGAAGTGATTGAAAGTAACAGAGAAGTTCTAAATCAGCAGTATGAAACGTTTTGTCACTTGAAAGGAGAGTCTCTAACACAACAGTTCGAACATTACAGCTGTCTCATCAATGAACTTAGACTGGTTAACGTGGTTTTTCCTAATTCGACTGTCAATAGTCGTTTCCTTAGATCGTTACCAGATAAGTGGGAGACTGTAGCTTATGTAACACGAAAATCTGTTGGGTTTAAAGAAATGTCGTTAACACAACTTCATGGGATACTCCTCAATTATGAGAGAGAGTTAAACCAGAAATAGAAGTTGCAAGATTCTGGCAAAATGATTGATGATTACTCATTGGGTAATACAGCTCTTTTTGGCCAAGAAGAGGGATCTGGCAGCAGTAAGGACCAAAGTTATGATCACTATATAGTTATTACTTCTGGTGGAAACTTTGGATCTGAAACATATGCACCTAACTATGCTTTCACTGCTAGTGGGGAAAGACAAACCTCTGATAATCTATCCTTTGAGCTGAATGACTTGCAACATTTTGAACCTTCAGATCTTGAAGAAATGGATATTTTGCACCAACTGGCCCTATTGAGTGTTAGGGCTAGTAAATTCTATAAGAGAACTGGTAGGAAATTCCCAGGATTGCATGGAGGATTGAAGGTTGGGCTGGATAAATCAAAAGTCAAGTGTTACAAGTATAATAGGTTAGGACACTTTGCCAGAGAATGCAGGTCTCAAAATTCTGGACCAATAGTGACTCATCCTGCCCTAGATCTCAGCACACACAAAACACTGCTCATTATTCCTAATATACCCATGCTCAACATGTTCAAAACACTGCCCACTTTGCACATCTTGCTACTACTGTTCCAGTGCATTATGTTCAATCCACTGCTCCACAAATTCAATATGTTCAGGCACCATCACATCCTCAAGTGCATGTACAACAAGTACCCATTGCCACACAACCTGCTCAAACCACTGCTAGTCCAGCAGAGGTTGGTCAACAGAGCTTTTTCACACAAAGTTATGTTGACTGGAGTAGCTTGCCTGAGGATTTGACTGATGAGAACTTTGCTTTAATGGCCAAAAATGATGTTGAACAAGAATTTTGTTTAATGGCCTTAGAGACAATTGTTGAAGGTGTTAAATCTGTGGAGTTAGTGTCAAAAACTGATGAAGTTCAAGTTTGTGATGAAACAGTGGTTTCAAGTGAAGAAAAGAAAAATGCTGCTAATAAGGAAAAGAACTCTCCTTCTGACCCATGGAATGTTGATGTGTGTGAAGATGAGTGTGATTGTGCTCTCATGGCTGCTACAAAGGTATCACCTCAGATCCTTAAAGATCTATGTTCTGACAAATGCATCATTGCTTTTGCAAACATTAAGCAGGTGAATGAGAACCTGAGGAACAAAATTTTAGAAGATGAACTTAATTTTGAAAAACTGATTAAAGAGTTAAAATCAAAGTTAAGTGAAAAAGATTCTGAAATGAGTAGCCTGAGACATGAATCAAGCATAACCAAGGACCAACTCCAAACTATGGTAGAAAAATACCAAGTGTGTAAAAAGGAGTTAGAAGAAACCCAAATCACTTGTGAAAAATGGGTTGAGTCCTGTAAAAGTTATGAGATTATGCTTGATGCTCAGATAAGAGCAACATTAAGTTTGGTGTAGGTTTTAGAACCTATGACCAAAACGAGAAAAATGTTGCTGAAATTGATTCTGAGTTGGTTGAAATAGTCCCAACAAATTTGGCTGGTGAAGAAATAAAAATCACAGATAAAGCAGGAAACAAAATTGTTTTGGAAAAATCAGAGGTTTCAACAAAAGATAAAGAAAATGAAAAATATCAGTTTGAACCAACCTGGTCAGATGAATGTGATATTTTAGAAAACTTTAAGCCAATGGACTTTACAACCTCTGATGGTATTAAAGCCCCAAAAGCACTGGTGATCCCTATCAAAGATGTACCAGCAGAGGTTACAACCACTGCTGATAAAAAGTCTGATAGGAAAAGAAGAGTAAAGATTAAAAACTTGTTTTGTGAATTTTGTGAAAAAAGAAATCATGTGGCTGCAGATTGTTTTCTTTTAAAAGCCTATGACATTAACAAAACTTGTGTTATCAAAAATTCTTCAAGATGCACCATCTGCAACAAAACAAATCACTTAACTCAAGAGTGTGCCTATCTCAAAAACTATAAGCAAAAGGTAAAAGAGATCAAGGCAAAAGCACTAGAAAGAGAAGGTTCGAGTTCTGTGGGAAATAAATCTAAGCAGAGTTTTGAACCAACTCAAATATCTGTTACTAAGAAGAATTTAATTGACAATCTGAAATTTAACCTGCTGAGTGTCTCATAAATGAGTGACAGAGGGTATGGATCCTTCTTCACTAAGAAAACTTGTCAAATTGTGGGACCAGAGGTTGTTAAAAAGATTGATCAAATCATTGCTGAGAGCAAAGCACAACTCACTGCACACAAAAGTGGGAATGTGTATGTGGTAGATATGCTAAAAGATAATCCTATGTCTGGAACATGCTTATTCTCAGTTGCTTCTAACAAAGAGACTGAGTTTTGGCATCGAAGACTTGGATACACAAATCTCAAAACTATCACCACACTCTCAAAACAAAGTCTTGTAAGAGGTTTGCCTCACAAGCAATTTTCTTGTGAAGAACATTGTGTTTCCTGCTTAAAAGGAAAACAACATAAATGTTCTTTCAAATCAATTGAAGAGTCCAAAACTAGCCAGTGTTTACAATTGCTTCACATGGACTTGTTTGGCCCAGTGCAAATCATGAGCTTAAAACACAAAAGGTATTGCCTAGTGATAGTTGATGATTTCTCTAGGTTTACATGGACCTTCTTTCTCCACTCTAAGGATGAAACTGCAGTCATTTTGCAAAACTTTGTTAAACAAGTAGAAAAGCAATTTGATCTCCAGTAAAAATCTTTAGGAGTGACAATGGAACAGAGTTTAAAAATAGGGAGTTGGATGCTTTTTGAGAGTCAAAAGTAATTGTTAGACAATATAGCATTCCAAGAACTCCAGAGCAAAATGGGGTGATTGAAAGGAAAAATAGAACTTCAATTGAATCAGCAAAAACTATGCTAGCAGACTATGGTTTACCCTTGTCTTTCTGGGCAGAGGCTTTACACACTGCTTGCTATGTCCAAAACAGAGTTTTGATTAACCCCAGGCATCAAAAGACTGCCTATGATATTTTGTATAAAATCAAACCTCTGATTTCCTATTTTAAAGTTTTTGGTTGTCCATGCTTCATTTTGAACTTAAAAGATTCTATATCTAAGTTTGCAGCCAAAATTGACTGTGGTTATTTTCTGGGAACTCAATCACTGCTAAAGCCTACAGAGTTTATAACTCTAGGACCAAGTGTATTGAAGAAACTTTGAATGTTAAGTTCAATGAACTTTCATCACTGAAAATCCCAGCAAATCCTGCAGAGCTTTTTGATTTAGATAAATTCACATTTGCTGATGTTTCTATCAAGCTAGACAATGCAGGTACACCACAACCATCTAGAGAAGATCAAGATCAAGAATATGACTATGTGCTTCCACAAACAAAAGTCTATTCTTCCAACAGAGGATCAGGTGCCACAAGCTCTTGTGTAAACTCTGCCACTTCTGGGTCAACAGTGTTTGATCCTCAAACCTCTGCCAGTTCACAAAATCAAACATCTGTTGATAAAAGTCCTACATTTGGGCACCAAAATCATCAGAATGTTACCTCTATACCCCCAATACCAACACCTCCATTTACATCAGAGGCTGATACTTCAAATTCTCCAGCAGAGGTTAGCTCAGATGATATACATTTGCAGCCATCACCATGCTATTTTTCCATACCAAGGTTATTTGATGTATCTCAAAAGCCATCCAGCAGATTAAGTTATTGGCAACATCAAATCTGGGGTGCTCACATGAGCCAATCCCAAAATATTTGTCTTTTGCTAGTTTTCTATCACTCACACAGCCAGTCAAGTACCAAGAGGCACTGAAAGACAACAGCTGGGTAGAAGCCATGCAAGAAGAACTCCTTCAGTTCAAGAGACAACAAGTTTGGGAGCTTGTGCCACTGCCAAAAGATGTAAGTCCAATTGGCACAAAGTGGGTCTTCAAGAACAAAACTGATGAAAGGGTTATTGTTGTCAAAAACAAAGCAAGGCTCGTGGTTCAAGGCTACAGACAGGAAGAAGATATAGACTATGATGAGACTTTTGCTCCTGTAGCAAGGTTGGAAGCTATTCGCCTGTTCTTAGCTTTTGCTGCTAACCACAACATAAAGGTGTATCAAATGGTTATAAAGAGTGCATTTTTGTATGGAAAATACAAAGAAGAGGTGTATGTTTGTTAACCTCCAGGTTTTGAAGATGCATTCCATCCTGATCATGTCGACAAGCTCAACAAAGCATTGTATGGCTTGAAGCAAGCACCAAGAGCCTGGTATGAAACTTTATCCACTTTTCTCTTCTCCATAGGGTTTACTAGAGGTAAAATAGATAAAACCCTATTCTTAAAATGGAAAGGAAAAAATTTGATGCTTGTCCAAATTTATGTGGATGACATCATTTTTGGATCCACAAGCACTGCTATGTGTGAAGAGTTTCGAAAACTCATGGCACCAAAGTTTGAGATGAGTGCAATGGGTGAGCTCCAATGTTTTCTTGGTCTCCAAGTTAAACAATTGCAAAATGGTACATTTATCCATCAAAACAAGTGAAAGAACGGCAAAGTTTGATATGGATGATTGTAAACCATGTAGCACACCCATGGCAACCACCAAGCTAGTTACCATTGATGGTAAAGATGACCTTGTTGATCAAACTCTTTATAGAAGCATGATTGGGTCTTTATTGTACCTAACTGCATCATGGCCAGACATCATGTTTGCAGCATGTGTTTGTGACAGATCACAGGCATTACCTAGAAAGTCTGATCTTATTGTTGTAAAAAGGATATTCAGATACATAAAAGGTGCTCCCACACTTGGTATTTGGTATCCAGCTAATGGGAATATTGAGCTTTCATGTTTTTCAGATAGTGACTTTGTCGGGTGCAAAACTACAAGGAAGTCCACATCAGGAGTATGTCAATTCCTAGGTGATTGTCTAGTGTCTAGGCAAAGCAAAAAGCAGGTTGCAGTTTTGTTAGGATCTGAGTTTGAATTACTTATAGTTTTTGTTTCAAAAATGGAAAATGATTGAATTAAAAGAGATTCGCAGCGCAATAAGATGGAAAACTTTTACTACAAGCAATGGTCGTTTGTTTTCATCATCATCATGCTTTCAAGTTAATTAACTTGCATGTGATTCACAAACTCCCCCTCAGCCTTTGCAATTACAGTTTGGTAATGAGAAAATGCAGAGAAGATGATATGCGAAAGTTGATCTTTTAAGAGACAAGTTTAAAGGTTACAAGAGTTGCCTATTTATACTAACTATCTAACCTCTGAGCATCTTTGATGACGTCAGTGTTGATAGTGACAGGAAACAATATGTAACTAACTCTAAACACTGCTTATACTAACTATCAGTGCTTGGCACTGTTACATTGATTAACTAAGCTAATGACTAAGCTCTGATTCCTATCCTCTGTCCTTGTTAACTCTGGCAGACCTTGAAGCTTTGTAAAGGCATGACAGTCTTTATGGAAAGCAGTGTAAGTACATCAGAGGATGTAACCTCTGATAGTTGAACCAAAGCTCAGATAGTGTTGTTTGGCTTTATATCATATGTTCCTTTCATAGGGTTCAATCCCAACAATCTCCCCCCTGGAACAGATGATGCCAAAACACTTTATTCTTGGTTTTTATTCCTCAGAAGGAATTCTCTTATTTGACCTTTGAATTGAAGTTCAAAGTTAAGAGATTCCATGTCATCAGCATCCTTCACCAGCTCTAAACATAGTAGTTCTTGGAAGTCTTCTACGGTAAGCTCATAAGCATCTTCCATGGATAGTTTAGTGGTTGCCCATCAGACTTGAGCAATGTCAATTCATGGGTGTCTTTGTCGACCTTCCATTTTAGAATTTTTGGGTCTGATGGTTTTCTTGAAGGAGCCTTTATTGCAGAGGGTTGTAAATGAGCCATCTTTGACAAATCTTTGGCCAGCTTGGCACTTGTATCATCTGTGTGATAATCAATCATATTCTGAATCCCTTATTTGATAAATGTATCCTCAAACTCTTTGTCAGTCTTTTCATTCATCTCCCCTTGCTTTTCCTGTGTTGCAGGGCAAGTGTGGAGTGGGCAGATATTGAGCTGGACCTTTTAGAGAGTTAAGCTCTGAGGATAGCATCCTCCTTTGAGTAGTCAGGCTTGGGAGGCATGGATGGATCCTTTTTCCTTCTTTCTTCCAAACTTTTGTAAGTGTCTAACACCCTCACCTCACCCCATCTCATCACTTGGTTTTGGAACCATAATGATTTTGAATCAGTTCTTGCTTCATTCTCTTCAACTTCAAAGCATTTTCAGTGATATCTTTCTTGTATAAATCCAAATTGGGAGGAGTTGGCTTTTTAAGAGGGTCTTTCAACATTTCTTTCATTCTGTTGATTTCCTCCCTCAGTTCATTTATGCTCCAATCCCTGAACTGTGGCCTTGTTGCTTTATACATCTTCTTTTCCATGATATACTCAATGAGTTCACTCTTGAGCAACTTATCTTCCCTTACTGAACAACTGGTTGCTCAGATCCTTGACAAAATTTTGTAGAATGGTGACTTTACTCATTTGAAAGGACATGATAATATGTATCTCTCTATCATTTTTACCAGCTGATTCTCTTTTGGCAATATCCTCTGCTTGCTTCTTTTCCATTTCTAGTTAGGCATCAACATTTGCTGGTCTTGGATAGCCATCAAGGGATAGAATTGTTCTTTTGTCAGGGTCATCTACTGAAAAGAAACTTAGGATCTCTTCCCTGACTACTAGTAAATCAAGAGGATACAACTTTGATGCAGGAATGACTTTAAGAGTTGAAGAAGTTGTAAGCACTGATGTGGGGATCACTGGTGATGATGATAGTGGAAGAGGTGCAGAGATCTCATCATCATTTATCACTTTTGTGATTTTCCTCCTTTTAAACCTTAAAGTAGGTGATGGTGGTTGTGGGATTTTTGGTGGTGTGGATAATGGTTGAGTTGATGTGGGAAATGTGATCATGGCAGTGGATGAAGTTGCATCTGTTGCAACCTCTGCTGTATCAACAGATGTTGACACAACAGTTGCTGTAACATCTTCTTGTGTGGATGTGGGTTGTGGTTTTGAAGATGTGATAGGTTTTTGAGAGGAAGAGGTTTTCATGGTTGGATTGGTTTCAGGCTAAGTTTTAGGAGGTGTGGATGTTGGTTGCCTGGCTTTTCTAGCAGGATCTCTTTTTGATGAATTACCAACCTCTCCTTTTTCTTTTTGCTGATCAATCTTTTTCTCAACCAACACTCTGCTCTCCTCAATCACATTCTTCTTGTGACTAGCCCTTGCCTTGGCCACTAGTTCTTCAGTTAAAACTATCTTCTTTGAACCATCAGGCCTTGGAACTTCAATGTAGGTCTGCCTTATCATCATCTATTGTTAGCTTCTTTGGACCCAAAGGTTTCTCCCCCTTTTTGGCTTCATCTAGTTATAACAAATATAACCGTTAGAGGTGCATGGCCAGTGGTTGTGATAGATGTGCTTTGATGGCTTTAATGTCTGTTGCATTGTCTTGATACCTTGATTCAAACATGTTTCGAACATTATTCACATGATGCTTGTGTTGTAAATCCAAATAATGTTGTTGATGTTGAAACAGAGGGTTAAGAGCTTCTTTGAGAACAACAGTGGATAGAACAGATGGCTGACTTTTTGTAGCTATCATCTGCTTTAGTAAATCTTTGATTTCACCAACAGAGTTTTCTATTCTGGTCACTCTCTCCGTCAAATCCTGGTATTTTAGATCATCACCTAATTTAATAGGATCATCTGAACTCCTACCAGTGGTGGTAGTTATATCTATGTTATCATGAGCAGTGGTTTTAGGACCAGCTTCAAACATAGATGCCCCTTTTTCTTGGTACTGGGGACTTCCCACAATAGAGGTAACAGTTGTTGCCTCAGCAGTGGTTGCCTTCAACCAAGTCTTATTAATGAAACCACTGTCCAACTGAGAACTATGGAGTTCAGCAATTGTAGTGGCTGCTTGTGTTGAAATATCACCAAGGGTTACATGTAACCCAAGGGATGTAGCCTCTTCATTTGCTGATGGGCTAGCAATGAATAAAGAATCAGACCCAGCCATTGGATGAAGTATATTCTCAGTAATAGGTTGTTGAGAAGTGCTGGTTTGTGTCTAAACTAATTCAATTGCATTCAGCAATGGTACAATTGTGGGTGGAAGTGAAGGTATCGGTGAAGGTGGTTGAGTAGAAAGCGACATTGCCCGGGAGAGGGGCTGTGGAAGATAGACCTAAGTGGATCTAAAGCTTCATAAAGTGGTGTCCTTGTGTCTACAGCCTTTTCCTTTTGTGAGGAAGAAGGAGGATTTTCAAAACGGTGGGAGATCTTTGAACCATCTGCTGTGAAAGAGTAGCAGCAGTGGTTTGTGACTTTGGTGCTGTCACAGGGTTAACCTCTGAGATCTCATCTTCCAGAGGACCCTTTTTGGTTTTGGTGGGCTTTTTGGAGATTGTTTTGGTTTTCTTTTTGGAAATTTTTGGTGTGGGTTTCAGGGCAGCGGTTATGTTGCCCTGATCACCAAGAGCAGCGGGCTCAGTAGCAAGAGGTTGAGATTGAACATTTTGTTCTGGTAAAACTTGCTCATCCTCCTCTACTTGTGTTTTCTCAACTTTATCTTGGTTTGTTATTCTGGTGAAAGTTTCATGATTAAGGCTGCCTGGATTAACCACAACGCCAATTTTACTTGCAGAACCTTTAATTTAATCATGTAAGTAAACACTCAAGAAACGTGGATGCATCAAAAAAGCTTTTCTTTTTTCAATATTTTTGAAGTTATTCACAAGATCATTGAACAGTATCTGGGAGTAGTTCAAATCGGGGTCAGTTAAAATTGCATACCCCAGATATTGCATGTTCAATGGGATTTCATTGAAAGCAGTGGATTTTGCTGAGAGACAAGTGAGAATGGTGTGAAAGAAAAATCTCATCTCAGCAGGAAAGTTAGGTTTAAAAATGGTCATACCTTTCATCTGGCCGATATAATCTCTTTCCAGAAACTCTGCTTGGATCTCACTAATTGGAAATGACACAGGGTGTTGTATGTCATTTAACTTGAAAACTTGAGAGATCGATTGGGGCTAATTTGCATCAACACTCCCCCTACTCTTGAAATTATTGTATAAGGAACACCATCAGCAGATGACTGAACCTTTGCATTTTTTCAGAAATCACGAAGAGCATCAATGTAAATGGGGGCTTTGACGGTTAACATGTGCAAGAATTTAGACTTTTGCAAAATTTGAATCATTGGATGATAGCGAGTATTTGCGTCGTTTTCTTCAAGTATGGCAGTGTAGTTGTGTGGGGTTTTGATTATGAGAGTGAAAGGTGGAGGTTCTTCTTGTGATTTAGCTTTGGATTTTGAAGATTTTGATTTGGGAGCCATGGTGTTTGAGAGAAAAACTGTTTTGAGATTTTGAAATCAACACAGTTTAGGGTAACCACTGGTGAGATAAAACGGAGGTTTTATAAGGGTTTTGAAAAGGTGAACATGACGTGGCATCTGTTGCAAGATCGGATGGCTAGCATCTGGCCACATGTAACCTCTGATGAGAAAAGTAACCGTTGATGTGGCAAAACACTGTTTTAGGACAGTGGTTTGGACAACTCTGATTTTGTTAACACTATCAGAGGATAGCCATCAGTGGTTTTGAAGAGGTGAAAAATAGAAGTCAGAGGATACACTGTATCAGTGGATAAGATTTTAAAGCCTAACAGAGGTTTTGAGCAAACAGATGTTGTGATCAGACTTTTAAAGATTTATTGAAAATTTTCAATTTTAAACTATTTTTAAGGAATTTGTGAATTTCTGAAAACATTTTGATGCTATGTACACATGGATTTACAAGAAAACTTGTTTTTAATCCATGTTTAGCATACCAAGCCTTAAGATCAATTTTTCAAAGGTAGATGTATCCAATGCCTTGGTTAAAACATTTGCCCATTGATCTGAAGTATGGACATGATGCAAAGAAATCAAACCTTTTTCATAGCAATCTCTCACAAAGTGATGTTTGATGTCAATGTGCTTTGTAGTTGAATGAGAAACTGGATTTTTGATGATATTTTCAGCAGCTTGACTGTCCAATTTGAGTGGAGTCTTTAGTGCAATGATACAAAAATCCAACAACTGGTTTTGAAGCCACAAGAGTTGAGCAGTGCAGCTAGCAGCAGCAATATACTCTGCCTCAGCAGTGGATGTTGAAACTGCAACCTACTTTTTGCTTTACCAAGACACTAGACAATCACCTAGGAATTGACATCCTCCTGATGTGGACTTCCTTGTAGTTTTGCACCCAACAAAGTCACTATCTGAAAAACCTGAAAGCTCAATATTCCCATTAGCTGGATACCAGATACCAAGTGTGTGAGCACCTTTTATGTATCTGAATATCCTTTTTACAGCAATAAGATCAGACTTTCTAGGTAATGCCTGTGATCTGGCACAAACACATGCTGCAAACATGATGTCTGGCCTTGATGCAGTTAGGTACAATAAACACCCAATCATGCTTCTATAAAGAGTTTGATCAACAAGGTCATCTTTACCATCATTGGTGACTAGCTTGGTGGTTTCCATGGGTGTGCTACATGGTTTACAATCATCCATATCAAACTTTGCAGTTCTTTCACTTACTTGTTTTGATGGATAAATGTACCATTTTGCAATTGTTTAACTTGGAGACCAAGAAAACATTAGAGCTCACCCATTGCACTCATCTCAAACTCTGGTGCCATGAGTTTTCGAAACTCTTCACACATAGCAGTGCTTGTGGATCCAAAAATGATGTCATCCACATAAATTTGGACAAGCATCAAATCTTTTCCTTTCCATTTTAAAAACAGGGTTTTATCTATTTTGCCTCTAGTAAACCCTATTGATAAGAGAAAAGTGGATAGAGTTTCATACCATGCTCTTGGTGCTTGTTTCAAGCCATACAATGCTTTGTTGAGCTTGTAGACATGATCAGGATGGAATGCATCTTCAAAACCTAGAGGTTGACAGACATACACCTCTTCTTTGATTTTTCCATACAAAAATGCACTCTTTATATCCATTTGAAACACCTTTACGTTGTGGTTAGCAGCAAAAGCTAAGAACAGGCGAATAGCTTCCAACCTTGCTACAGGAGCAAAAGTCTCATCATAGTATATACCTTCTTCCTGTCTGTAGCCTTGAACCATGAGCCTTGCTTTGTTTTTGACAACAATAACCCCTTTCATCAGTTTTGTTCTTGAAGACCCACTTTGTGCCAATTGGACTTACATCTTTTGGCAGTGGCACAAGCTCCCAAACTTGTTGTCTTTTGAACTGAAGGAGTTCTTCTTGCATGGCCTCTACCCAGTTGTTGTCTTTCAGTGCCTCTTGGTACTTGACAGGTTGTATGAGTGATAGAAAACCAACAAAAAGACAAATATTTTGGGATTGGCTTCGTGTGAGCACCCCAGATTTGATGTTGCCAATAACTTGATCTGCTGGATGGCTTTTGAGATAAATCAAATCACCTTGGTATGGAACAATAGCATTTTGAGGTGATGGCTGCAAATGTGTATCATCTGAGCTAACCTTTGCTGGTGAAATTGAAGTATCAGCCACTGATGAGAATGGTGGTGGTGGTATTGGGGGTATAGAGGTAACATTCTGATGATTTTGGTGCCCATATGTAGGACTTTTATCAACAGATGTTTGATTTTGTAAACTGGCAGAGGTTTGAGGATCAACCACTGTTGACCCAGAAGTGGCAGAGTTTACACAAGAGCTTGTAGCACTTGATCCTCTGTTTGAAGAATAGACTTTTGTTTGTGGAAGCACACAGTCATATCCTTGATCTTGATCTTCTTCAGATGATTGTGGTGTACCTGCATTGTCTAGCTTGATAGAAACATCAGCAAATGTGAATTTATCTAAATCATAAAGCTCTGTGGGATTTGCTGGGATTTTTAGTGATAATAGTTCATTGAACTTCACATTCAAAGTTTCTTCAACACACTTTGTCCTAGAGTTAAAAACTCTGTAGGCTTTGGCAGTGGTTGAGTATCCAGAAAATAACCACAATCAATTTTGGCTGCAAACTTAGATATAGAATCTTTTAAGTTCAAAATGAAACATGGACAGCCAAAAATTTTAAAATACGAAATCAGAGGTTTGATTTTATACAAAATCTCATAGGCAGTCTTTTGATGCCTGGGGTTAATCAAAACTCTGTTTTGAACATAGCAAGCAGTGTTTAAAGCCTCTGCCCAAAAGGACGGGGGTAAACCAGAAGCTGCTAGCATAGTTCTTGCTGATTCAATTAAGGTTCTGTTTTTCCTTTCAACCACCCCATTTTGTTCTGGAGTTCTTGGACTGCTATATTGTCTAACAATTCCTTTTGACTCACAAAAAGCATCCAACTCCCTATTTTTAAACTCTGTTCCATTGTCACTTCTAAAGATTTTTACTGGAAGATCAAATTGCTTTTCTACTTGTTTGACAAAATTTTGCAAAATACTTGCAATTTCATCCTTAGAATGAAGAAAAAAGGTCCATGTAAACCTAGAGAAATCATCAACTATCACTAGGCAATACCTTTTGTGTTCTAAGCTCATGATTTGCACTGGGCTAAAAAGTCCATGTGAAGCAATTGTAAACACTGGTTTGTTTTGGACTCTTCAATTGATTTGAAAGAACTTTTATGTTGTTTGCCTTTTAAACAGGAAACACAATGTTCATCATAGGAAAATTGCTTGTGAGGCAAGCCTCTTACAAGACTTTGTTTTGAGAGTGTGGTGATAGTTTTAAGACCCTAAAACCTTTCCCTTTGAGTTATTACCAAACGATATATCACCCCCCCCATGAGCCATGAAGTCCTTGAGAAGGGTTCTACATCCTATCATGTGCCTGGAACCTCCACTATCTACATACCATAAGCTATCAAGGCAAGTAGAGGGTCCATGAACATTTAAGTAAATAGATTAGTTAAGATTGGTCTCCAAAGCCAAAATGGCTTTGGATGGGGTCACAGATAGTCCAGCCTCAAGTCTAGGACAATGGTCAGTGGTTTTGAAATTTTCCTGTAACATCTGCTCTTGACCATTACCTATCAGATGATTGTATCCATAAGGGTGCCTGTTTACTCTTTGCTTTGAAAGCTTTTTGTAGCCTTCATAAGCATGAGGAACCTTTTTATAAGTAGGTTGGCCATACCCTCTTGGAAATGAGTTTGAAGGTGGGGCATCTGTCGCTTGCACCTCTCTTTGAACAGAGGTTTTGGTTAAGGCTTTTGTAACAGATGTTTCAAGTTCAAAACTCTGCTTGGATTTATTTCCAACAGAGCTTGAACTTTCTCTTTCAAGTTCTTTTGCCTTGATCTCTTTTCCATTTTGTTCATAGTTTTTGAGATAGGCACACTGTTGAGTTTAGTGATTTGTTTTGCTGCAGGTGGTGCATTTTGAAGAGTTTTTGATAACACAAGTTTTGTTAATGTCATAGGCTTTTAAAAGAAAACAATCTGCAGCCACACGATTTCTTTTTTCCAAAATTCACAAAACAATTTTTAATCTTTACTCTTCTTTTCCTATCAGACTTTTTCTCAGCAGTGGTTGTAACTTCTGCTGGCAAATCTTTGATAGGGATCACTAGTGCTTTTGGGGCTTTAATACCATCAGTGCTTGTGAAGTCCATTGGCTTAAAGTTCTCTAAGATATCGCATTCATCTGACCAGTTGGTTTAAACTGATATTTTTCAATTTCTTTATCTTTTGTTGAAACCTCTGGTTTTTCCAAAACAATTTTGTTTCCAGCTTTATCTGTGATTTTTATCTCTTCACCAGCCAAATTTGTAGGGACAACTTCAACCAACTCAGAATTAATTTCAGCAACATTTTTCTCATTTTGGTCATAGGCTCTAAAAACTACACCAAACTTGATGTTGCTCTTAATTTGAGCATTAAGCATAATTTCATAACCTTTGTAGGACTCAACCCATTTTTCACAAGTGATTTGGGTTTCTTCTAACTCTTTTTACAAACTTGGTATTTCTACCATAGTTTGGAGTTGGTCCTTGGTTATGCTTGATTCGTGTCTTAGGCTACTCTTTTCAAATCTTTTTCAATTAACTTTGATTTTAACTCTTTAATCAGTTTTTCAAAATTAAGTTCATCTTCTAAAATTTTGTTTCTCAGGTTTTCATTCACCTTTTTGATGTTTGCAAAAGCAATGATGCATTTGTCAGAACATAGATCTTTAAGGATCTGAGGTGATACCTGTGTAGCAACCATAAGAGCACAATCACACTCATCTTCACACACATCAATGTTCCATGGGTCAGTAGGAGAGTTCTTTTCCTTATCAGCAACATTTTCTCTTTCTTCACTTGAAACCACTGTTTCATCACAAACTTGAACTTCATCAGATTTTGACACTATCTCCACAGATTCAACACCTTCAGCAATTGTCTCTAAGGCCATTAAACAAAATTCTTGTTCAACATCATTTTGGCCATTAAAGCAAAGTTTCATCAGTCAAATCCTCAGGCAGACTGCTCCAGTCAACATAACTTTGTGTGAAAAAGATTTGTTGACCAACCTCTGCTTGACTAGCAGTGGTTTGAGCAGGTTGTGTAACAATGGGTGCTTATTGAACAAGCACTTGAGGATGAGATGGTGCCTGAACATATGAATTTGTGGACATGGATGACATAATGCACTGGAACAGTGGTAAGCAGGATGTGCAAAGTGGGCAGTGTTTTGAACATGTTTAGCAGGGGTATATTATGAATAATGAGCAGTGTTTTGTGTGTGCTGAGAGTCTAGGGCCCGGATGATCACTATTGGTCCAGAACTTTGAGACCTGCATTCTCTGGCAAATGTCCTAGCCTATTACACTTAAACACTTGACTTTTGATTTATCCAGCCCAACCTTCAACCCTCCATGCAAACCTGGGAATTTTCTACCAGTTCTCTTACAAAATTTACTAGCCCTAACACTCAATAGGGCCAGTTGGTGCAAAATATCCATTTCCTCAAAATCAGAAGGTTCAATGTGTTGTAAATCATTCAGCTCAAAGGATAGATTGTCAAAGGTTTAGCTTTCCCCACTAGCAGAAAAGCATAGTTGGGTGCATATGTTTCAGATCCAAAGTTCCCACCAGATGTAATATCTATATAGTGATCATAACTTTGGTCCTTACTGCTGCCAGAACCCTCTTCTTGGCCAAAAAGAGCTTGTATTACCCAATGAGTAATCATCAGTCATTTTGCCAGAATCTTGCAACTTCTTTTTCTGGTTTAACACTCTCTCATAAGTGAGAAGTATCCCATGAAGTTGTGTCAACGACATTTCTTTAAACCCAACAGATTTTCGCGTTACATAAGCTACCGTCTCCCACTTATCTGGTAACAATCTAAGTAAACGACTATTGACAGTCGAATTAGGAAAAACCACGTAAACCCGTCTAAGTTCACTAATAACAGCTGTAATTTCAAATTTTTGTGTTAGAGACTCTCCTTTCAAGTGACAAACGTTTCATACTGTGATTTAGAACTTCTCTATTACTTTCTATCACTTCGTCAGTCCCACCAAATTGCTCCTTAAGTGCATCCCGTAACTCCTTTCACTATTGCAATGGAGTAGACCAGCATAAATTTCATTGGGTAAGGCCGAAGCAACTATGCTAAATGCCTTAGCATCCAATTCAATTTTCTGGAAATCCTACCCGAAAAGTTTTCAGGATTTTTTGGCACTTGCTTGTTGGATCCTCTGTGCTTGGAACCATTAGAACGTGAGGTCATAAGCAACATATCTCCAGCAACCGGTGTTTTGCTATGCAAGGATGTGACCCATCCGTCATTGCCAAATGAAATATTCATTTCCTTTGAGCATCGGCGGTTTGAACAAGGAACCAGAATTGGCATCCTGTGTGTTTTGAGACATTTTCAGATGATTTTTTCACAGATTTTGTTTTAAAAACTTTGAACGTATAAAACTCTGAATATCAAGCTAAAACAACCAAACTGATTAGCAAGAGAGCTGATCTGTTCAAACCAAATCGATTGTTAGATCGAATTTGATGAATCAAGCTCTGATACCAATTGTTAGGATCTGAGTTTGAATTACTTGTAGTTTTTGTTCAAAAATGGAAAATGATTGAATTAAAAGAGATTTGCAGCAGAATAAGATGGAAAACTTTTACTACAAGCAATGGTCGTTTGTTTTCATCATCATGCTTTCAAGTTAATTAACTTGCATATTATTCACAAACTCCCCCTCAGCCTTTGCAATTACAATTTGGTAATGAGAAAATGCAGAGAAGATGATATGTGAAAGTTGATCTTTTAAGAGACAAGTTTAAAGGTTACAAGAGTTGCCTATTTATACTAACTATCTAACCTCTGAGCATCTTTGATGACGTCAGGGTTGATAGTGACAGGAAACAATATGTAACTAACTCTAAACATTGTTTATACTAACTATCAGTGCTTGGCACTGTTACATTGATTAAATAAGCTAATGACTAAGCTCTGATTCCTATCCTCTATCCTTGTTAACTCTGGCAGACCTTGAAGCTTTGTGAAGGCAGATGATAGGATGAGCAGTCTTTATGGAAAGCAGTGTAAGTACATCAGAGGATGTAACCTCTGATAGTTGAACCAAAGCTCAGATAGTGTTGTTTGGCTTTATATCATCTGTTCCTTTCATAGGGTTCAATCTCAACAAGTTTCAACATCCACTGCTGAGGCAGAGTATATTGCTGCTGCTAGCTGCAATGCTCAACTCTTGTGGCTTCAAAACCAGTTGCTGGATTTTAGTGTAACTGAACTAAAGACTCCACTCAGATTGGACAGTCAAGCTGCTGAAAACATCATTAAAAATCCAGTTTCTCACTCAACTACAAAGCAGATTGATATCAGACATCACTTTGTGAGAGATTGTTATGAAAAAGGTTTGATTTCTTTGCATCATGTCCATACTTCAGATCAGTTGGCAGATGTTTTAACCAAGGCATTGGATACATCTACCCTTGAAAACTTGATCTCAAGAATTCGAATGCTAAACATGGATTAAAAACAAGTTTTCTTGTAAATCCATGCATACATAGCATCAAAATGTTTTCAGAAAATCAAAAACTCATCCATAAAAATAGTTAAAGTTGAAATTTTCAATAAATCTTTAAAAGTCTGCTCATAACATTTGTTTGCTCAAAACCTATGATAGGCTTCAAAATCTTATCCACTGTTAAAGTGTATCCTCTGACTTCCATTTTTACCACTTTTTCAAAACACTGATAGCTATCCACTGATAGTGTTAAAATTAGTACTTTTCTCATTAGAGGTTACACGTGGCCAGATGTTAGCCATCAGATCTTACAACAGATGCCATGTAATCATCACTTTTTCAAAACCCTATAAAAACCCTGTTTTATCCCTCACCAGCGTTTACCCTAAACTGTGTCGATTTCAAAAATCTCAAAACAGTTTTTCAAAATATTGCAAAACGAAAAGCTTTTTTGATTCATCCACGTTTTCTGAGTGTTTACTTACAAGATCAAATCAAAGGTCCTGAAAGTAAAATAGGCATTGTGACTAAACCAGGCTGCCTCACTCATGAAACCTTCACCAGAATAACAAACCAAGATAAAGTTGAAAAAACACAAGTAGAGGAGGCTGGGAAAGTTTTACCTGAACAAAATGTTCAAACTTAACCTCTTGCTACTGAGCCCACTGCTCTTGGTGATCAGGGCACCACAACCGCTGCTCTGAAGCCCACGCCAAAAATCCTCAAAAGAAAACCAAAACACTTACCAAAAAGCCCACCAAACCCAAAAAGGGTCCTCTGGAAGATGAGATCTCAGAGGTTAACCCAGTGACAGCACCAAAGTCACAAACCACTGCGTCTACTTCTTCAAAGCAGATGGATCAAAGATCTCCAACCGGCTTTGAAACTCCTCCTGCATCCTCACAAAAGGATCAGGTTGTAGACACAGGGACACCAAATTATGAAGCTCTAGATCCACTTGGTTCTATCTTCCACAGCCCCTCTCCCAGGGCACTGTCGCTTTCTACACAGCCACCTTCACCAATGACTACACTTCCACCTACTATTTACCATTGCTGAATGCAATTGAATTAGACCAGACACAAACCAGCACTTCTCAACAACCTATTACTGAGAATATACTTCATCAAGAGGCTGGGTCTGACTCTTTATTCGTTGCTAGCCCATCAGCACATGAAGAGGCTACATCCATTGGGTTACATGTAACCCTTGGTGATAGTTCAACTCAAGCAGCCACTACAATTGCTGAACTCCCAAGTTCTCGTTGGACAGTGGTTTCATTACTAAGACTTGGTTGAAGGCAACCACTGTTGAGGCAACAATTGTTACCTCTATTATGGGAAGTCCCCAGTTCCAAGACAAAGGGGCATCTATGGTTGAAGCTGGTACTAAAGCCACTGCTAATGATACCATAGATACAACTACCACTTCAGGTAGGAGTTCAGATGATCCTATTAAATTAGGTGATGAGCTAAATACCAGGATTTGACAGAGAGAGTGACAAGGATAGAAAATTCTGTTGATGAAATCAAAAGTTTACTGAAGCAGATGATAGCTACAAAAGTCAACCCTCTGTTCTATCCACTGCTGATCTCAAAGAAGCTCTTAACCCTCTGTTTCAACATCAACAACATTATTTGGATCTACAACACAAGCACCAGATGAATGATGTTAGAAACATGGTTGAATCAAGGTATCAAGACACTACAACAGACATTAAAACCATCAAAGCTCATCTACTCACAACCACTGGCCATGCACCTCCAACGGTTATCTTTGTCACAACAGATGAAGCCAAAAAGGGGGAGAAACCTTTGGGAAACAAAAAGCTGAAAATAGATGATGATAAGGCCAGACCTACTTTAAATATTCCAAGGCCTGATGGTTCAAAGAAGATAGATTTAACTGATGAAACTGTGGCCAAGGCAAGGCTAGTCACAAGAAGACAGTGATCAAGGAGAGCAGAGTGTTGGTTGACAAAAAGATTGAACAGCAAAAAGAAAAAGGAGAGGTTGGTACTTCATCAAAGAGGATACCTGCTAGAAAAGCCTGAAACAAAAAGCTGAAAATAGATGATGATAAGGCCAACCTACTTTAAATATTCCAAGGCCTGATGGTTCAAAGAAGATAGATTTAGCTGATGAAACTGTGGCCAAGGCAAGGGCTAGTCACAAGAATACAGTGATCAGGAGAGCAGAGTGTTGGTTGGAAAAAGATTGAACAGCAAAAAGAAAAAGGAGAGGTGGTACTTCATCAAAGAGGATACCTGCTAGAAAAGCCTGAAACAAAAAGCTGAAAATGTATGATAAGGCCAGACTACTTAAATATTCCAAGGCCTATGGTTCAAAGAAGATAGATTTAACTGATGAAACTGTGGCCAAGGCAAGGCTAGTCACAAGAAGAAACGATCGAGGATAGCAAGTGTTGGTTGGAAAAAGATTGAACAGCAAAAAGAAAAAGAGAGGTTGGTACTTCATTAAAGAGGATACCTGCTAGAAAAGCCAGGCAACCAACATCCACACCTCCTAAAACTTTGTTTAGTTTCTTCTTCGCGAATCATTCGGCTTTGCAAAGTGAAGGCAAGAAGACAAGTGGAAATCGAAAGGATACATTTGAGCTTTTTGAAGAAGAAGGTGAGAAAGCAATTAGAGAGAAGTGAAAGAAGATAGAAATCCAGTTCTTTTAGGTCTCGCCCGTAAAAGACCAACTTTGTTTAGTTTCTTCTCCGCGAACCATTCGGCTCGAGATTGCCTGAAAGCACTCGTCTTGATAAGAGATATTATTCTTGTCGAACCATCATGCACTTCTTTATTTATGATTTGCCAAAGACCTTTTTAGATATTCACAAAGGTTTTTCTTTAATAAAGGAAGTCAAACCCAAACGATGTTTTGTGAAAAACATGGTTTATCCTATAAGTGAGCACTCACGCCAAGAGTTCCCAGGAAAGTGTGACTGTTCCAATTTAGTGGATTTGTAAGAATACTCTTTCCTAGATTAAAAACTCAATGTACGGGCACTCACCCTTCCAGATTGCACATGTTTCATCGTTAGTCTTTTTGTTCCAATATATGTTTTTGACAAAACCATAAATTATTTCCCTATTGATACTTTTTGTTTTCTTTCTTCTAGCATTATTCGTTACTTCCACTATGAAAGGATGTGACATGTCTTTGCTTCATTGGTGTAGGATTCTTCAAAGAGTTGATCATTACCCACTAATTTTACATTAGTTTAAGATAGGGAGAGGAATGAAAGTCTAAAGCTCAAACTGGGTTTTTCTAAGTGGTGTGATATTTGGGGGAGAATTCCTAAGTTGCCTTAATCACTTTTGTGCAAATTTACTAGTCTATTGATCTCAAAATGTATAAGACTGATGTGTTTCAAAACACGCGATTTTTCCCTTCTATTATGTATATGTTTTCGATAGTTTTCTAGTAATTTTTGGTCATTTATAGCTTGTACTTAGTGAGTTGATGTTTTTCAATTGTTCGTGTGCAAAAGTAGCGGAAATTAAGTCAAATTTATGAAGAAATGAGCACACGAGGAAAAACTAGGCAAAACAGTGTGCAGAAAAGAGTGAAATTCAAACGGCCATATCTTGAGCTAGGAAATGAGTTACAGGGTGTATAATATAAGAATTTAGGGTAGCTCGACAAGGAGAATCCAAGTATAAGGATTTTCAGCCCTAATTCTCGACTTACGACCCGTGAACATCAAAGTATTTACAGTCTAAGCATTGAAAATTTACCAGCGCGTTCGCAGTGTTGTTATTGGGCTTTGGGTATGCCATGGGCCATAAACCCTAAAAGGGTTACGATTCGTAAGCGACCCAAATCAGCCCAGACGCGTGAAAAACCCTAGGGTTCAATATTTAAGTCAAATGATGGCCAAAGACGCAAGGAGAGGACAAAAACCTATTGTTACGACCTGTGAACAAGAATACAAGGCTTGGATCGACTTTTGGTGTGGATTGCTTGAATACTTAGAGTGCAAATGGTTGGAAAACACATTTAACTTAGTTCTTCATATTTGAACATGTGTAATCAGATTTCTTTGAACTTTTTTGCTTTATTTTCCATCACCATGAGCAGCTAAACTTCATAAACTGCCTAGGCTCATGGTGAATATTATTGTTATTGGATTTGGTTTTATTCGATTTATATTAAATGCTTTGAAAATTGTCGTTCTATCAGCGGTTTTAATACATATGAGTGCTTAGTTTGGTTGTGATCATTGACCGATTCTGCATGTTTCTTAGCTAGTTCGATTCGGTATTATTCAAGTTGAGTTACATGCGCTATTCACTTACTTTTTGTTTTTTATATTACTTGTGGTTTCTTGACTATGAAAACCCCTAGGAACAAGTCATACCATTTCCAAAACAAGTGTTCTAATTTCCTTTGAGGAATGGAGGAGATAGGGTATTAGTTTGTCTAGTCTTTAGTTGACGAGTTTGGGTGAGACCGGGAGGAGATCCATAGCCTAGAACCTTTAGATCCTAGCTAAAACCGTGATATATAGATTACTTCTTCACATCTTTGGGTGTGTTGTGATTAGTGAGACCGGAAGGGGATCTGATATTAGGTACCTTAGCATATTAGTAGGTGAGACCGGGAGGTGAACCAAAACCTGAGAAAGTCATAACCTTTAAAACTATCTAGTATAGGATTGTTGGGTAGCACTAATGAGGCTGGGTTGAGATCTAGTGATCGAACCCGGTTTGCTAAGATCTAGTGTGTCTTAGCAACCTTTATTAGTCGTATCCAAAGAAACTGGCTAATACTAATATCCAATTCCGAGAATGTGTGAGTTTACTAGTAGGATCCTATGCCTAGGTAGTTGTTTACCATCATCTGATTCAAACCATAGTAACTCATTCTTAGCTTTCGTTCAGTTACCGTACATGTGTGGTTTAGTTGTTGTGTCTGAATTTAAAACTTGCTAAAATATATTTAAACACGCTTTTCATGCACCAAGTTTTTGGTGTCATTGTCGGGGACTTGATTTAGGCACTTTTTTGGAACGACCCGAGTCGATTATTTGTCTTTTTGTTCTTATCCAGTTTTGCTTTGTCGTTAGGGATATTTGCTTGCTTGATTGCAATTTGTGCCTCTAGGTTTTTAGTAATTCTTTATCTGCTTTTTAGTTTATGCCAAAACACGTTCGCAAGGATCACCAGACGCATCAACTTCATCAGAACCTGAGCGAGATCTTCATGAGGGCATGTCTCAGGACAAGGAGCGTGTGAGTAAATTTAGCGACAAAAGGTACACATTCCTATTTCACTTCTTTCTTTTGAGATGGGAGAACCAGCTAGGCAGACCATCCACTAGCGCGCCAGCGCCGATTTTTCACACTTAGAGAACATAGCATAAAGCTTCTCTTGTCTTAACAATTCGAGAATAACCTTAAGGTGTTTTTTATGACCTTCCTTACACCAAGAGTAAATGAGGATGTCATCAATGAAGACAATGACAAACTTATCCAGATATTGTTTGCAACTCTATTCATGAGGTCCATGAATGTTCAGGTGTATTGTGTAACATTTGCAAGATTTCTAAAGATTGTAAACTTTTGACCGTTTCGTGCATTATAAAGTTTTATATTTTATTAACAAGTTTCGTAATCGTACAATCAAGCAAGACTATATTTACAACATTTCCAAAACAAAATCCAAGTTACATATGCCTTAACACCCTTCACATGACCTAAACAATGTGTTAGAAAGATTAATAATGGCAAACAAGTGATAATACAAGTCTATGGGCCAAAATTGTCAAAATAAAATTCATTTTGTCAGAAGCCTTATGGTCCGTAAGGGGTGCCAGATGCAGAAAATTGCTTGTTCACCAAGTTCTACCACCTCTCTTCAATTGTGACATCTATGCATGAATCATGCCACCTTAAATCTGGTCTTGACACATGTTAGGACACTAATCAACACTTGGTAACACTTAGCAACACCTCCTTGATCCTCCATTAGTATAGAGCTTGCTTCTGCACTTGAGGCCTTCATTCCTAAGTTCTAATCCTTCTTTAACACACAAGTAAGTGTTTCTCTTAGTCTATTTCATTTATTTAGCTAGTTATGAGCCAAAAGTCGAGCAAATTGACTTTTGCTTTACTTCCAGTTTTGACCGTTTTGTTCAAGTCAAAGTTCAAAATGAACTTTGCTACGTGATCATAATATGAAGGTATTAATCCGTTGCGATTACACCCACTGATCATCACATTTAGTAAGCAAAATGAAGAGTCAAACTTTTACGAAATAAAAGTAAAAAATGCAAAAATTGCATTTTTACGACAAATGCGTTTTAAGTATTAAAACTAAAAGTTTTGACACCAAATCAGTTTGTATAACATTATAAGACATGTTTTATCATTTCTTACTTGTCATTTCTAGTTTAGAGCTCATTTCCTAGTCGAAAGTCAAGTAGTTTGACTTTTATTTTGACTTTTGAATCTGGCCCATTTGGTCAACCTTAGGACCCAATCAAGCCCAATAATATAACCATAATAATATAGGGAATAATCTTCTGATATTATATCTTATGGCCATTTCGTTTGGTGGGTCAAATAACGAGTCAGCTATATATACTTTAAAAATGTCAAAAATGCCCTTTTGGCATAAAATGGTTTAAAACTTGTATGATCTATAGTCTTGCTTCAAGACTGATCATAAAACTTATTTTGACATATCAGACTTGTCATAGGACTCATTCGACCCTCCAGGCCCGTATTACGCATACGACCTGTTAAAATGACGTAAACCATATTAACATGTCGTAACGGATCAAAACACTTCTAAAAAATTTCCAATCAAAAGGTAAGGTTTCATAAACCATATTATACGAGATTCTTCGCTCATTTGGTTATAAACCACATTCTATCCGATCTTCTGCTTAAAGCCACATACTCTAACAATATAATCATCTGGATTATTAGGAAACACTTGAGCTTTGCTAGCATGATTAAGCACAACATCATCAATCAAGTGAGTATATAGTCTCCACTTTTACATTTTCAAAATGTTTTGGAGTGATTCATATGTGCCAACTATTTTCCAAATTTACAAAACACTATATATATGGTTTATATATACAATATGCTTTCACTTTGTGTGAAACTTGGTAGTGTGTTATCCATAACACGAGTACGTTCATTAACTTTGGCCAAGACGACCAGTAGTATGTTATGGTACCATAGGATTGTCAACCTCGTTTCCAACTTCCCGGGTTTGTGGGGAAGTTGTTAACGACAGAAACTGTGCACTTTTGACAAACCCTTTGGAGGTTTGCCCGACGAGTCAACAAAGGCTTGAATGTATTCACCACACAACCACGCTTGTTTATACAAAACGAAACTAGTGGTTTATACAAAATAAGACGATCAGTTTATACAAAACAAGACAGTTGGTTTTCAATTATATACAAACCATACAATTTACAAGTAAACAATTGATTTCTTACATGGTTTAAAACACTTTTGCCAAGATTCATGGCTACGAGGTTTTCTTTATTATACCAACTTTCGTAGTTGGTTAAACATATTGCAATACCAAACCCAATTGATACAAGTTTGGTTACAAGGTTTTCACTCATCAACTCTCAAAGTCGGACGAGGTATTGCAATACAAATTCATAGCCATGAATTCGACCACAAAACCTATGCTACTCACCAACTTAATTCTTGACCATTATTTTCACATATGTTTCAGGTACTAACGCTTGAAATACAAGTATGCTACACGTAGGATCTAGACTCGGGCCTTAGTTTTGCTTATAACAAAGAACAATTGTTTGTATTTGTTCATGTTTCGAAAGACAATGTAATTCAATTATTTAATACAATTAAACTTTTGTACCATGTGTTGTCAACAATTTTTAACGTGACTCCCCGATGTTTCTGCCGCGAGTTGTAATTGTCGGGATTTTCCAAATAACATAACTAGAAATTCATAGTGTCTGTATCTTGTCCAAAAAGCGGTTTTAGAAACATCCTCACTTCTAACTTTCAATTGATGATAACCAATCTAAGGTCGATCTTTGAAAAATAACTTGCCTCTTGCATTTGATCAAAAAAATCATCAATCCTAGGCAAAGGGTAGCGGTTCTTAATGGTTATCTTATTCAAATCTCGGTAGTCAATGCACATTCGTATCGATCCATCATTCTTCTTGACAAAGAGGATAGGAATTCCACGGGGTGAGGAACTCGGCTGAAGGAATCTTTTCTCCAGTAGTTCTTCTAACTGTGTCTTCAACTCCTTCATCTTCAGAGGGGCTAAGAGATATGGAGACTTAGTTATGGGTGTCGACCTAGGCAGAATGTCGATTCGAAACTCGGCCTGCCAGTCCGGGGGTAACAGGTAAGTCTCCGAGAAATACGTCAGTAAACTCAAATATGACTAAGATGCCTTCAATCTTTGGTTTTGGATCATCTATGGTTACTTGTGCCATGTAGATGACACATCCTCTTTGTAGACACTTGGATGCCTTAAGCATGGAAGCTTTTTCTGGCAATCCATAGTGAGGATCTCCTTGGATGGTGAGCATATTCACTATCACTAGGTGGGAGGTTTAATTTTGACAAGTTTCTTATCGCAGGCAATACGGGCCTGGTTATAGGATAACCAATCCAAGCCTAAAACTGTATTAAATCCTGCAAGTGTCATGGGTAGGAGATAGATAGGGATAGAATGATTCTTAATATATATATTACACATCCTTCTAGGATTTTAGAAACTATTTCTATGTACCCATCAGCCATTTCAACCTCGTAGATACGATCTAGGTTCTTAAGGGTATGTTTAATAAATTATAATTTTTATGATCTATGAAACTTTTAACAGCTCCAGAGTCAAACAGGACTCTTGAAAAAAATATCATTAATGAGAAACATACCCATTATGACGTTTTCATCCTTTACTGCTTTTTAGCATCGATTGAAAAGCCCTAGCATTACCCTCCTTGGCTTCACCAGGTTTAGAACCTCATCAGTCCCACGATTAGTGCAACTAGTCTTAATGTGGCATTTATCACCACACTCATAACAGCCGGCGTTCTTTATGTCTCTGCATTTGTGGATCTTGTGGCCAGATCTTTTACATATGCCACAATTCTTATGTGGCTCGTGCAAACATTTTCCAAAATGTCTCTTTCCGCACACTTTGCACTCAGGTTTATCATTGTTGGGTTTTAACTGATTCCTAATTGAATCAGTTCTCCCCTTCTTAGAATCTCTATGGTAATTATCCTCCCAATTCCTCTTATTATTAGATTCATTTCTATTTTCCCTTAATCGAATTTCATCTTTGGTTAAAGAGAGGGCCAGGTCTACTATCGACCGGAAAGTAGCGGGATTGGATGATTTTGCCATCCCCTTAATTTTGGGTGCTAATCCCCCTATGTATCAAGCAATACGTTTAGATTCAGGGGTTATTAGGTAGGGAACTAACCTAGACATCGAATTATATTCCCGAGGTGTACTTCTACAATCTAGGTTCTTCATAGTCAACTTTAAGAAGTCTGACTCCATTTTCTCCACCTCATGAGGTGGTCAATAGGTTTCCTTTATTAGTTCAATGAACTTTTTCCATCCCATGTTATATAGGAACACATTTCCAGGGGATTGGATTATGGTCTTCCACCATGTCAAAGTGTCCTCTTTAAAGGACTACTATGCGTATTTGATCGCATCTTTCTCAGCACATCCGCGGATGTCTATAACAGTTTCCATTTCGTTGAGCCACTTCATGGCATTGATAGATCCTTAATCCCCCATGAAATCTCGAGGTTTGCATGAGACAAATATTTATAAGTACACCCCTCCTAAGAATTTTGAGGTTTTCTTTTAGTGACACGTTCCGACTCACTAGCCTTACTCCTAGTCGAGGAATAGTAAGAACTATGAGATTTACGGGCAGTAGAGTGAGAGGTGGATTTTGATGATTGTCTTGATAGCTCTGGCCCTTTAAAGTTGGCCATAAAGTTTGCCATGGCCTTGTTGACCTTTCGGCTATCAAGGCTTGGAGGTCATTTCCTCCGCCTTCATTGTGGGGGGGTGTAATACCACCACCACCATTATTATTTCCATCATTTTGGCTTGCCATTTATTTATTTATGAGCCACCAAGAAGATTTATCGATGTTTAAGGGGGGATCAATTAAAGCTTGATCTTATACTAAGGGATAATGGTAATAATAATATTAATAATAATGAAATTGAAATTTATCATTATGGTTTTAAAACAAAGTTTTATTCAATAAAACGAAAATACAAGACGTGGTTCGACCCGAACCTTGATTCAAAAACAAAGTACTACAAGAAATTTCAATAAACAAAAGACTTCATTCATCTTTCTTGGGGTTAACCAGCTTTGTTAATTTCCATAACATATTTACCCGTCCTCCTTTCGCTACGTGCTACCTGACATTGAATTTGTTCCGTTCTTTGTAACGCCTGGTTAATTGCGTCCATTGGAACTGGTGGTTGGGTTGAGGGTTTGTCGAATATTGATAATCGGGGTTTTGATAGGTGGGCAGAAAAGGTGGATGATAAAGGGTATTTTGGATAACAGCTTGAACGTATGGGTCATAAGATGGTATAAGGGTGGAGTTAGCGTATTCCACCACGGTTGGGTAATATGGGTTGTCATACCCAGGTGGATTTGGGTAGGTAGGTATGGGTTATCAAAACCTGTGGGTATAGGTTCCATTGTAGGAGTCGGGTTAGATGGTCCCCCATTTGTTCGTCCTCCGGAATGGGAGCGTATTGGCTTGAGGAGGGTGGAAGGGAGCTGAGTTTCACTCCAGGACAAATCGACATCCTCGTCGTGGTGCGGGCCTTCCGCTGTTGCTGTTGCTCCATTAGCTGGTGGGGTAAAACCGGAGCGTCCATTTTATGTGGAGGGAACTTTGGGTTGAGCATAGGCTGGTGATTAGTATTCAGGTGTGTAATAAAAGGTAAATTGGATGAAGTATTGATTCCACATATCAGGACCGTGATGAAGAGAACCAGCATAGGAAGTGGTATCACTCGATAATTCGATCGGGTGATGTTCGGTTCCAAAGTTAGACATCTCCTGTCGGAGTCATTGTCAAGTTGGTTTTGTTTTAGTTGTGGTAAATTAAGGTAGTTTGATGCATGGAACTCCGATCCGTTTGATTGTTGTTGTGATTGTTATGGCCCGCGCCCAAACATAGGTCCTTTGCCGAGCCCGTATGTCTTGGTGGCATTTTCCTGTCAAATATATTAAAATCAATGTCTATAAATAGGATTACTACCTTAAGTGACTTAGACTCGAAGTTTTCCTATGGAATATGCGAATGTGAAATTTGAGTCTAGACACAAAAGGCACCAACCTGTCACACCCCGATTTTCCCGGTGGGCCCGGATGTGGGGTTTATATGTGACGATTGGATAACAGTTTTCACAATACAACGAAAGTAGAGAGTAATAAAGTACAATTTTAAAACTTGAAATTATATCAAAATTTATAACATTGTGTTATGTACAAATATCCCAACATGTAGGATCTAGATAAATGGACTTAGGACATCATAGGTCTTTAGCCATGGAGTCGCAAATTCTAAAGCTTTTTGTCCGAACTTTATCCAGCCTACTATTAAGGTCCGTCACCTGTACGGTAATCTTAAAAAATATGTCAGCTTTCGCTAGTAAATACTATTAATAGACTCATTTGATTAAATTTAAAATCATTTGTGAGTCGTTGGGATTTTTCTTGTTACAAGGTTTACATGCTTGTCGTATATTCTGGGACCAGTGTTCAAAACTGGTTCATGATTAATATACACACCATTTTAATTTTGTGTATCTCGGGTGTATGCCTACACCCCGCACTTTATATGGCCATCATAGTAAATGAATCGGGATGCCCCGGTACAATACTATTATCCCCCAAAAATTTCATGTTATTCAAGCAATACGAATTAAACTCGGATTATCGGCATTCTGAAAGAATTTTCCCATTGTGATACCCGAACCAAGCGGCTTTATACCATATCACAAGTTTTTAAAATAAATATGGCTAAAAAATATTTACGTATCCTAGTTGTATTCATAGTTTATTTAGTTCTCGTAGTATAGCACAATTCAAAGTTTATTAACTTAGGTGTGATTTCCTGAATGACTATTTAGTCCAGAATAAATGGAAATATTTATCCATTACAATTTTTGCGGGTCATTATAAGTCCGTTGGACTTTGATTAGTTAACTTAGAATTAAGTTTGGTTCCGCTAGATTAAGCGTTGACCGGATAGAATGTGGTTTATACATGTACGAGTGAGGAGTCTCGTGTAATATGGGTTATTTAACCATACATTCTGATTTGGAAGAGTTTAGGAAAAGTTTAACCCCTTACAACTAGTTTTTATGGTTTACGCCCTTTTAACTAGTCGTGCGCGTAAATACGGGTTCGGATGGTCAAATGGGTCCATGACAAGTCAAATATGTTAAAATATATTTTTATGATGATGTATAAACTGTTTCGAAGTCAAAATACTTAGGTATAATGCTTATAAGTTCATTTGCCGGAAATTGCATAAAGCTGCATTTTGACTTTTTGTTATTATAAGTTTGACTGTCATTTGACCCCTTTAAACGTGATGATCATGTGATATAATTGCAGGTAATTATACCTTATATTATGATGATCACGTGGGTGAGTTTAATTTGATTTTTGACTTGACCAAAGTGATCGGAATCGAAAGTCAAATGGAAAGTCAATTGTGACTAATTCCGTACTTTCGGGTCGAATTAAGCTATTAAACTGAAATAGACTAAGGAGGAATACTTTCTAAGATCAAAGGACTCCTTAGAGCATTCACATCCCTTCCCCCAAATTATGTGAGGGGGTTTTTTTATTTTATGAAAAGCGGTTGTACGTGGTTGTGAGTAGAGTATAGAGAAAATGTAACTGTTTATCTATAAATTTGAGAGGACATTGTTCACCCTTTATAATTTTTTAATATATTTTGAAAGTGGTGAGTATGTAATGATAAAGGTATTAAAAAGTATTATTTAATTGAAAGAGAGAAAAAACTTAGTGATTTTTAGTATAATATAAGGTAAAAAATAGGAGGTTGGATGTGAATGCTTCTAAAAGCAGCTTGGAAACAGCCTGCAGAAGAGTTGCAACTTCACACTTGAGATTGCATTTTTGAAATTGTGTGATGAAATGGTGAGTTTAATTGCCTATTTGGCAGTTTCAACCCCTCAACTCTTTATTTCTGCCATTTTTATCATTATAACCCTTCCCCTTCATCATCGTGAATTATGTGAAGGGCTTTTAGGACACGTGTCACGTTATGATTCGATTCATAAATATCGGGGTGTTAGAGTCCGCCACTAACGTTTAGGTTGTAGATGAAAATAAGTTTCTTAAGGGCATCTATACTGTTTTTTGCCCCACACCACAGGGTTGTAAATTAAGGTTTACTCATATATATATATATATATATATATATATATAATAAATATTCATGCGAGAACTAGCTTTAAGGGGAGAACTTAAGAACTAGCGTGAACACTAACAAAACAAACAATGTACCCCCTACCCTCACCTCCCAAAAACCTAAAAAAACCTAAACCCCTCACCCCCAAAAAAACCTAAACCTCCACCCTCACCCCCTCCAAAAACCTAAACCCTTCCACTCATCCTCCCATCCAAGCTAAATGCTAAAAACTAAACCCCAAAACTAAATGCTAAATAATATTTATTTATTTTTGTAAATTTTTTACATTAAAATCGTGACTTTTATTAATATAATTTTTTTAATAAAAAATTGTGATTTTGATAGAAAAAAATTAGAAACAAATTGTGTGTTTTTTAAGCATTTTTAAGTAATTTTGGTTGTGTTCACACTAATTTCCGTGGTTCTCGCCATAAGTGCTAGTTCCTAATAGATTCTCACCTATATAATATATATATATATATATATATATATATATAGGTTTAGGATCCTGTAGAAAATACATTTTTCATGAGAAGTGTGAGAGAATGTATAATAATTGACATGTAGGCATCATGTTTTGGACTTAGGCATGATGTTTTGGGTTGTTTTGGCAAGAAAAACATCAAACATAACATCTAAGACACAATGCAATGAATTCTAGGCTTAAAACTTAAAACACCATGCCAAGAACGTTAAGTAGTGTGTTTTAAGTGTTAAATAGTGTTTTTTTAAATTGCACGTGTATAATGCATTACATTGTGTTTTAAATTATTATGTTTGGTGTTTTTCTTGTCAAAACAACTCAAAACATTATGGCTAAGTTCAAAACATGATGCCTACATATTAATTCCTACATCTTCTCACACTTTTCATGAAAATGGTTCTTTTTAAAGGAACCTCACCCTAGGGTTAGGATCACGTGAGAAATACTATGCTAATTGAGAAACTTGAGAAGCATTCATGACCACACATTTTTCTAAGTTTTCGTAATATACACATACGTATAGTTTTGAATTGACTATATACATATGTGTATAATTCAATATACATATATGTATATAGTGAATTTTAAATTATACCTATGTGTATATTACGAAAAGCTTAGAGAAATGTGTGGTCTAGAATGTTTCTCAAGTTTCTCAAATAGGATGGACTTCTCTTAGGATCCCTACCCCTCACCATATATATATATATATATATAATATATATATATATATATATATATAATATATTATATATATATAATTTGGTCGGCCTTCTGAAGTTTTTAGTCTTGAACCATCGTCTATCCGACCCATGTTGGTGTTCCGGTGGTGGCTTGGTGCTGGATAGAGAGGGTAGTGGGAGAGAGATATGGAGAGCGAAGGAGAGATTAGAGTTAGGGTTCTTTTATTTAACATTTTATTAATTTATTTTATGTTTTTTTTATTTAAATTGGATTGGCGATAATAGCCTCACGTCTCAAGCACGTGTGTTAGGTTAACAAAAAAAATATTGGGTTATGCCATAAGAATATTGCCTGATAAAAACATTAAAATAAAGAACAACCAGTGTAATTTTGTTTGTTTGAAAACAACAGCCTAGCATTTAGCTTAAAGTTGAAAGGACACAAAATGTAAATTACTCTTTTGATTAAAAAAAAGGTAAAAAAAAGTTTTTTTCATTCATATCTTAGTATGTTTGGTGTGGCGGTGAAAGGGGTTGTGGTAGTGGTGGTTGTGGTGAAAGGAGGTGGTCATGGTGGAAGGAGGTTGTTGTTATACAGAGATATAAGTAGAGATGGAAAGAGTTGTTTAGAGAGAAAGAGATAGAAATTAATATATAATACTTTAATTTTTTTTGTTTGTTTAGGATTTTCTTTAAAAATATAGTAAAAAGACAAAAATGTCCTCACATACAAGTCACATGACGAGATTTAATAGAAAAATTTAACTGGGTTAGAGCTAAAGGACATACAATGCAAGATTTTGAAATAATAAGTACAGAACGCGTCAATTTTAAAGACAAAGGACACCACCTGAAATAAGGTATATAGTAAAGGACAAAATTTGAAATTCACTCTTATTAATATTTAACAACATTTACCCCTTATTTAAAGTTATAGTAAACGAGCCGAGCCGAGCTTATTTAAACTTGTTTACGAGCTTAGCCCGAACTTAAAAATAAGCTTGTTTAGTAAACGAGCCCGAGCTTCACCTATCGAGCTTGCGAGCCTAACGAGTCTGTTATTTATATTGTTTTTATTTAATATATTAGCTAAAAGATAATAAACAAGCCGAGCTTGAGAAACTACCGACAAGCCGAGCTTGAGCTTTGAAAACAAAGCTCAAACCGAGCCGAGCCCAAACTCTCATAAGTTAATCGAGCTTGAGCTCGAGCTCTTATAAGTTAATGAGCTCGGGCTCAGCTCGGCTCGTTAGTCGTTTGCATCTGATGTTTCTCGATTAATATATTCATCGAAATTGCTTTCATAAATTAAGTGAACTTTATATCGAAAACAATGAGAAATCCTAACATGAGAAAGGAATAGACAATCAGAGAAGAATTTAAACCATACGTTTCAGTTTTTTGTTCTAACAGGTCAAATAGGTAACATAAAATACATTTGACTTAAAAGGAAACAGGTCAAATACGTTGAATCAGTCAAAAGTCATCCAAAGTTTGTTTTTCATCATTTTATCCGTAAAAGCTCCTAAATCGTTTTATACAAAATACAATTAAAATATTAAGTATCCCCGCAATCATATGACAGATTATCTGTAATTATATTTTATATTTGACACACTAAAGTATTAAAAAAAAGTAATTTGAACAATAACCGTTTCAGGCCGACTCATACCAAAAATACCCAATTTTTCAACTCTAATTACAGGAGCAATTACGGAACTTACCATTAGGCTTTCTTTTTGTAGATGTCACTCTAGGAGCAGTTTTATCTTCAACAGCCACAAAATTCTTATCAGTAGTTGCACCTTCAACCATGGCATCAGCAGAATCATCTTCCTTAACGTCAACTTTCTCACTTTTATGTCCCACTTCATCAGAACTAAACTTAGAATCAACTTGCTTGCTCTCTAACGCATCTTCCTCCACTGAATCATCGCCCGAACTTCTATCCAGATTTAACTTTTCCGAAGAACCCACATCTCCACTATCGTTTTTCTTAGAAATATCAATATTTTCAGCACCGTTAACATCTTTCTCTACAGAGATAACATTTTCCACAAGTGATTCAATCACAAGCTTAACATCGTTAGCAATTACACTATCTTTATCGTTGATAAAACCAGTACTTTCAACATTGTCGATATCTCTCTCTTTAGCAACTTCGACCGCTTCTGATTTGACATCAGCAATAACATTATCCTTTAGTTCATTCTTTTCAATATTTGAGATAGTATCAACAGAAATAGAATCAGATTGTACTTTGCTGACCTCATCTACCTGTTTGCCACTTATGAGATCTGACGAACCGGGCTCGGCTGGTTCTTGTTCAGGAGACCGTGATTACGGCTTCGGCTCGCCGTTTCTTGGTTCCTGGTTCGAACCACCACCAGACTCTTCAGATACCATAAAAGTGGTTTCCACTTCAGTAGAAGCAATGCCACCATGATCTTTTCTAACCGTCTTTCGGTGAATGACTGCAAACCATCATCAACATGAACCATATTCGTTCCCATTTCGACATCTGTATTCTTATCGCTCTTGTTTTCTAAATCGTCTACCCTATTATCTTTCGCTATTTTCTCATTTTGATCCACGGTGTGATCCATGACGTCTACGGTATTATCTGCATCATTGTTCAAGTCATTTTCAAGATTTCTTTTATCATCATCATCCATTTCGGCCCGTATGGCTTCATCCAACCTCTTAACAAGCTCTTCTTTTAATCCCCTTGTAATTAATTTTCGCTTCTTGAGTTCCTCTTTTAACTCGGTTACTTTCCATTGATCTAGGGGTCGGTTTTCAAGAACATATGGTGAAGATGCCTTTTTAGTTTTACTATCTGACTTGTCTCCCATTTTTCACACCGGAATCTTAGTAAAAGATTAACTGCGGAAATAAATAATTCTGGAAAATGTAACCGCTATCCAATAATTATGATGTAAGAAAGAAGACACCGTATCAGAAACAGAACGATATATCAACCTTTTTGTGCAGTAAGACAGCAAACTATATACTTATACTACATTACAAAAGAACATTTATGTTGGTATAATGATAAAAAGGATTTCAACATGAATATCTAAAATAGCAAGAAAAACCAAAACCCCTTTTTACTTCCTCAATCAAGGGTTTTCATAAACTGTCAAAACCGACCAAACCGTCCTAACCAAAGAAACTCGGCCGATTTGGACATTTGAAATATGTACAGTCAGGTATATGGTTTGGAACTTGCAACCCGTCATTTAACATTACTATCTAATTTTTATTTTTATTTTTCATTTTAGAAATATAAAGTTACATATACATATTATATTCATGAACAATCTTTTTACTTTTATCAGTTTTTTTAACATTTAATACAAAGTTATGCTTTTAAACAATAATATTATAATTATAATTCTCTCCAAAACCGAACCGCTAAACCGTGAAAACCGGCCTATTCAATTCGTCTTTCTCCTAAACCATAGTTAACAATTCAACCAAAAACCTTTCAAAACTGACCAAACCAGACCGCGAACATCCCTAACCTCAATTTCACTCTATACCTTCTCTAATAATCATCATAGAGACACTTTAAACACACCTTCTAACAACTATTCATCCTTTAGAAAGGTTTTAAATTTCACAATTAACCCCCAATTTAAAAAATAAAAAATAAAAAAAACAAACTAATACCATCAATCCCCAACCAGAACCTTATACATGCAAATTAAATTAACAAAAAAATGCAAAATAAATACTGCTAATTTCACAACCAACCCCCAATTAAAAACAACTAACAGCATATACCCAAACCAGACCTTATCCATGCAACAAAAAATACAAAACAAATAATAATAATAACAATAATAAACCGACATTAAATTACTTACAATGGAGGTTAATGAACACGAATCCTGGGAAGAATTAGTATGTTCCAGATTTGGGCAAAAAGTGAAACCCTAGCACACAAAAACAACGATCAGAAAAAATCAACAAATTAGAAGCAAAAAGAGGAAATGAAATCAAGGATTAGGGTTCCTTGAAAGCAAAGAAAATGGTTTTAAAACAGTTGAAAGTAAAAAAAAAAAAGATGTATGATTTTAAAACAATTTTAAAGAAATTGAGTTTGAAAAAAGTGGAGTGAATTAAAGCAGCTTGAATGTGTTCTTCGTTCTTCGATGGAACAGAGGAATTTGGGGTAAGATGAGAGCGGTCGTTTGGGTAAAATTAGGGTTTTTGATTTTTTTAATTTTTATCTCTTCCGAGATTATAACAGAGAAATAGTTGTCAGACATAATTTTTTTTTTTTTGAAAAGGTGTTTTTCGTGAATGTCAGGAGGTCTAGCATATGTTGTTTTAATCGGGTCCGTGTTAGAGAGCCCCTCGCACAATAGATCCCTAATTTAAACCCTTCAATGAGAAACCCTATCACCAAGACTCGAACTTGAGACCTTAAGGAGAAAACTCATCCCGGACCCACCATAGATGGAACTTAAATATCTGTGACCACCACTAGAGCACTAGTGATGGTTTCAAGTTGTCAGACATAACTCGTTTGATAAAGCAATATGCTTTTGTTAGTGCTTAACTCGTTTAATAAACGAGTTGTTTTTAGGTTGATATGTTTAATTGTTTAATTAAATGGGTTGTCAACTTATTACTCCAATACTATAATAAGCAACATTTCTAAGCATAAGGGGTTGTAATTTAAGCTTTGGGAGTGTTTCAAAAAAATTGATTTATTTTATTTTTAACCAAAAGCATTTGCTTCTTTACTTTTAGCCTAAAACTATTTAATTTTTTTTACTTTTAACCCCAAATCTTTTCATCTTTGCTTTTAACTCAAAACTATTTGATTTTTTTACTTTTAACACAAACCTTTTCATCTTTTGCAATTTAACATCACAACTTTTTTACTTTCAATTTGGCTACTTTCCACTTTCTCAAAAAAACTTTCTATTTTGCGAGTTAACACGACGCAACGTATATGTGTGGTTAAAATGTTTAGACATTTTACTAATTTAGCACTTAATGATCAAACCTCTTACTGATTAGGGTAACCATTCAAAATTTGTCAAACACCCTTTTACTCTTTCATTAAAAAAACATAGGTTTTTTCATCCATATGATGGACTGGATGTGAATGCTCTTAGGATGTTTGGTGTGTGCAAATAATAAGTGATTTTTTATGTTTGGTATGTAGTTGTGTACTTCACAACCGAATCCTATACTAAACTAGTTACGGTCCCACCTAAACAAGCTGGACGGCGGAACTTCCAGATAGACGACCTTATTAACTGTTTAACAACCTCAATAACACAACACCTTTGCATCATAACTTCTTCACCGTTGAATGGAGACTTTTCACAAACAGGTGGTGCTCATCACCGGCTGCTCCTCCGGCGGCATCGGAAACGCCTTGGCCCGGGCCTTTGCCGCCCGGGACTGTCTGGTTGTTGCGACGGCGCGTTCAAGTTCATCCATGGCTGATTTGGCCGGTGCCCCTGATGTCTATTTTCTTCAAGAACTTGATGTGTTGTCGGATGAGAGTGTTCGAGAAGTTGTGTCGAATGTGATGGATAAGTTTGGAAGGATTGATGTGGTTGTTAATAATGCTGGAGTTCAGTGTATTGGCCCTCTTGCTGAGATGCCACTGTCTTCGGTTGAGCATACTTTCAACACTAATGTTTATGGTATTGTGTTCTGTGTTTGTTTGTTTTGTTTAGGGGTGTTTATCAGTCCGGTTTATTTGGTTTTGATATATTTTTTTCTTTGGTCCGGCTGAAGAAATGTGTCTAACCCAAGGGATTAGACCGATTTATTTGGTTTATTCGGTTTGGTTATATGATTAAACGGGTATTTAGAGATCGTTTTGTTTTGTTTCCCTGTATTTAGGCGATTTGATTGAACATTTTTTTTATTTTGGATTGTGTTAAATTTGGAGAATAGAGAGATAGGGCATCATAGACAGTCAACTAGGAGCAGGTAGATATCTGGTATTGGTAATACCATTTCTATCCCAGATTATAAAGTTGTGTATGTATTAATCGTGTCCGGTACCCGTTACTCGTTACTCAATGGGTTTGTGGGTAGACCTGTTTATGGTCTTTTCTATATAAAAGTTACCAGTTGGGAACCGGGATGCCTCACTACCCGAATACTGAACACAAACTCATCTTAAAAACGTACTTGAAATATCAAATACTCAACCACGTTTCTAATAATTTTATAATCTAAAGATTGCAAGTTTATAACAACTTTTAACAAACTATTTATTTTATTTTTTAAGATAATGTAATATCTTAAAATGCTCCGTTTTTATGTGGGTAAGAGTACTCTGTGGGTAATCAGGCAAGGTCTCACCTAATAACATGTACGTCTCAAACCCACAAAAAAATAGAACTAATTCCACACTGGTCCCGAAATATTTGGGTAACGGACTAACAGGTTTTTGCATCGGGCTTGGGTTTTTTTGTCATTCCTCCCAATAAAAAAAAGGGAGACCTCATATGGCCAAACCAACATATTACCTATACTTGTTTAGCTTCTTTCTCTCATAAGAATTTTCACTTGAGTGATACAAGTCAGTCTCATTATGATACAGTATTGCCTTCTACTTGGATTATCTTTTTTTTTGAACGGTGACTTTCTTTTTGAGTGACCCAATGTCATACCGCCAAAATCGGCGGCCCTAGCCAAGATCTGCCCAGACTTCGTTGTCTTAACCGGGCCCACGCTGGGTTGGTCAGACTTGGTTATGGCGTTCCCCCAGAAACCGTACTGCCTCCACACGAGTTGCCTCGCTGAAGTAACATCGGATGAAAACCCGGGTGCGGCTCAGGATTGAACCCCCCTCGGTGGGTTTGTCACCATCATTGAACTTGGATTATCTAGTTTGCCTTGCTTGCAAATATTGTGTGTAGTTAGGATGATTTGGCTCGAAAACCAGGTGTTGCATGAAACTTGCAGAGGCAAGTTCATGACATAAGTCTCAAAACTAGGGACCTAGAGAAGGCAATATTGACAAACAGCTAGACTTAGGGAAATTGCACAGCCAAAATAATTGACAATAGTATTTAACATTTAAACATCAAGGGTGCAGCAATGCAATATGTTAGGACTTTCACCATGTTTAAGAAATTGGTGTAGGTATAGGGTGTTTAGCGGCGGCTTGACTGTAAAAATAAAATAGCTGAAGCCTGGGGCCTTCAATTTTGACTTCCGGTTTGCATTCGATTCTTCCTCCCCGACAACAACTCCCTCATCTCTCAATCACTCAAATTTTCTGTTGGAATTGTATGATTTTGTGTCTTTTAGAACACGTATACAAAAAAAATGTGTCATCATATTCCTTAGTATTAGGATCCGAAGCAAAATTATTTTTATTTTTAGTTTTTACGAAAAGGGCCTTGATTTTAGAATTCGCTTTGGGCCGGCCATGGTTGGTGATAGTATCTCTAGTTTATTATAACTTCTTTTCTGTATTACTTTTACGCCCACGCCAACAAGTTTCGCCTAAAATCCTTGTTCTTGTCTTCCTTTTCTTGACCATTTCAATAATTATATATCATAGGATGTATTCATGTTGACTATCTGGGATGCATGTAGGACCCATGAGGTTGATTCAAGCTGTTGTTCCTCACATGGCATCAAGAAAGAAGGGAAAGATTGTGAACACCGGAAGTGTTACTGTTATGGGACCCGGACCATGGTCAGGTGTCTACACTGCGTCAAAAGGTGCTTTACACGCGTTAACTGATACATTAAGGTTAGTTACTTGACTTGTACTCATATCTTAATACCGTTGTTCCATACCTATACACCTTCATCCCCTCCCCCGAACACCCCACAATTAGAACACCTTTCACTTTAGAGATGAATAAACTCAAAACTGCACAGGTTGGAACTGAAGCCGTTTGGTATCGATGTAATCAACGTCGTACCTGGAGCCGTAAGATCAAATATCGGAAACTCAGCTATAGCCAGCTACAATAAGATGCCGGAATGGAAATTGTATAAGAAACACGAAGGTGCTATCAAGGAGCGGGCCTATTTCTCACAGGGTCCAAAAGCAACACCAGCAGAAGAGTTTGCAAACAAGACAGTAGCTGCAATCCTAAAGGAAGATCCTCCTTCTTGGTTCTCTTATGGGCAGTACTCAACTATAATGGCTATTGTGTACCATTTGCCTATTTTTATTAAGGATTTTCTTCTTAGGAAAGCTATGAAATGCTGACAGTTTCTGTGTGTGTAATAATTTTTGGACAAGTCTTACAAAACTGAAATGCTGATGGTGTAAAATGTTGTTTCAAATTTCGGGCGGTTTTGGCGCGACATTTTTCGAAATCTTTGTATATTTAACATATGTAATAGTGTTTGTATATCAAAGCCTGCACGTCACGTTTCAGCGCTTGCTTAAATTTCATTCGGCACAACTTGACCAGATACTGTTCCTTGTGACCCAAGTTATATCTAAATCATATTTCTGACCCAAGTTATATCTAAATCATATTTCCACAAGCGCATAGTGACGTACGATCTTGTTGGATTGGCAGGTTGAATCAAACATGACTCATACATTTGTTTGTGTTAAAAGTTATCAACTTTAACTTAAGACACGCCAAATAACTGAACCACAGACACAATGCAACCTGTGGAGCCTATTTATCCAAACAAGTTGATGTGTTGTAGACACTGGGGTTAGCAGAAAACCGGAAAAAACCAATTTAACCGAACCGAAACTTGCAATTCGGTTACTGCTTTGCATTTTATGAAAACCGAAAAAAAAACCCAAGCCGTACCAAATAACCTAAAAAATCATCTTTTTAATGTTTATATTGATTTTGGAATTATTAATTTTATTCTTATGTGTTAATTATTTGTAATTTTAATAAGAAAATTAAGACGTTTAACTACTTTTGAATGATTGATCAATTGCCTAAAAAAAGTACATAACATTAAATTATTTTCAATGTATTACAAAAGAAAATGTTTTTAAAAAAACTTTAAAGAAACAAAAAATAGATGAAGGTTAAATATATTGCGACTTAAATGTAAACATCCTAGAAAGATTCTTAAATCTACGTAATGTGTTTCAAAAACTTAAATAGCAGAAAAACACATTTCGGTTACAGTTTTTTGAGGTTACCCTAAAACCGAACCAAACTGAACCGTGCACACTCCTAATAAACAGATCCATGGATCATAAAATGGTTGTAATTAACAATTCATAAACAGGTTAATAGTTATATAATATATATTTTTTTTAGTCGAACTTTTATATAGATTGCATTTTAACCGTCTCAACGGTAAAGCAATGTGCACCTCCAGCCAACATAAATGGGTCCAATGTATTATAGCAAGACCCACGTTATGAGAAACAATCTGCTGTAATCAAAGAGTACACATAAAAGATAACATCAATTTGATCCGCTCAAATAAAAAAAAATCCCAATATAGCGAGACTCCCCGAATCAAAACTCGGTTTGGCCCAAAAACCGCCAAGCAGCACATCCCGGGGCCCACCTTTGCTCGATCGTTCCTTCCTGAACGCAATACCTGCAGACCTGCAAAGACGTAATTATAATACTATTACTACTACCAGTATCTTTACATTGATCTAAACCCTACACATTCCCAGGTTTCGGTTTCCCCTGAGCCTTCAATTTTGCCGCAACTTGTTCATCAGAAAGCGGCAAGAAGTAGATGCGAGGGGTAGCTCTCGTCTTTTTAAAAAGATCATCCAATGTAACGATCGGTGGGTCGACTTTTTCGAGAGGTGGTGGTGCGCGGTTTCTTGCTGGCGGTGGGTTAGACAGTGGTGGGTGGAGGGAGCGGTTGTTTCAGGCAAGAGAGGGTTGTAGCGGTTGCACGGTGGCAAAAGGTGAGGCGGTGGTGGTGGCCGGAGTTGCTGGAGATGGTGGAGGTGGGTCGACCCGATTCTTAACTTCTTGTGGGTCCACAAAGTCGGCCATCAAGAGACGTCCACCGTTCACGGGCCATTGTAGGTTGCATACAGCGTTTCGTGTCTCTATAGCTTCTTCCACTGATGCATACTGCAGAAAAAAGCGTATCAAATGATAATTTATTAGCTTCTTTTTGCACCATTTGCATAATTAACAAAGATCTTAGATCTATGATTATCAAAACCCTAAAAATAACCCTCTCAAACTGAAGATGTAAAACTTTTGTTAAACTGTGATCCAAATATGCTCCACAAACAGCTGTTCTAAAAAAAAGCTCCACAAATACAAGAGCGAAAGGCTGATGTGGTAATTTCAACCTACTTATTTATGAACATGTCAATTCGAGATGTGTTTTATCTCAAATACGGGTGCACTCGAGCCGAGCGGCTCGAAAAAAAGCTTGAAACGAGCCGAGCCTTATGGTGTCCGAGCCGAGCTTGAGCCTAAAATAAAGGTCGTTTATGTTTATTTATCGAGCCTGAGCTAGAGCTTGGTATGTGAAGCTCGTCAGGCTCATCGAGCCTTTGTGTAATATTAGTTTTTATTAATATTTAATAACATGTACCCCTTATCTAAAGTTGTCTAGTAAACAAGCCGAGCCCGAGCTTCACTTGTCGAGCTCGAGAACCTAAACGAATCTATTACTTATATTATTTACATTTAATTAAATAATTAATAGATAATAAACGAGCCGAGCTCGAGATTGAGATATTAGTATTACCAACGAGCCCGAGCTCTCATAAGTTAATTGAGCTCGAGCCTGGTCGAGCTCGGGCTCGGCTTGGCTCGGCTCGTTTGCACCCCTAATCTAAAAGGCCAAACACGTCATATAAAAAAACCCATTTAAAAGGATAACGGGTCAAAAAGGTTATAAGTCTCCAAAAGTCTATTGTATATGCCTACAACTTCCCAAACTATTCTTTTTTCAAAATTCAAATGTAGTCTTTGTAAAAATCCTGCTCTTGGCAAAAGTTTCTGCAGGCAAACTCAACCAGACATGTACTAAGACGACCCAAACCCATTTACACGTTACCCAACCCACCCGAGCCACCTATCTTGCCGCTAGAAAAAAGTAAGGACTTACCGTAACATAACAGTGTGTTTTGATTTGATCCATCCAGAAACTAACAACCGTACCCGTTTTGCCAAGAAATTCTTGCACAGCCTTTAAAGTGAAAGGACGCAAAAAATTATCGATTCGCAGAGAAGTAGTTGGAGCCTTTGATGAAGGGGGAACTGAAAATATAAAAGAAACAAAATTGAAAGAGGCTAAGTATATATAATTAAAACCTACTACCAAAGCGAACAGAATAAACGACTGGTGAGTGATGACACCTTACCGACTCGTTCTTTTGGCAAATCTTGACTTCTCGTTGACTCAGATCTTGAAAAGGCGGGTTTGGCAACGGTCTGAAATGCATCTTTAGGTGTAGTGGAAGTGGAAAGATTAGTTGGTTGTTTGGGTACTTCAAGGTTTTCGGAATTCCACCTGCGCTGCCGTTTTAGTGTTTCGCTGTTTTCTGCTGCCTTTTCCAGGTCTGCGATGGTAAAAATTTATGAATTCGTGATCATAATTGAAGTTCACCATCGATTTAAAAGGGTTATGAATCTAGAATCTAGAAATTTAACAATTAGGGGTGCAAACGAGCCGAGCCGCTCGCGAGATGCTCGAGATCGGCTCAAGAAAAAGCTCGAAACGAGTCAAGCCTTATCAAGCCCAAGCCGAGCTTGAGCCTAAAACAAAGCTCGTTAATTTATCGAGCCCGAGCTAGAGTCTAGCATGTGAAGCTCGTCAGGCTCGTCGAGACTTAGTGTACTATTAGTTTTTATTAATAGAGTGAATTGCAAATTTTGTCCTTTATCTATATACCTGATTTCAAGCGGTGTCCTTTGTCTTTAAAATTGACGCGTTTTGTACTTATTGTTTCAAAATCTAATCCTAATAAAAGAGTAACTATAATGCCACATGGCATTCTCTTACAACAAAGAATTTCATCAAAATGCCATGTGGCAATTTATTATGCTATATCAACCATATAATAAATAATAATAATAATAAATATGTAAATTAATATAAATACTATAAAATGATTGAATTTAATATATATTAGAAATAATCTTATATTCATGATTATATCTCTTCAATATTCTTAATAATTAATATTAGTTATCTACTTACTTATACTTTAATATAATATCTCTACTTTAATAAATAAAAACATACTTATCAAAAGAAGATGAGATAGCAAAAATTTACACACACATCACTATTTGACGTAACCAAAAATTAAAACCTCATCATGTTTATAATTTGTTATTATCGTTTTCACAAATGTTTATGTATAAACAATATATATATATGTGTGTGCATTTAATATATATAATCTTAGATCATGAACTAATTCCATTTCATCTTATACTTTGATAACACTTTTTAAAATAAGAAAATATTAATTTGAAATATACTAATTATTTTGTATTCAAAAACAAAATTCTTACTTCGTAAACGCATCATTTAAAATGAGTAATGTTTATTTTATTTAATTTTGTATGTATAGTTCATATTAGGTTTATATGTATTCATATCAAAATTTATATTTATGATGTGTGATTCAAGAAATAATATGAAATATAAAAAATAATTTAAAACTTATAACCATTATGTCCTTCAAACGCAACAACCTCAACAATAACATATTTATTTAAAAAAAAAACTCATTCAAGGTTAAATAAATGAAAAACACATTTATTTCCCCAAAGAACTCGATCAACTCCATGATTATCTTAAAGTCTTTCATTTTCTAGCCTCAAACCCATGTAATACATGGGTCTATAAACTAGTGTTGCATTGTATGTCTTTTAGCCTTAACCTAGTTAATTTTTTCTGGTAAATCTGGTCATCTAACTTGCATGTGAGGACATTTTTGTCATTTCACCTTTAAAAGGACTAATTATGTAAATAGCTTTAAAACAGAAAAGTTTAAATAAATAAAAAGTTATTTCATTACCACCACCATCAACCCCACTGCCACCACTTACCACCACCTGTTGCCATCAGCTCCAACCCAACCCACCCCACCCAATTCTCACTCGCTCTCCCAACAGTTAACAATCAAATCCCAAAACAATTATCAATCAAATCTCACAAAAAATTTAGTCTCATTCCTAACAGTTAACAATCAAATCCCAAAAACAATTAACAATCAGAGCCCACAAACAATTAACAATCAAGTCCCAAAAACGTCTCAACAAACAATTAACCAACCAAAAGTGAGTTAGCCGTGTGAGAAAAAAGGTGCAAAAGAAAATACAGAGCCGACGGAGTAGAGGGCGAAGGCCGGCATCTACGGGCGGCGACGAGCGGCAAGCTTCGGAGCAGCGGTGGCGACCTCTGATGTTGGTTTTTGGTGGCAAACGGCAACGATTTTGAGGGTAACGTGCAACTGTGGAAAGATATGTTCCGATCCACATAAACCCACAAACCTGACCCACCGGCTCCACCAACCGCAGCCGCTTCACTTTCCGGCAACCCTCTTTTTGGGTGTTTGTGATGGCTTATGCACAGTTTGGTGGGTTTGGGGCTGTTAGTTAGAGAGAGGAAGAGTGGTGTGGCGGTGAAAGGAGGTTGTGGTAGTGGTGGTTGTGGTGAAAGGAGGTGGTCATGGTGGAAGGAGGTTGTTGTTATACAGAGATATGAGTAGAGATGGAAAGAGTTGTTTAGAGAGAAAGAGATAGAAATTAATATATAATAGTTTAATTTTTTTTGTTTGTTTAGGATTTTCTTTAAAAATATAGTAAAAAGACAAAAATGTCCTCACATACAAGTCACATGACCAGATTTAACAGAAAAACTTAACTGGGTTAGGGCTAAAAGACATACAATGCAAGATTTTGAAATAATAAGTACAGAACGCGTCAATTTTAAAGACAAAGGACACCACCTGAAATAAGGTATATAGATAAGGACAAATTTGAAATTCACTCTTATTAATATTTAACAACATTACCCCTTATTTAAAGTTATAGTAAACGAGCCGAGCCGAGCTTATTTAAACTTGTTTACGAGCTTAGCCCAAACTTAAAAATAAGCTTGTTTAGTAAACGAGCCAGAGCTTCACCTATCGAGCTTGCGAGCCTAACGAGTCTGTTATTTATATTGTTTTTATTTAATATATTAGCTAAAAGATAATAAACAAGCCGAGCTAGAGAAACTACCGACAAGCCGAGCTTGAGCTTTGAAAACAAAGCTCAAACCGAGCCGAGCCCAAACTCTCATAAGTTAATCGAGCTTGAGCTCGAGCTCTTATAAGTTAATCGAGCTCGGGCTAAGCTCGGCTCGTTAGTAGTTTGCATCTGATGTTTTTCGATTAATATATTCATCGAAATTGCTTTCATAAATTAAGTGAACTTTATATCGAAAACAATGAGAAATCCTAACATGAGAAAGGAATAGACAATCAGAGAAGAATTTAAACCATACGTTTCAGTTTTTTGTTCTAACAGGTCAAATAGGTAACATAAAATACATTTGACTTAAAAGGAAACAGGTCAAATACGTTGAATCAGTCAAAAGTCATCCAAAGTTTGTTTTTCATCATTTTATCCGTAAAAGCTCCTAAATCGTTTTATACAAAAATACAATTAAAATATTAAGTATCCCCGCAATCATATGACAGATTATCTGTAATTATATTTTATATTTGACACACTAAAGTATTAAAAAAAAGTTAATTTTCTGAACAATAACCGTTTCAGGCCGACTCATACCAAAAATACCCAATTTTTCAACTCTAATTACAGGAGCAATTACGGAACTTACCATTAGGCTTTCTTTTTGTAGATGTCACTCTAGGAGCAGTTTTATCTTCAACAGCCACAAAATTCTTATCAGTAGTTGCACCTTCAACCATCGCATCAGCAGAATCATCTTCCTTAACGTCAACTTTCTCACTTTTATGTCCCACTTCATCAGAACTAAACTTAGAATCAACTTGCTTGCTCTCTAACGCATCTTCCTCCACTGAATCATCGCCCGAACTTCTATCCAGATTTAACTTTTCCGAAGAACCCACATCTCCACTATCGTTTTTCTTAGAAATATCAATATTTTCAGCACCGTTAACATCTTTCTCTACAGAGATAACATTTTCCACAAGTGATTCAATCACAAGCTTAACATCGTTAGCAATTACACTATCTTTATCGTTGATAAAACCAGTACTTTCAACATTGTCGATATCTCTCTCTTTAGCAACTTCGACCGCTTCTGATTTGACATCAGCAATAACATTATCCTTTAGTTCATTCTTTTCAATATTTGAGATAGTATCAACAGAAATAGAATCAGATTGTACTTTGCTGACCTCATCTACCTGTTTGCCACTTATGAGATCTGACGAACCGGGCTCGGCTGGTTCTTGTTCAGGAGACCGTGATTACGGCTTCGGCTCGCCGTTTCTTGGTTCCTGGTTGAACCACCACCAGACTCTTCAGATACCATAAAAGTGGTTTCCACTTCAGTAGAAGCAATGCCACCATGATCTTTTCTAACCGTCTTTCGGTGAATGACTGCAAACCATCATCAACATGAACCATATTCGTTCCCATTTCGACATCTGTATTCTTATCGCTCTTGTTTTCTAAATCGTCTACCCTATTATCTTTCGCTATTTTCTCATTTTGATCCACGGTGTGATCCATGACGTCTACGGTATTATCTGCATCATTGTTCAAGTCATTTTCAAGATTTCTTTTATCATCATCATCCATTTCGGCCCGTATGGCTTCATCCAACCTCTTAACAAGCTCTTCTTTTAATCCCCTTGTAGTTAATTTTCGCTTCTTGAGTTCCTCTTTTAACTCGGTTACTTTCCATTGATCTAGGGGTCGGTTTTCAAGAACATATGGTGAAGATGCCTTTTTAGTTTTACTATCTGACTTGTCTCCCATTTTTCACATCGGATCCTAGTAAAAGATTAACTGCGGAAATAAATAATTACTGGAAAATGTAACCGCTATCCAATAATTATGATGTAAGAAAGAAGACACCGTATCAGAAACAGAACGATATATCAACCTTTTTGTGCAGTAAGACAGCAAACTATATACTTATACTACATTACAAAAGAACATTTATGTTGGTATAAAGATAAAAAGGATTTCAACATGAATATCTAAAATAGCAAGAAAAACCAAAACCCCTTTTTATTTTCCTCAATCAAGGGTTTTCATAAACTGTCAAAACCGACCAAACCGTCCTAACCAAAGAAACTCGGCCGATTTGGACATTTGAAATATGTACAGTCAGGTATATGGTTTGGAACTTGCAACCAGTCATTTAACATTCACTATCTAATTTTTATTTTTATTTTTCATTTTAGAAATATAAAGTTACATATACATATTATATTCATGAACAATCTTTTTTACTTTTATCAGTTTTTTTAACATTTAATACAAAGTTATGCTTTTAAACAATAATATTATATATAATTATAATTCTCTCCAAAACCGAACCGCTAAACCGTGAAAACCGGCCTATTCAATTCGTCTTTCTCCTAAACCATAGTTAACAATTCAACCAAAAACCTTTCAAAACTGACCAAACCAGACCGCGAACATCCCTAACCTCAATTTCACTCTATACCTTCTCTAATAATCATCATAGAGACACTTTAAACACACCTTCTAACAACTATTCATCCTTTAGAAAGGTTTTAAATTTCACAATTAACCCCCAATTTAAAAAATAAAAAATAAAAAAAACAAACTAATACCATCAATCCCCAACCAGAACCTTATACATGCAAATTAAATTAACAAAAAAATGCAAAATAAATACTGCTAATTTCACAACCAACCCCCAATTAAAAACAACTAACAGCATATACCCAAACCAGACCTTATCCATGCAACAAAAAATACAAAACAAATAATAATAATAACACTAATAAACCGACATTAAATTACTTACAATGGAGGTTAATGAACACGAATCCTGGGAAGAATTAGTATGTTCCAGATTTGGGCAAAAAGTGAAACCCTAGCACACAAAAACAACGATCAGAAAAAATCAACAAATTAGAAGCAAAAAGAGGAAATGAAATCAAGGATTAGGGTTCCTTGAAAGCAAAGAAAATGGTTTTAAAACAGTTGAAAGTAAAAACAAAAAAAGAAGTATGATTTTAAAACAATTTTAAAGAAATTGAGTTTGAAAAAAGTGGAGTGAATTAAAGCAGCTTGAATGTGTTCTTCTTCTTCGATGGAACAGAGGAATTTGGGGTAAGATGAGAGCTGTCGTTTGGGTAAAAATTAGGGTTTTTTGATTTTTTAAATTTTTATCTCTTCCGAGATTATAATGAGAAATAGTGTCAGACATAATTTTTTTTTTTAAAAGGTGTGAATTATTCGTGAATGTCGGGAGGTCTAGCATATGTTGTTTTAATCGGGTCCGTGTTAGAGAGTCCCCTCGCATAATAGATCCTAATTTAAACCCTTCAATGAGAAACCCTATCATCAAGACTCGAACTTAAGACCTTAAGAAGAAAACTCACCCGGACCGACCATAGATGGAACTTAAATATCTTGACCACCACTAGAGCACTAGTGTTTAAGTGTATAACTTTTAAGTTGCTTTTGTTAGTGCTTAACTCATTTAATAAAACAGTTGTTTTTAGGTTGATATGTTTAATTGTTTAATTAAATGGGTTGTCAACTTATTATACCCAATACTATAATAAGCAACATTTCTAAGCATAAGGGGGTTGTAATTTATGCTTTGGGAGTGTTTCAAAAAAAATTGATTTATTTTATTTTTAACCCAAAAGCATTTGCTTCTTTACTTTTAGCCTAAAACTATTTAATTTTTTTTACTTTTAACCCCAAATCTTTTATCTTTGCTTTTAACTCAAAACTATTTGATTTTTTTACTTTTGACCACAAACCTTTTTCATCTTTTGCAATTTAACATCACAATTTTTTACTTTCAACTTTGGTCCTCTATTCTTTCCATTTTCTCAAAAAAGAATATGTTTGGTTCTAAATTTTGCGAGTTAACACGACGCAACGTATATGTGTGGTTAAAATGATTTAGACATTTTACTGATTTAGCACTTAATGATCAAAAACTCTTACTGATATAGGTAACCATTCAAAATTTGTCAAACACCCTTTTACTCTTTTCATTAAAAAAACATAGGTTTTTTCATTCATATGATGGACAGGATGTGAATCTCTTAGGATGTTTGGTGTGTACAAATAATAAGTATTTTTTATGTTTGGTATGTAGTTGTGTACTTCACAACCGAATCCTTACTAAACTAGTTACGGTCCCACCTAAACAAGCTGGACGGCGGAACTTCCAGATAGACGACCTTATTAACTGTTTAACAACCTCAATAACACCAACACCTTTGCATCATAACTTCTTCACCGTTGAATGGAGACTTTTCACAAACAGGTGGTGTCATCACCGGCTGCTCCTCCGGCGGCATCGGAAACGCCTTGGCCCGGGCCTTTGCCGCCCGGGACTGTCTGGTTGTTGCGACGGCGCGTTCAAGTTCATCCATGGCTGATTTGGCGGTGCCCCTGATGTCTATTTTCTTCAAGAACTTGATGTGTTGTCGGATGAGAGTGTTCGAGAAGTTGTGTCGAATGTGATGGATAAGTTTGGAAGGATTGATGTGGTTGTTAATAATGCTGGAGTTCAGTGTATTGGCCCTCTTGCTGAGATGCCACTGTCTTCGGTTGAGCATACTTTCAACACTAATGTTTATGGTATTGTGTTCTGTTTGTTTGTTTTGTTTAGGGGTGTTTATCAGTCCGGTTTATTTGGTTTTGATATATTTTTTTCTTTGGTCCGGCTGAAGAAATGTGTCTAACCCAAGGGATTAGACCGATTTATTTGGTTTATTCGGTTTGGTTATATGATTAAACGGGTATTTAGAGATCGTTTTGTTTTGTTTCCCTGTATTTAGGCGATTTGATTGAACATTTTTTTATTTTGGATTGTGTTAAATTTGGAGAATAGAGAGATAGGGCATCATAGACAGTCAACTAGGAGCAGGTAGATATCTGGTATTGGTAATACCATTTCTATCCCAGATTATAAAGTTGTGTATGTATTAATCGTGTCCGGTACCCGTTACTCGTTACTCAATGGGTTTGTGGGTAGACCTGTTTATGGTCTTTTCTATATAAAAGTTACCAGTTGGGAACCGGGATGCCTCACTACCCGAATACTGAACACAAACTCATCTTAAAAACGTACTTGAAATATCAAATACTCAACCACGTTTCTATAATTTTATAATCTAAAGATTGCAAGTTTATAACAACTTTTAACAAACTATTTATTTTATTTTTTAAGATAATGTAATATCTTAAAATGCTCCGTTTTTATGTGGGTAAGAGTACTCTGTGGGTAATCAGGCAAGGTCTCACCTAATAACATGTACGTCTCAAACCCACAAAAAATAGAACTAATTCCACACCGGTCCCAAATATTTTGGGTAACGGACTAACAGGTTTTTGCATCGGGCTTGGGTTTTTTTGTCATTCCTCCCAATAAAAAAAAGGGAGACCTCATATGGCCAAACCAACATATTACCTATACTTGTTTAGCTTCTTTCTCTCATAAGAATTTTCACTTGAGTGATACAAGTCAGTCTCATTATGATACAGTATTGCCTTCTACTTGGATTATCTTTTTTTTTTGAACGGTGACTTTCTTTTTGAGTGACCCAATGTCATACCGCCAAAATCGGCGGCCCTAGCCAAGATCTGCCCAGACTTCGTTGTCTTAACCGGGCCCACGCTGGGTTGGTCAGACTTGGTTATAGCGTTCCCCCGGAAACCGTACTGCCTCCACACGAGTTGCCTCGCTGAAGTAACAGTCGGATGAAAACCCGGGTGCGGCTCAGGATTGAACCCCCCTCGGTGGGTTTGTCACCATCATTGAACTTGGATTATCTAGTTTGCCTTGCTTGCAAATATTGTGTGTAGTTAGGATGATTTGGCTCGAAAACCAGGTGTTGCATGAAACTTGCAGAGGCAAGTTCATGACATAAGTCTCAAAACTAGGGACCTAGAGAAGGCAATATTGACAAACAGCTAGACTTAGGGAAATTGCACAGCCAAAATAATTGACAATAGTATTTAACATTTAAACATCAAGGGTGCAGCAATACAATATGTTAGGACTTTCACCATGTTTAAGAAATTGGTGTAGGTATAGGGTGTTTAGCGGCGGCTTGACTGTAAAAATAAAATAGCTGAAGCCTGGGGCCTTCAATTTTGACTTCCGGTTTGCATTCGATTCTTCCTCCCCGACAACAACTCCCTCATCTCTCAATCACTCAAATTTTCTGTTGGAATTGTATGATTTTGTGTCTTTTAGAACACGTATACAAAAAAAATGTGTCATCATATTCCTTAGTATTAGGATCCGAAGCAAATTATTTTTATTTTTAGTTTTTACGAAAAGGGCCTTGATTTTAGAATTCGCTTTGGGCCGGCCATGGTTGGTGATAGTATCTCTAGTTTATTATAACTTCTTTTCTGTATTACTTTTACGCCCACGCCAACAAGTTTCGCCTAAAATCCTTGTTCTTGTCTTCCTTTTCTTGACCATTTCAATAATTATATATCATAGGATGTATTCATGTTGACTATCTGGGATGCATGTAGGACCCATGAGGTTGATCAAGCTGTTGTTCCTCACATGGCATTAAGAAAGAAGGGAAAGATTGTGAACACCGGAAGTGTTACTGTTATGGGACCCGGACCATGGTCAGGTGTCTACACTGCGTCAAAAGGTGCTTTACACGCGTTAACTGATACATTAAGGTTAGTTACTTGACTTGTACTCATATCTTAATACCGTTGTTCCATACCTATACACCTTCATCCCCTCCCCCGAACACCCCACAATTAGAACACCTTTCACTTTAGAGATGAATAAACTCAAAACTGCACAGGTTGGAACTGAAGCCGTTTGGTATCGATGTAATCAACGTCGTACCTGGAGCCGTAAGATCAAATATCGGAAACTCAGCTATAGCCAGCTACAATAAGATGCCGGAATGGAAATTGTATAAGAAACACGAAGGTGCTATCAAAGAGCGGGCCTATTTCTCACAGGGTCCAAAAGCAACACCAGCAGAAGAGTTTGCAAACAAGACAGTAGCTGCAATCCTAAAGGAAGATCCTCCTTCTTGGTTCTCTTATGGGCAGTACTCAACTATAATGGCTATTGTGTACCATTTGCCTATTTTTATTAAGGATTTTCTTCTTAGGAAAGCTATGAAATGCTGACAGTTTCTGTGTGTGTAATAATTTTTGGACAAGTCTTACAAAACTGAAATGCTGATGGTGTAAAATGTTGTTTCAAATTTCGGGCGGTTTTGGCGCGACATTTTTCGAAATCTTTGTATATTTAACATATGTAATAGTGTTTGTATATCAAAGCCTGCACGTCACGTTTCAGCGCTTGCTTAAATTTCATTCGGCACAACTTGACCAGATACTGTTCCTTGTGACCCAAGTTATATCTAAATCATATTTCTGACCCAAGTTATATCTAAATCATATTTCCACAAGCGCATAGTGACGTACGATCTTGTTGGATTGGCAGGTTGAATCAAACATGACTCATACATTTGTTTGTGTTAAAAGTTATCAACTTTAACTTAAGACACGCCAAATAACTGAACCACAGACACAATGCAACCTGTGGAGCCTATTTATCCAAACAAGTTGATGTGTTGTAGACACTGGGGTTAGCAGAAAACCGGAAAAAACCAATTTAACCGAACCGAAACTTGCAATTCGGTTACTGCTTTGCATTTTATGAAAACCGAAAAAAAACCCAAGCCGTACCAAATAACCTAAAAAATCATCTTTTTAAGTTTATATTGATTTTGGAATTATTAATTTTATTCTTATGTGTTAATTATTTGTAATTTTAATAAGAAAATTAAGACGTTTAACTACTTTTGAATGATTGATCAATTGCCTAAAAAAAGTACATAACATTAAATTATTTTCAATGTATTACAAAAGAAAATGTTTTTAAAAAAACTTTAAAGAAACAAAAAATAGATGAAGGTTAAATATATTGCGACTTAAATGTAAACATCCTAGAAAGATTCTTAAATCTACGTAATGTGTTTCAAAAACTTAAATAGCAGAAAAACACATTTCGGTTACAGTTTTTTGAGGTTACCCTAAAACCGAACCAAACTGAACCGTGCACACTCCTAATAAACAGATCCATGGATCATAAAATGGTTGTAATTAACAATTCATAAACAGGTTAATAGTTATATAATATATATTTTTTTTAGTCGAACTTTTATATAGATTGCATTTTAACCGTCTCAACGGTAAAGCAATGTGCACCTCCAGCCAACATAAATGGGTCCAATGTATTATAGCAAGACCCACGTTATGAGAAACAATCTGCTGTAATCAAAGAGTACACATAAAAGATAACATCAATTTGATCCGCTCAAATAAAAAAAAAATCCCAATATAGCGAGACTCCCCGAATCAAAACTCGGTTTGGCCCAAAAACCGCCAAGCAGCACATCCCGGGGCCCACCTTTGCTCGATCGTTCCTTCCTGAACGCAATACCTGCAGACCTGCAAACACGTAATTATAATACTATTACTACTACCAGTATCTTTACATTGATCTAAACCCTACACATTCCCAGGTTTCGGTTTCCCCTGAGCCTTCAATTTTGCCGCAACTTGTTCATCAGAAAGCGGCAAGTAGTAGATGCGAGGGGTAGCTCTCGTCTTTTTAAAAAGATCATCCAATGTAACGATCGGTGGGTCGACTTTTTCGAGAGATGGTGGTGCGCGGTTTCTTGCTGGCGGTGGGTTAGACAGTGGTGGCGGAGGTGGAGGGAGCGGTTGTTTCAGGCAAGAGAGGGTTGTAGCGGTTGCACGGTGGAAAAGGTGAGGCGGTGGTGGTGGCCGGAGTTGCTGGAGATGGTGGAGGTGGGTCGACCCGATTCTTAACTTCTTGTGGGTCCACAAAGTGGCCATCAAGAGACGTCCACCGTTCACGGGCCATTGTAGGTTGCATACAGCGTTTCGTGTCTCTATAGCTTCTTCCACTGATGCATACTGCAGAAAAAAGCGTATCAAATGATAATTTATTAGCTTCTTTTTGCACCATTTGCATAATTAACAAAGATCTTAGATCTATGATTATCAAAACCCTAAAAATAACCCTCTCAAACTGAAGATGTAAAACTTTTGTTAAACTGTGATCCAAATATGCTCCACAAACAGCTGTTCTAAAAAAAAGCTCCACAAATACAAGAGCGAAAGGCTGATGTGGCAATTTCAACCTACTTATTTATGAACATGTCAATTCGAGATGTGTTTTATCTCAAATACGGGTGCACTCGAGCCGAGCGGCTCGAAAAAAAGCTTGAAACGAGCCGAGCCTTATGGTGTCCGAGCCGAGCTTGAGCCTAAAATAAAGGTCGTTTATGTTTATTTATCGAGCCTGAGCTAGAGCTTGGTATGTGAAGCTCGTCAGGCTCATCGAGCCTTTGTGTAATATTAGTTTTTATTAATATTTAATAACATGTACCCCTTATCTAAAGTTGTCTAGTAAACAAGCCGAGCCCGAGCTTCACTTGTCGAGCTCGAGAACCTAAACGAATCTATTACTTATATTATTTACATTTATTTAAATAATTAATAGATAATAAACGAGCCGAGCTCGAGATTGAGATATTAGTATTACCAACGAGCCCGAGCTCTCATAAGTTAATTGAGCTCGAGCCTGGTCGAGCTCGGGCTCGGCTTGGCTCGGCTCGTTTGCACCCCTAATCTAAAAGGCCAAACACGTCATATAAAAAAACCCATTTAAAAGGATAACGGGTCAAAAAGGTTATAAGTCTCCAAAAGTCTATTGTATATGCCTACAACTTCCCAAACTATTCTTTTTTCAAAATTCAAATGTAGTCTTTGTAAAAATCCTGCTCTTGGCAAAAGTTTCTGCAGGCAAACTCAACCAGACATGTACTAAGACGACCCAAACCCATTTACACGTTACCCAACCCACCCGAGCCCCCTATCTTGCCGCTAGAAAAAAGTAAAGACTTACCGTAACATAACAGTGTGTTTTGATTTGATCCATCCAGAAACTAACAACCGTACCCGTTTTGCCAAGAAATTCTTGCACAGCCTTTAAAGTGAAAGGACGCAAAAAATTATCGATTAGCAGAGAAGTAGTTGGAGCCTTTGATGAAGGGGGAACTGAAAATATAAAAGAAACAAAATTGAAAGAGGCTAAGTATATATAATTAAAACCTACTACCAAAGCGAACAGAATAAACGACTGGTGAGTGATGACACCTTACCGACTCGTTCTTTTGGCAAATCTTGACTTCTCGTTGACTCAGATCTTGAAAAGGCGGGTTTGGCAACGGTCTGAAATGCATCTTTAGGTGTAGTGGAAGTGGAAAGATTAGTTGGTTGTTTGGGTACTTCAAGGTTTTCGGAATTCCACCTGCGCTGCCGTTTTAGTGTTTCGCTGTTTTCTGCTGCCTTTTCCAGGTCTGCGATGGTAAAAATTTATGAATTCGTGATCATAATTGAAGTTCACCATCGATTTAAAAGGGTTCTGAATCTAGAATCTAGAAATTTAACAATTAGGGGTGCAAACGACCCGAGCCGCTCGCGAGATGCTCGAGATCGGCTCAAGAAAAAGCTCGAAACGAGTCAAGCCTTATCAAGCCCAAGCCGAGCTTGAGCCTAAAACAAAGCTCGTTAATTTATCGAGCCCGAGCTAGAGTCTAGCATGTGAAGCTCGTCAGGCTCGTCGAGACTTAGTGTACTATTAGTTTTTATTAATAGAGTGAATTGCAAATTTTGTCCTTTATCTATATACCTGATTTCAAGCGGTATCCTTTGTCTTTAAAATTGACGCGTTTTGTACTTATTGTTTCAAAATCTAATCCTAATAAAAGAGTAACTATAATGCCACATGGCATTCTCTTACAACAAAGAATTTCATCAAAATGCCATGTGGCAATTTATTATGCTATATCAACCATATAATAAATAATAATAATAATAATATGTAAATTAATATAAATACTATCAAATGATTGAATTTAATATATATTAGAAATAATCTTATATTCATGATTATATCTCTTCAATATTCTTAATAATTAATATTAGTTATCTACTTACTTATACTTTAATATAATATCTCTACTTTAATAAATAAAAACATACTTATCAAAAGAAGATGAGATACAAAAATTTACACACACATCACTATTTGACGTAACCAAAAATTTAAAACCTCATCATGTTTATAATTTGTTATTATCGTTTCACAAATGTTTATGCATAAACAATATATATATATGTGTGTGCATTTAATATATATAATCTTAGATCATGAACTAATTCCATTTCATCTTATACTTTGATAACACTTTTTAAAATAAGAAAATATTAATTTGAAATATACTAATTATTTTGTATTCAAAAACAAAATTCTTACTTCGTAAACGCATCATTTAAAATGAGTAATGTTTATTTTATTTAATTTTGTATGTATAGTTCATATTAGGTTTATATGTATTCATATCAAAATTTATATTTATGATGTGTGATTCAAGAAATAATATGAAATATAAAAAATAATTTAAAACTTATAACCATTATGTCCTTCAAACGCAACAACCTCAACAATAACATATTTATTTAAAAAAAACTCATTCAAGGTTATATAAATGAAAAACACATTTATTTCCCCAAAGAACTCGATCAACTCCATGATTATCTTAAAGTCTTTCATTTTCTAGCCTCAAACCCATGTAATACATGGGTCTATAAACTAGTGTTGCATTGTATGTCTTTTAGCCTTAACCTAGTTAATTTTTTCTGGTAAATCTGGTCATCTAACTTGCATGTGAGGACATTTTTGTCATTTCACCTTTAAAAGGACTAATTATGTAAATAGCTTTAAAACAGAAAAGTTTAAATAAATAAAAAGTTATTTCATTACCACCACCATCAACCCCACTGCCACCACTTACCACCACCTGTTGCCCTCAGCTCCAACCCAACCCACCCCACCCAATTCTCACTCGCTCTCCCAACAGTTAACAATCAAATCCCAAAACAATTATCAATCAAATCTCACAAAAAATTTAGTCTCATTCCTAACAGTTAACAATCAAATCCCAAAAACAATTAACAATCAGAGCCCACAAACAATTAACAATCAAGTCCCAAAAACGTCTCAACAAACAATTAACCAACCAAAAGTGAGTTAGCCGTGTGAGAAGAAAGGTGCAAAAGAAAATACAGAGCCGACGGAGTAGAGGGCGACAGCCGGCATCTACGGGCGGCGACGAGCGGCAAGCTTTGGAGCAGCGGTGGCGACCTCTGATGTTGGTTTTTGGTGGCAAACGGCAACGATTTTGAGGGTAACGTGCCACTGTGGAAAGATATGTTCCGATCCACATAAACCCACAAACCTGACCCACCGGCTCCACCAACCGCAGCCGCTTCACTTTCCGGCAACCCTCTTTTTGGGTGTTTGTGATGGCTTATGCACAGTTTGGTGGGTTTGGGGCTGTTAGTTAGAGAGAGGAAGAGTGGTGTGGCGGTGAAAGGAGGTTGTGGTAGTGGTGGTTGTGGTGAAAGGAGGTGGTCATGGTGGAAGGAGGTTGTTGTTATACAGAGATATGAGTAGAGATGGAAAGAGTTGTTTAGAGAGAAAGAGATAGAAATTAATATATAATACTTTAATTTTTTTTGTTTGCTTAGGATTTTCTTTAAAAATATAGTAAAAAGACAAAAATGTCCTCACATACAAGTCACATGACCAGATTTAACAGAAAAACTTAACTGGGTTAGGGCTAAAAGACATACAATGCAAGATTTTGAAATATTAAGTACAGAACGCGTCAATTTTAAAGACAAAGGACACCACCTGAAATAAGGTATATAGATAAAGGACAAAATTTGAAATTCACTCTTATTAATATTTAACAACATTTACCCCTTATTTAAAGTTATAGTAAACGAGCCGAGCCGAGCTTATTTAAACTTGTTTACGAGCTTAGCCCGAACTTAAAAATAAGCTTGTTTAGTAAACGAGCCCGAGCTTCACCTATCGAGCTTGCGAGCCTAACGAGTCTGTTATTTATATTGTTTTTATTTAATATATTAGCTAAAAGATAATAAACAAGCCGAGCTTGAGAAACTACCGACAAGCCGAGCTTGAGCTTTGAAAACAAAGCTCAAACCGAGCCGAGCCCAAACTCTCATAAGTTAATCGAGCTTGAGCTCGAGCTCTTATAAGTTAATCGAGCTCGGGCTCAGCTCGGCTCGTTAGTCGTTTGCATCTGATGTTTCTCGATTAATATATTCATCGAAATTGCTTTCATAAATTAAGTGAACTTTATATCGAAAACAATGAGAAATCCTAACATGAGAAAGGAATAGACAATCAGAGAAGAATTTAAACCATACGTTTCAGTTTTTTGTTCTAACAGGTCAAATAGGTAACATAAAATACATTTGACTTAAAAGGAAACAGGTCAAATACGTTGAATCAGTCAAAAGTCATCCAAAGTTTGTTTTTCATCATTTTATTCCGTAAAAGCTCCTAAATCGTTTTATACAAAAATACAATTAAAATATTAAGTATCCCCGCAATCATATGACAGATTATCTGTAATTATATTTTATATTTGACACACTAAAGTATTAAAAAAAAAGTTAATTTTCTGAACAATAACCGTTTCAGGCCGACTCATACCAAAAATACCCAATTTTTCAACTCTAATTACAGGAGCAATTACGGAACTTACCATTAGGCTTTCTTTTTGTAGATGTCACTCTAGGAGCAGTTTTATCTTCAACAGCCACAAAATTCTTATCAGTAGTTGCACCTTCAACCATCGCATCAGCAGAATCATCTTCCTTAACGTCAACTTTCTCACTTTTATGTCCCACTTCATCAGAACTAAACTTAGAATCAACTTGCTTGCTCTCTAACGCATCTTCCTCCACTGAATCATCGCCCGAACTTCTATCCAGATTTAACTTTTCCGAAGAACCCACATCTCCACTATCGTTTTTCTTAGAAATATCAATATTTTCAGCACCGTTAACATCTTTCTCTACAGCGATAACATTTTCCACAAGTGATTCAATCACAAGCTTAACATCGTTAGCAATTACACTATCTTTATCGTTGATAAAACCAGTACTTTCAACATTGTCGATATCTCTCTCTTTAGCAACTTCGACCGCTTCTGATTTGACATCAGCAATAACATTATCCTTTAGTTCATTCTTTTCAATATTTGAGATAGTATCAACAGAAATAGAATCAGATTGTACTTTGCTGACCTCATCTACCTGTTTGCCACTTATGAGATCTGACGAACCGGGCTCGGCTGGTTCTTGTTCAGGAGACCGTGATTACGGCTTCGGCTCGCCGTTTCTTGGTTCCTGGTTCGAACCACACCAGACTCTTCAGATACCATAAAAGTGGTTTCCACTTCAGTAGAAGCAATGCCACCATGATCTTTTCTAACCGTCTTTCGGTGAATGACTGCAAACCATCATCAACATGAACCATATTCGTTCCCATTTCGACATCTGTATTCTTATCGCTCTTGTTTTCTAAATCGTCTACCCTATTATCTTTCGCTATTTTCTCATTTTGATCCACGGTGTGATCCATGACGTCTACGGTATTATCTGCATCATTGTTCAAGTCATTTTCAAGATTTCTTTTATCATCATCATCCATTTCGGCCCGTATGGCTTCATCCAACCTCTTAACAAGCTCTTCTTTTAATCCCCTTGTAATTAATTTTCGCTTCTTGAGTTCCTCTTTTAACTCGGTTACTTTCCATTGATCTAGGGGTCGGTTTTCAAGAACAGCATATGGTGAAGATGCCTTTTTAGTTTTACTATCTGACTTGTCTCCCATTTTTCACACCGGAATCTTAGTATAAGATTAACTGCGGAAATAAATAATTCTGGAAAATGTAACCGCTATCCAATAATTATGATGTAAGAAAGAAGACACCGTATCAGAAACAGAACGATATATCAACCTTTTTGTGCAGTAAGACAGCAAACTATATACTTATACTACATTACAAAAGAACATTTATGTTGGTATAATGATAAAAAGGATTTCAACATGAATATCTAAAATAGCAAGAAAAACCAAAACCCCTTTTTACTTTCCTCAATCAAGGGTTTTCATAAACTGTCAAAACCGACCAAACCGTCCTAACCAAAGAAACTCGGCCGATTTGGACATTTGAAATATGTACAGTCAGGTATATGGTTTGGAACTTGCAACCAGTCATTTAACATTCATTATCTAATTTTTATTTTTATTTTTCATTTTAGAAATATAAAGTTACATATACATATTATATTCATGAACAATCTTTTTTACTTTTATCGGTTTTTTTAACATTTAATACAAAGTTATGCTTTTAAACAATAATATTATAATTATAATTCTCTCCAAAACCGAACCGCTAAACCGTGAAAACCGGCCTATTCAATTCGTCTTTCTCCTAAACCATAGTTAACAATTCAACCAAAAACCTTTCAAAACTGACCAAACCAGACCGCGAACATCCCTAACCTCAATTTCACTCTATACCTTCTCTAATAATCATCATAGAGACACTTTAAACACACCTTCTAACAACTATTCATCCTTTAGAAAGGTTTCAAATTTCACAATTAACCCCCAATTTAAAAAATAAAAAATAAAAAAAACAAACTAATACCATCAATCCCCAACCAGAACCTTATACATGCAAATTAAATTAACAAAAAAATGCAAAATAAATACTGCTAATTTCACAACCAACCCCCAATTAAAAACAACTAACAGCATATACCCAAACCAGACCTTATCCATGCAACAAAAAATACAAAACAAATAATAATAATAACAATGATAAACCGACAATTAAATTACTTACAATGGAGGTTAATGAACACGAATCCTGGGAAGAATTAGTATGTTCCAGATTTGGGCAAAAAGTGAAACCCTAGCACACAAAAACAACGATCAGAAAAAATCAACAAATTAGAAGCAAAAAGAGGAAATGAAATCAAGGATTAGGGTTCCTTGAAAGCAAAGAAAATGGTTTTAAAACAGTTGAAAGTAAAAACAAAAAAAGATGTATGATTTTAAAACAATTTTAAAGAAATTGAGTTTGAAAAAAGTGGAGTGAATTAAAGCAGCTTGAATGTGTTCTTCGTTCTTCGATGGAACAGAGGAATTTGGGGTAAGATGAGAGCGGTCGTTTGGGTAAAATTAGGGTTTTTGATTTTTTTAATTTTTATCTCTTCCAAGATTATAACAGAGAAATAGTTGTCAGACATAATTTTTTTTTTTTTAAATGTGTGAATTATTCGTGAATGTCGGGAGGTCTAGCATATGTTGTTTTAATCGGGTCCGTGTTAGAAGCCCGCTCGCACAATAGATCCCCAATTTAAACCCTTAATGAAAAACCACTATCACCAAGACTCGAACTTGAGACCATTAAGGAGAAAACTCACCATACCCACCATAGATGAAACTGTGACCCCCACTAGAGCACTAGTGATGGTTTCAAGTTGTCAAACATAACTCGTTTGATAAAGCAATATGCTTTTGTTAGTGGTTAACTCATTTAATAAAACGAGTTGTTTTTAGGTTGATATGTTTAATTGTTTAATTAAATGGGTTGTCAACTTATTACTCATTACCCAAATACTAATAATTACCCAATACTTTAATAAACAATATTTCTAAACATAAGGGGTTGTAATTTATGCTTTGGGAGTGTTTCAAAAATAAATTGATTTATTTTATTTTTAACCCAAAAGCATTTGTTTCTTTACTTTTAGGCTAAAACTATTTAATTTCTTTTACTTTTAACCCCAAATATTTTCATCTTTGCTTTTAACTCAAAACTATTTGATTTTTTTACTTTTAACCACAAACATTTTCATCTTTTGCAATTTAAAATCACAACTTTTTACTTTCAACTTTGGTCCTCTATTCTTTCCACTTTTCTCAAAAAAGAATATGTTTGGTTCTAAATTTTGCGAGTTAACACGACGCAACGTATATGTGTGGTTAAAACGTTTTTACGTCGTCTATTTTTTCCGTTTGACAGGTCATCATAACGCGCGGGTCCTAGATCGACTTAGTTATTCTTTTATATGTTTTACGTTTGGGTTTAATTTCTTCGCATTAACACGCTGCAACTTTAGTGTTGGTAGTCGATGGCAGTAGTGTGGCATTGGTGTTCACCCCACCGTAACGCGGGAGTGCTTAATACTAGTTAATGATTATATATTAAAGATTGTTTTGCATTTTTTATTGTAGCATGATAAATTTTGTATGTATTTATTTAAGAGTGATAATGACATTTTAATAATAATAATAATAATAAAAATATTTTAAAAATGTTTAGAAGTATTCATATCATAGACATTGAGTTTTCATAGAGTTGTGAGTTGTCATTTTGGTAGACAAGAAAAGAGAAAAACACAAACATATGAGTTTTGCAATCCCAAATTGATGTTGGTGTATTTGTATGATTTTAGTGTGTTTTACAACATCTAACAATATAAATTCTAGTTCTAACTTAATTAACATGTTTGCAACTTGATTGTAACCCTTTAACTCATTTTAACTCACTTAAATATATAGGTTAAACATGTTATGTTCTGGTTTTACTCTAATAGATATATAAGTGGTGTTCGATTAAATGATTTAGCCTTCCAACGTGTTAAATGAAAACTCGTTAACCTTACGCAATTGCCCATCAGGATTGGTGGAGAGGACGACTCTCTTAACATCCGTTCTTGATGACTCATATTGTATTTTGTAACTAAACATATTTGGGACCTTATGGATGTGTAATTTTTTTACTACCGTACCCAATTCATTTTATGTACCCAGTTGTAAAATAGCATAGGCGCATGTATTACGTCTCATTCACTATGGTGTTGTCTTTTTTTTTCAGATGTAAAAAGTCTGCAGTTTGCGGACCACATCTCCAGATATTTGTAGCAAAAGAGGTCGACCAAACCTTCGCAATCTACAAGAAGAAGACTGTTTGTTTTTTAACTTCTGCAAGCTGTTGAAATAAACTGGAATTTAAATAAGCTGATTTATTAAACTTAAAAGAGTTTTTCAACATTCAAATTTAAATAATAGTTATATAATACTAAAATATTTTCTAAAAACACAATAACATTTTTTTAAATCATTTATTCCATACTTTGCATTAACTGCTTAGCAATCTCATCTCGTAACCAAGTCTTTATATTCCCGATCCGGTGCAGTACCATGTGCTTCAACCTCGTCTTCATCAGCATCAACGTGCACTTGCCTATTACGTAACGACACATTGGTTTGATCATATCGTGTAAACAACTCATCGCTTAAACCCTCTTTCCTTATAAAATTATATAGCGCGTAACATGCAGTGGTAATGTTCCTTTGTGTAACCATGGAAATGGCGCCATCCTCTTCAATATAGGGAATCGTGCTTTCAAGACACCAAAAGCACGCTCAATGGCGTTCCAAAGTTATGCATGTGCATGGTTAAATTTCTCTTTATTAGTCAATGCACGTCTCAGACAAAAATCCCCATGCCAATACCTCACATTTACAATATGGAGCCATAAATCCTCGTATGTGTGCATATGTGACATCACAAAGATACAATTTTTCTGTAAAGATATACAATTAATTATAAATATTAAACTAAGATAGGAATATTTAACAAACCATAAACATACATGGTGGTGGAAACGAGAATGGTGCATGTGGATCTGATAATATTCTAGCATCATATGCTACCTCTTCCCAGCCGGCCATAATGAACGTAAAAAATCATGTTGAAATCGCAAATTGCTAATACGTTTTGATAAAAATCCCCTTTTCCCCTTCCTCTATAAATCTTGTTTACTAGAAGGGACAACGGCGTGTATCAAATTTCCATCTAGTGCACAAACCGCTCCTTTAAAAACCCTTCGTAGCCTTTTGTTATGTCCCAGAAAGTTTGGATTCGAATTGAAAGAAGATGGTACTATCATATCTTTGGCGAAAATCACCATTTTATCCAAGACTTCATAAACAAATTATGAATTGTTTGCTTCGAGTGTTGAAATCTACGCTTGATAACCACATAACGTTGATTATGACAGATTATCATAAAAAACATAGACATCTTCTCCTAAACTGATACATGTTTACTATCCTCTAGCGAATAAATTACTCTAGAATGTGCACATAGCCGGATAAAGGATTCCGGAGATATACGTAGCAGTTCAATGCATTGTTTGGGATTTACTATCAATAACTCTAACGTATATTTATGTCCAGTCATATCCGAATGAATGTCTCGCATGTAACAACCCGACTTTTTGGTTGTTATCTGCTTATTGTCATTTCGATTTGTAACCATTTGTAATCCGAGATTCGATATAAATAATGGATTAATTTATACTAAATACATTTTCATCACACAGCATCACTACTGCACACTTAAACGCTTTATACTCGCAACACTGACGCAACACGAATCACAGTTAACTATGTTACTTTAAGTGCCGAGTGTTTTTGTTTGTTCGGTACTCACTCGCGCCTTCGACCTCGCTTATCACACTAAATCGCAAACGCAATTATTTACGTGGGTTATGTAATGTCGTGTGTTATGTATGTTTATGTGTTGTATGTGGTTAAACTCTCGCTTAAACGCTCGCTTGCTCACACAACTTGCTCTCTCCCATTATTATGTTAACGCAACGCTTAATATCTTGCTAAAATGCTTAATGTAACGAAACTAACTAATACGAATGAAAACATCGAACAAAAATAACCAAGATGTGAACCAGGCTCACTCGCATGAGTGACTACTCGTACGAGCGAACCATGGCTCGCACAAGGCTCACTTGCTCGCACCAGATCTTAGCCATACAAATGATCACTCGCACGAGTGACCATTCGCACGAGCACCCACTCGTACCAAATCACTCGCACTTGCTCTCCTCTCTTCTCCTATAAATACCACACTTCATCATTCATGCTCCCCTTGCTGTCACTCGCAACAAAACCTACTTTATAAGCATCTCTCTATTTCCAAGTAAGAAGATTATGTTTTCCACGCGAATCACAATGATTTACAACGATTTTACACGAGATTATCTCCGATTTCATCTAAACTTCTATGTTTACGAAAAATCTTCATCTTATTCATAAAACCTTCTGATTTTATCAAGGATTCGCACTTAAACGAGCATGTATGGGCATAACTTTGGCTTCCCAAGATAGAAATCTTGTTATTTCAAACTCACCAAGTGTTGAATCCTACCAAAACTGTTTTATACTCGATTTTACACAAAAACGGACTAACCGATGTGTGTTTCGTTCACTAAATAGTGGGACGAAACATTGTCAGGAACATACTCGAAATGGATTCGAAATTACATCTATTTCAAGTGAAACTCAGTTCCGGTAACATGAAGATGCAAGAACAGTCACCTGTGTTAACTGGACTGGCTCGCACGAACACATCGTGTTCGTACGGCCCAGTCTGAGTTTCAACAAACGACTAACTCGCTCTAAAGACCTCCCCACTTTTGGTTTTCTCAGTAGCTTAAGGTTGGAAGGATGGACACTCGATTTCCCGAAGAAATGACGCGAAAACACTCGATTTTTACTCACAAGCAAGTCACTCGCATGAGCAACAACTCGTACGAGTGGTCACTCGCACGGGTAGTGAATCACTCGTACGGATGATGACTCGCACGAGCAGTGGCTTACACGAAGGTGATGCCTCGTGCGAGTGGTGCTTCGTACGACCCACTGTTTGTCCTGCACAACTCTCCGTTCAACGGTTCAAGCTATCGAAACTAATGCACTTCTATTCTACGCACAGGCTAACCCGACGCTCTTCTCACTCTCTCAGTTCACCGGTGTTTACTGTTTAAGCAATCACTGTGAGTATACTTGACCCTTTTTCGCTTTTATGCACTTTTAGGTGTTACATACGTTCTCTATCAAACGACCACAACACACAACTCTAAAACGCTTTCAAAACGCAACCCGCTTGACTATAGTGAATGCTAAACAGCTATGTGTTAATTGTAACGCCTCGCTTTTTGAAACTTACTTTAACTAGAAGGAATATTGACGTACCTATTCTTAGGAACTTACATTCATATTGTAATTGCTATTTCGTTTCGTATCATTGTAATCCAAGACTTCGATCGTAATAAAATTAATTATTTTATACGAATTATACTTGGTTTTATTTTATTTTTTTAACATTTTCGATACAAACTCGTACCCTTGTAAACACATGCGTAACTTGCAATCATTACGTGGTTCTAGATATCCCATACGTGCAAACACTTGATTCTACGTTCACAATACAACCTATACTATATTTTACACAAACTTATTTAACTTCATGTGTTGTATGAATTAAACATTAATATATATTTAGATAACTAATAAATCAACTAAATATTAATAATACATAACCTACATTATTATTACAATCAAACTTGTTGCCAAAACATGGAAATGTCTTGATGGCCTTTTGACCAATCGAAGCTAACAGCCAAAAAATGGTTGAATTAAAATGGATGGAATTAATTGCCCTTTTCCTTTTGTTTAAACAACCATATATGATGTTTAATAACTAATTAAATGAGTAACTAAACCAACATAATATATTGTGATAAATGCCATATCTAGTTGTCACAACAAAAAAAAGGAAAGTTTAATGGCTGCTAATAGCCCATGCGATCAGCCTTGTATGGCAGAATTACTTTCTTTTTTTTGTGTTTTTAAAACAACCAACTACTTGTATTAATTGCCAACCACTTAACCCTAATCCTTCCCTATAGATACCCACTTCTATCAGCCACTCTCACACTTTTACAACACCAAAACACTCTCAAAATCACTCCTAAACTCAGCTTGTTTCATCAGAATTTGAGCAGAAAGTTTCAGCTCTTCCAAGTGAGTTTCAACTCACTTATTCTATTTCTACCTTGTGCTTTCTTTTAAAACACTTGGATAACCTCTAGGAAGGTTAAGGTTTTCACAAGTTTGCTTGGGCAAACTAAGGTGAAACCTTACCATTTTTTAGGTCCAAAGTGCACCTATAATTCTACCCATTTCTATCTTTTTAATTCTTCATGTTTTGAAAGAAAACTTATGTTTTATTCATGCAAACCTATGTCATTATGCCACTAATCAAGTCCATGATTAGTGTGCTTAAAAAAGGTTGTTATATACAATTAAGAGGTGTTTTACTCCTCTAAGCTTTCTGTTTTGTAAGGGTTTTAACCCACAAGTGATGAACAAGTCTTGAACTTGAGTATGTGTGATTATTTGGATAGCTTGGGCTATCCTATTTACAAATCCACACATCACTTGATGTTTTCTTAGTTAGCTTGTATGTATTTCATTTCCTTATTGTACATTCATGACCATCCTTGTTGTTTATGACAACGTGTGCATTGGTGAAATATACTAAAGAAGTGTTAAATGGATGGTTAATTCTCCTACCTCATGCATGACTTCTATGTTAATCTTGTTGGACTAAACTTATGATAAACTAAATGAACTATATAAAATACATATAACACATGTAAGAAACCGACCCTTGATGGTAACCAAATGGTTATTTGTCAAGTTACTAAGTTAAATCACCTAAGAGCATAGTTCCTCGTTACGATTCTAATAGGTATTAAACCTATGAAATCATTCTAACCCTTATGGGTTTTCATAGTGTCAAAAACGAGTGCTAGGCCTAAGTGATTATTTTCTCGTATTCCAAATTTTCAACTCTAAACATACCTTGAACTCTAAACTGTATACATTCAATCTCCTAATCCCATTACTCGTCAAGACTTGGATAATCGGAAAGCATACGCAATTTTGTGAGTATACTCGAACCCATTATACTTTTAACACTTTGGGTGCAACATGTATTCTATATAAACACACGATACACTTGAAACTATTTGAATCACTCTCTATCCATGTTGAACATGAAACTCTATGATGCTTGTTAGTCTCGTATGTTATGTAAACCTTTCGTGTCTATATGCTCATTAACTTCGTACAAGTCCGCCTTAACAATTATAGCGCTATAGGAGTAATGCACCGCCTACTAGTCTCGGGGATTGTTAAGTTAAACTATTACCTTCTGTTATTCTTTGGGATAGGCTATTTTAATCATTGTATTCTTGGGTTTGAACATATACTTGACACCATTTCAACATACTAGTAACTTGCATATTGTGATTCATGTTGGATACGAGCCGTTAGACAAATTTAAACTATTTTATGCTATGAATCAAACTTGTATACTCGCTTTTCTTTTGCATTGAACTCTATTTTAATGCATGTTGCAGGTTCGTTAGACAAGATGATGCTAAGCGAGGAAACAAGATTTAAGTGGACTTAGAAACACACTTAGATTAAACTATGTTGTTGTATATTCGAAATAATGTCGTTTATGTTGACCTCTTGTATTATACTTTAGCAATTTATGAATTCAATTTAATTCATATTTCACATAGTGTTATGATGTTATGCACAATTTGTTCGTCTCGTCCCGATGTTTCCGCTATAGGTTGGGGTGTGACAGATCTGTATCAGAGCCATAACTATAGGGAATTAGGAAAAGTAGGAATGCTTTTACCTAGTCTATAGTTTAGAGCTTTATTTTTATGTTTTGCTCAGAACAACTTACATGCTACTTTAATTGCTTCTTATTTATCCTCTTTTGATCTTTTAAGCGTATATGCCACTTATGTGTTAATACTTGACATGCTATCCTTATGTGTTGATACTTGATTTATTATGTGTTAATATTTGTTTCATGCTTTTATTCTTTATGTGTTATTCTTGACATATATCCTTACGTGTTAATGCTTGTTTTATTATTCCCCAACATACATCTTTCCTCACGTATTTTACACGATTTCACTAAACTCGAAGACACTCGCATTATACAAACGAGACGACTTCACCAAAATAGGCGTGAAACCCACAATTTGGTGAACGACTCTCCAACCATCTATTCTTTTACACGAAATTCGCCACCAAGTAGGAGTGAAATCTGGAGAATTTCCATTTCGAATTCTAGTGGACCCTCGTCAAAGTGTCGAAATTAAATTTTGACTCGACGAGTACCAACCACACTTAGGGTACGAAATGTCAAGTTAGGGGTGAAACCCGCACCTTGTCGACTAGTTCCGCTCCTTGATTTTCAAAAAAAATCCCGCCAAGTCTCGAATTTTCAATTGATTTGGAACATGTAGTAACTGGAAGGGTGAATACTGTTAACCGAGATATCGGCAAGAGTATTCCACCTATTAGGCCAAAGCATGTTTCTCCAATTCAAAGAAATTTTTGACCACTTTGGTTTAGTTAAAGTTCCGCTTTGGAACAATCCAATTTTTAATCAAACCTATGTTTTACTATCATCACTTTTATATGATACAATTCTCTCGTTTCAAATTCAAATTTCTTTCGAGATTATTTTCTTATACACACATCATACTAAATCTTTTCATACGTTTATATGTTACCACATGCATGATTAAACGTCACTCGATTTTATTTACATTTCTCGAGATCCCAAAATGGAGACATATCATCGAGATAGGAGTGATTTCCTTACCTTGACGATTAACTCTACTCCTTTTCTTAAAATGACGTCACCAACGGATTAGGGGTGATCCCCTTACCTAGGTGATCGTTACCAAAATTTTCCTCCAAAAGAGATTTCAATATACAATACGATCAAGTTTTATATCTAAGTCGTTTTTCATTTGTCAAAATCCCTACTTATGCAATTTCAAAATTTATTTTTTATCATTAAAACGCCAAAAACAACAAATTACAAGCAAATGGTAGGTAAACGTATATCTTACCCCATAATCTATTTCACATAAACCACATACACGAAATTCTTAAACATACCATAAAGTTTTGTTTTCCGATTTTCAAAACCTTATGAAATGCTACCTATAACTTAATCGGTCTAATGAATCTCTTGCCCACAAATTTCATACTCGACTTGATCACTAAAACATGATCACACTATATCATTATGCTAAAGACATTTGTTCTCAATCGGAAACCAACCCAACTTTTCTCACATGCTTATGAAGTCTTATAGGTGTTATAAGATCATTTTGCTAAAACTCTTTCAAAATTAATAAACCGTTTTGCTAGAACTCTTTTCAAATCAAAGAATCGATTTGCTAAAACTCTTTTCAAGACCACTAAGTTCATTTTGCTAAAATTCTTTTAAAAGACCAAAGTTTTCACGAAAATTTTTTGAATTACAGCTTTTCACTTTTAAATGCAAGATCCTTTGAAATGATGCAAACTTATTATTTACAAAGAACCGTTCATACACCACTCATTATATCATTTAAATTCAAAACACGTGGGCAAGGAAACCTCATAGGCACTGACAATTACTAACTTAATTTTTTTTAAAGTAGTATTTCCGTTCTTTTACAAAGTACATCTCACATAATCAATGGATCCTTTACATACATTTGACATTTACAAACTAGATTCTACATTACAAGTCAAACTTAATCTATTCTCATTCGATAAACTCAACGTTTTACTCAAACCACCATATATGCATATCATCGCATATGTTTTAGTCGATACCCCACGACAACTTCGTTTATATCATTCGTTTTACATACTCAAATTTCTCAGATGTTTTTATACGCTTAAATTCATTACGTTTTAACATATACTATATACGTAATCTTTATTACTCGTACCTACACTCATACTCATATTCATGACAATACATTTATGCTTATGCTCATATTCGTATTCATGCTCATACGTTTTATTGTTTGTACTTACATTCACATGCATATTTATACTTACACCTATAGTCATGCTCATACTTTCATTCATACTCATGATTCATATATACGTACCCGTACGCGATTGGAATCCGAGGGATTCGCTTACATGGGTCCCATACATACTTAAACATAAACATGCTTGTAAACTACATTCTTGTCATACACGTTCTTATTTTCAAAATTTATGTATACCCTAATTTACACGAAACTGGTACAAGCTATGTGGATCATGCGATGATCAGCATAATCGCAGGTGCACACAAGATTATAGTGATAGGCGCATGAGAATCATAGGGTGTACTACTATGTATTGTAAGACACAGAACATAACATGACACGAATAACGAAACAGACATAGCATGGTCAAAACATGGTGGATACGCCGCTGGTACTTCGTATATATAAGTGTTTTCATCATGTTACCAAACTTTTGTAAAACGTGCCATGAGAAACTTGGTGTTTTGCAGACCTGTTTAGACCCGGTACAAACTTTAACAACTCACAAACGCACTGCTAAACGCGCGATATCCGATTATCCCCGACGAGACCTCATTCTTAACATATCAATTTCGTTTGTGCAATATACATACCATTCTTATACTCGCATTCGTTTACTAGATCATCGTTCACCCTTATGCCTCCATTATTCCCCGTTATTCCTTGTCTTTTATGCAAACCTCATTTACAGTCAACCGGTTTAGGCGTTCGGATCCTAAATTACTTTCTTACTTTTAAAACTATTTTTTTTCTTTTCCATTCTTTATTTATGCGCAAACATACTTAGTCGGCTCGTTTTCCAAACTTTTGATAAATGCGTAACTCCCTCGATTCTCACAAATGAACAATTTTCTTACGAACATTGATTTATAGATGCCCTTTAAAAAAGATAAAACTTTTTTACAACTTACGGTGCGGCTACACTTTTCATCAAAATACACTTTATTTTATACGAAAGCTTTCTTCTTGGGTAACATACTTTAAAACACTTCCCCATCTAGTTATTCAAACTTAATCAAACTCACTTGCCCATACACGCCCATGCACGTTTTACTTATAATTAAATGCCTCAAATCATCTTAGTCAAACAAACTCTTTTTTTGTACAAACTTATCCTTTCCTTCCCCAAAGTCTTTACATTTTCAACATGCTTCAAACTTCAAAGTCTCAATTTTAGCCAATCATTTTATAGCCAAAATACTTTTTGCAAAATCCCCCTCTTGAATAAATTTCGGGACAAAATTTTCTAAAGGGGGGAGACTGTAACGCCTCGCTTTTTGAAACTTAATTTAACTAGAAGGAATATTCACATACCTATTCTTGGGAACTTACATTCGTATCGTAATTGCTATGTCGTTCCGTATCATTGTAATCCAAGACTTCGATCGTAATAAAATTAATTATTTTATACGAATTATACTTGGTTTAATTTTTTAAACATTTTCGATACAAACTCGTACCTTGTAAACACATGCGTAACTTGCAATCATTACGTGGTTCTAGATATCCCATACGTGCAAATACTTGATTCTACGTTCACAATACAACTTATATATATTTTACACAAACTTATTTAACTTCATGTGTTGTATGAATTAAACATTAATATATATTTAGATGATTAATAAATCACTAAATATTAATAATACATAACCTACATTAATATATATATATATTAATATATATAATTAAATATCAACTTTTGTTAATGAGGGAATATTACTGTAGCTATTTACTTTCCTCTAATCTTGCCATGTATCTTTTATTTTACCACGTGTCTTTCGATACAACTCTCATCTTAACTCTCATAAAGAGACATGTATGGAAGGACAAAGAAAAAGTGAGTGGTCAGCTCACAACCGGCAAACACTCAAACGGAAATCTCTAAACCATCGGCAAACACTTTCTTTTATCTCTCTATACTACCGGCCGTCTCGACCGCCGGTGGTGACGGCGAGTGGCTTTGTGTCCGGATTCTTAGTTGAAGGTTTAGCCTTTGATTATGGTGGCCTGTCACTTGGCTTGGCAACTCTGGTTGCAGCTGTGGCAGAGCTGAGTCGTGCTTTGTTGGAGACGGCGATGATGAGTTTTGCATCTGAGCCCCTTTGTTTTGCAACGATGATGACGATACGTAAATCTGAGTCGGTTTGTTTTATTGTCTAGTTATTTCTTTCTTTTGTTTTATGATTTTAAAGAACGGGTTTGGGGAAGAAAGAAAATAAGGGTAATCAAATTGGTGGTGGTTGTGTTGGTTATGGCGATGACGATGGCGGAACTGTTTGGTGAAGGTGGTTGTTATAGTGGTAGTGTGTTTGTTATGATGACCATGGCGATGATGGGGGTGGTGACGATGGTGCTGGTGTGGCGATGCCAGTATTGGTGTGGGAAGAAAGAAAAGAGAGTGTGACAAGGATGTGGTGGTGGTAAGTTCGTACAATTTTCCTTGCCGGAAGTAAACAGTTTTGTATGGAAGGAATGAAAACAAATGAGAAGACAAATTGTTACAACTTTAACAAAATTTATTGCCTTTTTTTATTGATATAAAGTTGTCTAAACTCTATTATACTAAATATACTTTTACTTTTAAACGTAAAGTTCAGATAATATTGCCTGAACTCTTTTTCTATTAAATATACTTATTATTATACTTTTCGTTATGGACTGAAAGCATTTTCTTTTTTATTTTGTTATATTTATGTACATTAAATAATAATGCAAATAGGTGGTGCATCATTATTGTAGCAATGTCAGTGCATAGACGTATTGGGGTCCTGGGTTTTGGTTCAAAATTCCTAGGTTATATCGTTCATACTAAATTTTTGAGTCAAAGTTGGGGCCGGTGTGACAAGTTCACAAGTTGGCATGTGTAACCCATTTGGTCATAAATATAAGTAAAACCCTTCTTTCAAGTATGTTAATTACGATGTAAATTGGCTTTAAAAACAAGTATCTGATGCATGGGTTATGCTGCAATACGCGAGTAATCCTATAAATACTACCATAAATCAATCAATTACTGATAGAATTTACGCCACAACACAGTAATCATATGTATACTATCATGAACCGAACTGTTGCCGACTAAAGTCCTGCCGCAATGCGCGGGGTAATTTTACTAGTTATTATTATAATCAAACTTGTTGCCAAACCATGGAAATGTCTTGATGGCCTTTTGGCCAATCGAAGCTAACAACCAAAATGGATGGAATTAATTGCCCTTTTCCTTTTGTTTAAACAACCATATATGATGTTTAATAATTAATTAAATGAGTAACTAAACCAACATAATATATTGTAATAAATGACATATCTAGTTGTCACAACAACAAAAAAGGAAAGTTTAAGGGCTGCTAACAACCCATGCGATCAGCCTTGTACGGCAGAATTACTTCTTTTTTGTGTTTTAAAACAACCAACTACTTGTATTCATTGCCAACCACTTAACCCTAACCCTAACCCTTCCCTACAAATACCCACTTATATCCAGCCACTCTCACACTTTTACAACACCAAAACACTCTCAAAATCACTCCTAAACTCAGCTTGTTTCATCAGAATTTGAGCAGAAAGTTTAAACTCTTCCAAGTGAGTTTCAACTCACTTCTTCTTCTATTTCTACCTTGTTCTTTCTTTTAAAACACTTGGATAACCTCTAGGAAGGTTTTCACAAGTTTTCTTTGGCAAACTAAGGTGAAACCTCACCATTTTTAAGGTCCAAAGTGCACCTATAATTCCGCCCATTTCTATCTTTTTAATTCTTCATTTTTGGAAGAAAACTTATGTTTTATTCATACAAACCTATGTCCTTATGCCACTAATCAAGTCCATGATTAGTGTGCTTAAAAACAAGGTTGTTATATACAATTAAGAGGTGTTTTACTCCTCTAAGCTTTCTGTTTTGTAAGGGTTTTAATCCACAAGTGATGAACAAGTCTTGAACTTGAGTATGTGTGATTATTTGGATAGCTTGGGCCATCCTATTTACAAATCCACTCATCACTTGATGTTTTCTTAGTTAGCTTGTATGTATTTCATTTCCTTATTGTATATTCATGACCATCCTTGTTGTCTATGACAACTTGTGCATTGGTGAAATATACTAAAGAGGTGTTAAATGGATGGTTAATCCTCCTACCTCATGCATGACTTCTATATTGATCTTGTTGGACAAAACTTATGGTATACTATATGAACTATATAAAATACATATAACACATGTAAGAAACTGAACCCTTGATGGTAACCAAATGGTTATTTGTCAAGTTACTAAGTTAAATCACCTAAGAGCATAGTTCATTGTTACGATTCTAATAGGTATTAAACCTATGAAATCATTCTAACCCTATGGGTTTTCATAGTGTCAAAAATGAGGGCTAGGCCTAAGTGATTATTTTCTCGTAAGTTGACTTTGTTATACCTTTACATTCCAAATTTCCAACTCTAAACATATCGTGAACTCCAAACCGTATACATTCAATCTCCTAATCCCATTACTCGTCAACATTTGGATAATCGGAAAGCATATGCAATTTTGTGAGCATACTCGAACCCATTTTACTTTTAACACTTTGGGTGCAACATGTATTCTATATAAACACACGAAACACTTGAAACTATTTTAATCACTCTCTATCCACGTTGAACATGAAACTATATGATGCTTGTTAGTCTCATATGTTATGTAAACCTTTCGTGTCTATATGCTCATTAACTTCGTACAAGCCCGCCTTAACAATTATAGCGCTATAGGAGTAATGCACCGCCTACTAGTCTGGGGGTATTGTTAAGTTAAACTATTTACCTCCCGTTATTCTTTGGGATAGGCTATTTTAACGTATTGTATTCTTAGGTTTGAACATATACTTGACACCGTTTTAACATACTAGTAACTTGCATATTGTAATTCATGTTGGATACGAGCCGTTAGACAAATTTAAACTATTTTATGCTATGTATCAAACTTGTATACTCGCCTTTGCTTTTGCATTGAGCTCTATTTTAATGCATGTTGCAGGTTCGTTAGACAAGATGACGCTAAGCGAAGAAACAAGATTTAAGTGGACTTAGAAACACACTTAGATTAAATTATTTTGTTGTATATTCGAAATAATGTCGTTTATGTTGACCTCTTGTATTATACTTTAGCAATTTATGAAATTCAATTTAATTCATTTGTCACATAGTGTTATGATGTTTTGAGCAATTTGTTCGTCTCATCCCGATGTTTCTGCCATCGGTTGGGGTGTGACATTAATTGTATGCCTTGAGATTTGCTGACCACCCTTAACATGATAGCTGCTATAGGTTGACCCGCCACCTGTTCATTCAGGGGTTCTTAAGGCTCGCTCTCGCTTTACTCTACTTTACTTGTCTAACTCGCGGTTGTGTTGGTTAGTCTATTTCGGTGTAGGTAACATATATGTTCACATGATTATGTTAATGCATGTGGTTTCGTTAAACGCTTATTTGCTATTATTATGCAAAACCTGTGTACTCACCTTTACATGTTTGTATTGACTTCTATTTTAACGTATGTGACAGGTTGATGATTCTATGTTGCAATGGATTTAGGGCTTTACTTTTAGAAACTCATAATAAAATCTAGTTGTCGATCATGTTTTGTTTGAGAATATTGTAATTCGTGATGACTATCGTATGAATATTTGTTGATTTTATTAGAAATTAACGTAATTAAATATTGTCGTCGGAAATAGTTGTTATGGATTCTTTTGGACAATCTAATTCACTTAATGCCACATCCCGATGATTCCGCCATCAGTTGGGGTGTGACAGATTGGTATCAGAGCCATAATTATAGGGAACTTAGGTAGAATTGTCGTGTTCGACCTAGTATATAGTCTAAGTACCAAATCAGACTGAAACGAACAAAACGAATCAATCTGTGCGAATCAGAACGCCCCGTATGAACTAGTCCCTCATACGACGGACAACTCGTATGAGTAGCCACTCGTACGAAGGGTCACTCGTACGAGCGACTACTCGCAGAGCAACCTAATCGAAACGACCCAGAACAGTTTCTTATTAGAAATGATCGAATTTTGCCTATTCTGTTTCTGATCTAGCCCTGTTAACTAAACTACATATGCTTTTCCTAAAGCTACCACAATACACGCTTGAAGATACTGTATAACACAAACGAGTGATTGTGTCGAGATTAGGTGTGAAAACCAAGAACTCTCGATAAGATCACTCATCCTGCGTGTCATTCTCTGCACGAGATTCTTTCGTTGAGTTGGGAGTGATATCCAAATCTCGACAGAAAATCTCCTCTTCTATCTCGTGGGTGATCTTACCACAGTAAGGCGTAAAGTCACTAAGTTAGGGTTGAAATCCACATCTTAATGACTAGTTCCACTCCTCGATTTTCAATCTCTCCAAAGTCTCGATTGTTCAATGATTTGGGACACATAGTAACCGGATTGGTAATGCCGTTAACCGCGAGACGGTGAGAGCATATACCTATTAGGCCAAAGCGTGTGTCCAGACTCAGAGGAATGGTCGAATCACATTGGGTAGTCGCTGTCTCAAAACCCGGGACGCTCCATTCATTTTTAAGCCTGCAATCATTGATTTTACGCATCATTGGATTTTATGTATTTTAAGTTGTGAATTTTAAACTTTTACGCTTTATCGATTTCTCGATTTATCGCTTTTCGCTCCATAAACGTACGCACAACTGCACAGCTCTCGCCATCTAAAACAATAATTATGCTCGCAATCAAATTAATCGTATAACTATCTTATGCGTAAGTCCTCATACGTGGTGTTATTCGCTACGTTACTCGCTTATATATGTTATACTATGCACACCTTATACGTGCTATGCCTGATTTAATGAAGATGAATGTGTGCAAAATATGCGCTTATGTGAATTATGTGAATACGTGCAAAATATGTGATTATGTGTTTATGTGCTTATGTGCCTATGTGGATATGTGTTTACGTGATTCTATGCCTTACATGAATAATAATAATAAATATTAAAACGCAAAACTTTTTTAACAAAACCCATTATAATCGAATCTCATCTATTCTTCACGTAGAATGGCTTCCACGGGATCTCACACTCGCCGCACCGCCGCAACAACGTGACAAACAAAACGCTCACATGCCAAAAGGCTAGGTGATTCCTCAGATTGTCAGTGAAATGCACTCCGCCAGCAGAAATTCTTCGGTTGATACCAAGGTCGACACACCAAAAGCCCCGTTCAGCTTCAAGCAATTCAAAGCTTATGCTCCTATGACCTTCACATGTGAAGAAGGCCCAAGCAAGATGTTTCAATGGTTCGACGCAATTGAGGTCACTTTCCGCCAAAGCGGATGTCCAGAGAACCTCCGTATCGTAAATGCTACTGGTGTCTTTCAGTCGAGGGCACTCGACCGGTGGACTGCTGAGCACAATAGGCGCGGAAAATGATTCATCTATGGGCTCTCATGGGAGGAACTGAGGGAGTTAATGATTAAAGAATTATGTCCTCTCCACGAAGTTCAGAAACTGGAGAACGAGTTCTGGGATATCAAACAGGTGGGAGGTGATAACGCAGGTCTCACCGCTCGACTCAAACGACTGAGTATTATCTATCCAGGTCAAGTGGATACTACCGAGAAAGCCATCAAGAAGTATCTCCGGCTCTCCCCGATTTGTCGCCGACTTTGTTCAAGCAGCGAGACCAACTACTATCGAGTAAACTTATCAACTCGCAGCCGAGATGTAACACCTGTGTTTTTACGTCCTATAAAATTTTGACACGTGTCCCGATGATCCCCGTACGCCGTGTGCTGGACGAGAGGGAATAATATCGCCAACATGTTATTTTATAACCTCTGAGTGGTGAATATTAAAGTTGAGGGGTTAAACGTGTCAACATGCTTAAACTATGCCTCCGAGTAACCTTTTAACAAACCTGGAGCTTAATGATGTTCGGTTATACTCCCGAGAGTGCGAAACAGGAGCCATATTGAATAAACATGCTTTTATGTCGAAATATGGAAGTTTGGAGAAGTCCGGGGGCCAAAATGGAAATTTTGTAAATTGGCACCTTTGGCGCCACGCGCCACGGACATGGTGTCCCCGTGCGACGCGCGGGAGAAGCCCGTTCACAAAAACAGCAGCCAGCTGCAGTACCTGCATGCTTGCCACCTCCAAACCCACTTCAGCTCCTGAATTTCGAAACCATGGCCTCAATTCTGGTTTTGGACACCTTCTAACACACCTGGAGTGATCTCTAGTGTTCCCATAACACTTGTCTCAATCCTAGATCATTCACTTCAACTATAAATAGGGGAGTTCATCACCCTTCATTCCTTGCACCTCATCATTTCTTTCTCTCTTGCTCTCTTGGAGTTGTTTCCTGGCTTAAGGAGACCTCCCCTGAGTTCTAATATTTTCCTTGGTTCACTTGTAAGTGTTCCAATCCCTTCTTTTTATTTTTATTAGGCTTTAAGCCAAAGTCAAAGCGTTGACGTAAAAAACGCTTTAACTTTAGGCTAAGACCATCACGGTCCAGCCAATGTTCGAGACGAACATGGCTACGTGATCGTAATTAGGTAGGTGTTAATCCCTAAAAAGGGCACCTCCTAATTACCACGTTTGCTTGGTCAATTGACGGGTCAAAGTTATTAATAAAAAGTCAAACTGGGTAGTTTTTAAAATAAATTCATATCTGATAAAGTAGGTGTTATAAAATACATTTCAACACTTTAATAACTTGACGTAAAAACGCTTTGACTTTAGGCTAAACCATTACGGTCCAGCCAATTTTCGAGACGAACAGGCTACGTGATCGTAATTAGGTAGGTGTTAATCCTAAAAAGGGCACCTCCTAATTACCACGTTTGCTTGGTCAATTGACGGGTCAAAGTTATTAATAAAAAGTCAAACTGGGTCAGTTTTTAAAATAAATTCATATCTGATATATGTAGGTGTTATAAAATACATTTCAACACTTTAATAACTTGGTAATAAGTATTAGAACATGTCTAAACATGTTCAGCCCGTCAAGTCCATGTTTAAGGTCGGTTCGCAACTGTAAGTCGCAAAGGTTGACTTTTGCTTTGACTTTCAGTTCTGACGTGATTTAGCAACCTTAGCTACTGAAATTAGGTTGCCTTGGGACCATGATATATTGTACTATAACCATCTGGAGTTATATGACATGGTTACTTAGTAATCCGAGTGTTTATGCAAGCTTCCATATAATATGTCGAATTTTGACTAAAATGCCCTTTTACTTAAAAACAAGGTTCTAAATACCAATGAGCATACAAATGAATTATGCACTGATATATAAACATGCCTAACTTATTTTGATGGAAATAATCTGGTCATAACCTGAGTTTTGTTTAATTATCGCAAATCATGCTTTTAAAGGACTAAAATGCCTTTTCAACACATAAAATGATTTAAACACAAAATTGACACTAAAACTCTTTACCCACTGATGTAATATCATAAGTAGGATTACTTGAGATGTTAAATCATATTATAAACTGAATTACACACAAATCCTTGTATAAGGCCGATGAATGACGGTATTACCCTTATGGTGCATAAAATGATCCTAAAGATACTTTTCATAACCAAATATTTTACCTACTGTTTTAATATATTAAATAACTTATTTTGGTCATATAAACCTGATCATAACATCAGTTTTCCTTAAACATCACTTAAATCGTCATTTAGCGACCTTATCGCCATTTAGGCGCATAGTATGGTTTAAAACCATATCTAAACACCAAGACTTGATACCTTACTAATTTCAAAACTTATTTTATATATATTACAGTAAGTACATTAACTAAACTCAGATTCCCAAGTAAATTATCAAGTATGTGTGAAATGACCAAAATGCCCTTACGGGGCATAGTTTGGTCTTAAACTCTAAAGCACACACATACTCGATATCCTACTGATATAACATCATAAATAAACTATTTTTACAGTAAGATTATAACCATTACATCAGTTTGCTCATAATTTCTTTTACAAGTCATAAAATGACCAAAACGCCCTTTTGAGGCGTAACTTGATTTTAAAACCATAACGGGCATACATGTTGATATCCTACTGATATTACAACATGTTTAAAGTATAATGGCATATGGAACTTGTATAAGACTCACTCGGTTACCCGGTTTCGCTTATATGCGTACGGTTCGGCCTACGTAACTAGTTTACGTAATTTAACCGAAACGGGTTTAACCTTATCATTTTATTTACAAAATCCAGAATGTAACATGTTTACCCATATTAAACAAGTCTCCGTGCTTGTCGGGTTTAAAACCATATTCTATTCTGGTCACCGCTTAATCTAGCGTCTAGTACGGTTATTATCTTTAAGCTACCCGGTTCGAGTCTACAAAGTAGATAGGACCTGTTAGCATTCTAATTGGTTATAAACACCATCATTTCAGACTAAGAGCCTCCCGGTAGATTGCCATCTAAGCATACTATTTGAATATTCGGCTGAGTTATTTATCTATTTGAAGAATTTGCTCAGATAAATACTTTTAACCTATTTTCCCTATACGGGCTTGGGATACGGTATAATAATACCGCTTGGTCAGGTATGGGATCATGTTATCGGATTGTGATTTACTAAATCCTTATAACCCGTTTTATTCTGTATTGTTTGATAACTTAAACATTGGGAGTTAAGTCGACCATGTCTGGGATATCCTTGGCTCATTAAAGTTACTAATGGCCACGACCTTAAGCGCGGGTGTAGGCATACACCCGACAGACGCTAATGCTAATAAAATATTAAATCCCGTTGGTGGATTGTTTAAACTGGCGTGTCGGTTAATCAGGTTATTCGGTTTCTGCACCGGACCCATATGTATTGACAACATGTAAAACTGTAAACAAGGTCATTTTGAACTATCCCAGTTATTTATAAAATGTGCCAAGTGCACCAAAATCATTTTCAATAAATGTTTTCAAAATGAGTCGGTTATTAGTATCTACCATTGAAAACTGACGTACTTTCAAAAGATCAAGTTACAGGTGGCAACACGCAATACATCGGGAGCTGGTTATAGTGACGATAGAGGATCTTGCAAGTCCCTGGGTTGTTTAAGTCTGTTGAACAAATACTTTGTACATATTTATTTGATCCGCCTGTGGATCTTTTCCATTACAAGCCTTATAATTTATTTTTGAACTTTGCACACTCGGTTGTAATAGTAATTTAAATCCAAGACTGCCGCTGTGCTGTGTTTGTTTGGTTATGATGTTATCAACTACGTCACGATATTCCCCAACCGGACCCACCGGGTTACACGTGGAAATCGGGGTGTGACACGAGATCAACGACAAATGAGTCTTGTCTGGAGCTTTCAAGGTCTCAACCAAGAACCTCAGCCAAGCCACAGTTGAACCAAGCGCCGACACCACACCGTCTCAAGCCTCTAAGGCAAACCATCAGAGCCGCAAGCGAAGGAACACCAGCAAGAATAAACCAACAGTTGTACAACTGAACCATTAGTCTCACCAGCTTACTACTCCCAACGCACCTCCTGCCAAGCGTGCGTATACTGGTCCTCATCTTATGTCCCTAAGTATACTTATCATCACACAGTTGGAGGAAACTGCCGCTTTTGCATTAACTGCAACATCTATGGTCACTACACAGCCAGCTGCCGCTCAGGCCCTCGTCAGCAAGCTCCTTCACCCTCTCACAGCACTGCCAGCTCCAACTCACGCTTCTCAGGTCAACCCAGCTTCGCAAGCACCTGTTGCTAATGCACGTGCTTGTTACACTTGTGGCGATCCTAGCCACTTTAGCAATGTCTGCCCGCATCAAGTTGTGAAACAAGAACCGCAGTAGCAGCCGCCTCAACCACAGCCACTGCAGCAGCAACAACCACAGGCTGTGCGTGGAAGAGCTTTCAACATCAACCACCGCCAGGCTCCGACCGACAACAACGTTGTCAATGGTCCGTTCCTCGTTAATGGTATTTAACGCTTCTTGCTTATTTGATACTGGAGCCAATAACTGTTTTGTATCGTTTGAATTCGAAAAATTTTTAAAATGTAAACTCACTAACCTCCCTAAGATCTTCGACGTCGAAATCGCCACCGGAAGAACGGTTACCATAACTCCGTTCTACGTGATTGTACTCTCGAACTCAACAATCTTAACATCTCGATCGATCTCATACCTATGCAGTTAGGTAGTTTTGACGTCATAGTAGGCATGGATTTTCTTCGTGAGAATTGTGCGGAAGTTATTTGTCATGATAAAATGATCCGCTTTCCTCTTCCAAACGGTGATCAGCTATATGTTTATGGCGATGTACCCTCGAAAGAATTGAAGCTTATGTCGTGTATTCAAGCGAACAAGTACTTGCGCAAGGAGTATAACGTTTCCTAGCCCATATTGTGAAACCGAGAATGAGAAGAAAACCTTGAAAGACGTACATGTTGTTTATGACTTTCCTAAAGTCTTTCCGACGATTTACTTGGTTTACCCCCTACTCGTGATGTCGAGTTTTGTATTGATCTAGTCCCCGGTGCTACACCTGTCGCTAAAGCTCCCTGTCGCCTGCACCAGCTGAAATGAGCGAGCTATCTAGTCAACTTCAAGAGTTACTTGATAAAGGCTTTATACGCCCAAGCACATCACCTTGGGGCGCACCCGTTCTTTTTGTGAAAAAGAAGGATGGATCGTTCCGAATGTGCATCAATTATAGGGAACTTAACAAACTTACAATTAAAAACCGCTACCCTCTTCCTCGAATCGATAATCTATTTGACCAACTCCAAGGTACTTGTTTTTCGAAGATTGATTTACGTTCTGGATACCATCAACTACGTATACATGAGCAAGACATTTCGAAAACCGCCTTTCGTACTCTCTATGGCCATTATGAATTCGTGGTCATGCCTTTTGGTCTCACAAATGCACCCGCGGTCTTCATGGATTTGATGAACCATATGTGCAAAGCTTTCTTGGATCAGTTCGTCATTGTTTTCATCGATGATATACTTATCTACTCAGGGTAGAGAGCCGAACGCGCGCGACATCTCTGTTTAGTTCTCGAACTTCTCCAAGGAAATCGTCTTTAAGCCAAATTCTCCAAGTGTGAATTTTGGCTTAAGGAAGTTCAATTCCTCGGTCACATCGTTAACGACCAAGGAATTCACATCGATCCCACAAAGATAGAATCTGTAAAGAGTTGGAATACACCAAAGACTCCGTCCGAAATCCGTTCTTTTCTCGGATTGGCGGGTTACTACCGTCGATTCATCGCCGACTTTTCAAAAATCGTTGTACCTCTTACCTCATTAACTCATAAAGATAAACCTTTTGTTTGGGGTTCCAAACAGGAGGAAGCCTTTCAAACTCTTAAGCTTATGCTTTGCGATGCTCCCGTTCTCGCACTTCCCGACGGAAATGACGATTTCGTTGTTTATTACGATGCCTCTAACCTAGGTCAGTTTTGTTCTTATGCAACAAGACAAGGTTATCCTGTATGCGTCTTGACAACTCAAGTTGTACGAGAAGAACTACACTACCCAAGATCTCGAACTCGGTGCAGTTGTTTTTGCGTTAAAGATATGGCGACACTACCTTTACGGTACCACGTGTACGGTCTTCACCGACCATAAGAGCTTGCAGCACATCTTTAACCAGAAGGAACTGTACAAGCGCTAATGCAGATGGGTTGAACTTCTCAACGACTATGATTGTGAGATACTCTACCATCCTGGCAAAGCAAATGTTGTAGCTGATGCTCTCAGCCGACGAAGCTATGTGTATAGCATTCGTGACGTTCAAGTCCAGAACGAACTCGAAACCCTGATTTGGTAAACCCAGCACACATGTTTCATTGAGAATACCTTGTATGAAGAATGAAATGTGGTGTCGAAACTCAACTGGAGAATAAATCTAACGGTATCTATCATTTTCTCAATCGCATCTGGATTCCTAGCTGAGAGTTATTGATAACCAAAGCCCATAAATCTCGATATTCCATTCACCCCGGTGCTGACAAAATGTACCAAGACCTCCGTTCTCGTTATTGTGGCCGGGCATGAAAAAGGATATCGCTCTGTATGTTTCGAAATCTTAACTTGTGCGAAAGTAAAGCCGGACATCAACGACCCTCTGGTTTACTCGAGCAACCCGATATTCCGATGTGGAAATGGGAAAGTATAGCTATGGATTTCGTTACAAAACTCCCTCGCACAATTTCTTGTCACGATAGCATTTGGTTATCGTCGATCGTCTCACGAAATCTGCTCATTTTATTGCCATATAAGCTATAGGTTGAACGATTAGCACAAATCTATACCGACGAAGTTATTTGTCGACACGGACGCCTCGTGACATCATCTTGATCGTGACGGTCGATATACCTCATGTCTCTGGGAGACATTTCAATCCACTCTCGGTGCTACTCTTAATCTCAGTACCGCGTTCCATCCTCAGACCGACGGTCAGATAGAGCGTACGATCCGCACCCTCGAAGAATGCTTTATCGTGTGTCATAGATTTTGGTGGTTATTGGGATTCACATTTACCTTTAATAGAATTTTCGTACAATAACAGTTATCATACTAGTATTCAAATGGCACCATTTGAGGCACTATACGGTAGAAAATTTCGATTGCCTATTGTATGGCACGAGATCGGAGAAGCACAAATCACTGGTCCTGAGTTAATACAAGAAACAACCAAAAAGATTCTCCAAATTAGAGACAATCTCCTAAAAGCTCGAGTCGTCAAAAGAGCCACGTCGATAAATGATGCAAGCCCTTACAGTTCGAAGTTGGAGATCACGTTCTCTTAAAGGTTTTACCTTGGAAAGGAGTGATCCGATTTGGAAAGAAAAGGAAACTAGCGCCACGATACGTAGGTCACTTTAAGATTTCTGGAAAGAATTGGCAAGTGGCCTATCGACTCAAATTACCGACGGAACTCATCAACGTACATCTACCTTTCCACGTCTCAAACCTCAAAAAGTATTTAGCCGAAGAAAATCTTCACATACCTCTTGAAGACTTGTAAATAAATGAGACTCTACACTTCGTGGAAAAGCCAGTAGAAATCATGGATCGAGAGACCAAGAAACTTCGACGCAGTTACATTCCTATTGTGAAAGTCCGATGGGAAGGTAAATGTGGTGCCGAGTTCACTTGAGAACTTGAAAGTGATATGAAAGCTAAATCTCCACATCTATTTGTTACTTCAACTACTTAAATTTTGGGATGAAATTTCCTAAAGTATGGGTGACTGTAACAACCCGACTTTTTGGTTGTTATTTGCTTATCGTCATTTCGATTTGTAACCGTCTTGTAATCCGAATTCGATATAAATAATGGATTAATTTATACTAAATACATTTTCATCACACATCATCACTACTGCACACTTAAAAGCTTTATACTTGCAACACTAACGCAACACGAATCACAGTTAACTATATTACTTTAAGTGCCGAGTGTGTTTTTTTGTTCGGTACTCACTCGCACCTTCGACTTCGCTTATCACACTAAATCGAAAACGCAATTATTTACGTGGGTTATGTAATGCCATGTGTTATGTATGTTTTTGAGTTGTATGTGGTTAAACTCTCGCTTAAACGCTCGCTGCTCGCTCACGCAACTCGCTCTATCGCATTACTATGTTAACGCAACGCTTAATATCTCGCTAAAATGCTTAATGTAACGAAGCTAACTAATACGAACGAAACCATCGAACAAAAACAGCCAAGACGCGAACCAGGCTCACTCGCACGAATGACTACTCGTACGAGTGATCCATGGCTCGCACAAGGCTCACTTGCTCGTACAAGATCTCAGTCGTATGAATGATCACTCGTACGAGTGATCATCCGCACAAGCACCCACTCGCACAAAATCACTCGCACCTGCTTCCTCTTCTTCTCCTATAAATACCACACTTCATCATTCATGCTCCCCTTGCTGTCACTCGCACGAAACGTACTTTATACGCTTCTCTCTGTTTCCAAGTAAGAAGATTTGTTTTCCACGCGAATCACAACAATTTCTACAACGATTTTACATAAGATTATTTTCGATTTCATCTAAACTTCTCTGTTTACACAAATCTTCATCTTTTTCATAAACCTTATGATTTTATCAAGGATTTGCATTTAAATGAGCATGTATGGGCTTAGCTTTGCCTTCCCAAGATAGAAATCTTGTTATTTCAAACTCACTAAGTGTTGAATCCTACCAAAACTGTTTTACACTGATTTTACACAAAAACGGACTAACCGACGTGTGTTTTGTTCACTAAATAGTGGGACGAAACATTGTCACGAACATACTCGAAATGGATTCGAAACTACATCTATTTCAAGTGAAAACTCAATTCCGGTAGCACGAAGACGCAAGAACAGTCACTTGTTTAACTGGACTGGCTCGCACGAACCACTTCGTGTTCGTACGGCCCAGTCCGAGTTTCTACAAACGACAAACTCGCTCTCAAGACCTCCCCAGCTTTTGGTTTTCTCAGTAGCTTAAGGTTGGAAGGATGGACACTCGATTTCCTGAAGAAACGACGCGAAAACACTCAATTTTGGACTCACAAGCAGGTCACCCGCATGAGCAACAACACGTACGAGTGGTCACTCGCACGGGTGGCGAATCACTCATACGGATGATGACTCGCACGAGGGTGATGCCTTGTGTGAGTGGTGCTTTGTACGACCCTGTAACAACTCGAAAATTCGATTGTTATCTTTTCTTTTGTTTTTCGTTTATCTATCCTCTGTAATCCGAGATTCGGTTAATAATAAAGCTTATGTCAATTAATTATGGTATTGTACGTTATTATCGCATCTAATCGCTTAATAAATCGCATCGCTAATCTTATCGCATCACAAGTCGCAGTTATTTATGAGGTTTTATGTTATTTATGTGTTGTGTGTGTTTGTGGTTATGATTACGCTCGCTGTCGCATCGCTCTCGCACTCTCGGCTCGCTAAATCTCACTATTATATCAACCATAACGCTTAACGCTTTAATTTAACGCTTAGTATAACTATCTAATACGAACCGAATAACCAAACGAACCCTAAACGCGAAACAAACAGAGAAAACCCAGCTTTTGGCTCAAGTTCGCTGGAACTTGGTGAATCCAAGTTCGGCCGAACTTGACCGGCCAAGGCAAGTTCTCCCTATTTACCTTAAGTTCGCTCGAACTTGCCTGAATCCTTAAAGATTCTGCAAGTTCGGCCGAACTTGACTGATCTTCCTCAAATCTCTAGCAAGTTTGACCGAACTTGGTCTCCACCAACCCCCATTTTGCCTTCTCCTATAAATATCTAGCTCATTCCTCTCATTTGAACTTGCAGCAAGTTCGCCCAGAGCTCTCTCAACCCGAAACCTTCATGTTCTAAGTAAGAATCAACCTGATTTCACTGCAACAACGTTTATAAACGATTTACAAAGGTTTACAACAATTTTGGCACAAGGCGTAGCCTTCATTTTCATCAAAACTCATTCTTTTACGAGAACCTTCATCTTTTTCTTCAAAAACTTCTGTTTTTACCTTAGATCTGCACTATACGAGTTCTTTTGGTGAGAGTAGAGACTTCCCAAACACGAGATCTGCAAGATCTCGGCTTATAAGTGATAGATGTGAGAAAAACTTTGATAAATATCAATTTTGACACAAAATACGGACTTTTGAGGATGTTTTGTTCATTTTCTGATATGAAACGAAGCATCTGTCATTCAAGATCCCAAATCTGGAAGCACAAGGACGTTATGTTGGTTTACACAAGCCGGACTAATCCGAACGAACCCCGAGTTCGCCCGGATTAGCCCACGCTTTTGTAAAACGGCTAAAACAGCTCTAAAAGACCTCTCCGACCTAAGTTTGCTCAGTAGCACAGGGTTGGAGGGATGAACACTCGATTTTCCTCAGCAAACGATGCGAAAACACAAGATTTTAGACCCTAAAATATCAAGTTCACTCAAGCAACAGCAGATCCCTAGGTCAAGTTCGACCGAACTTGGGCTATTCACACAAGTTTTCTTCGCAAGTTCGACCGAACTTGCCCAGTTTCTTAGGAAACTACACAAGTTCACCCGAACTTGCCCTTTTTGCAAGAATCCCTTACAAGTTCGCCCGAACTTGACAAGTTTCTCAGGAAACTCATCAAGTTCGACCGAACTTAGCTCTCAACTCACTCAAATCATACAAGTTCGCTCGAACTTGTCTGTTTACACACAAGTTCGCCCGAACTTGTCTACTACCCTACCAAGACTTAACCGTTTCAGCTTATCGGAGACTGATGCACTTCCGTTCGCGTATGCAGCCTGATCCGGCACTTCTCTCAACTCTCCTTAAAATCTCCTACTTAACTAAAACGCACCCACAGTGAGTATACTTGACCCATTTTCGCTTTAACGCACATTTTGGGTGTTACATACATTCCTATATCAAAATCACTTCACAAATCAAACTGTTTATCACACGCGAATAATCTGATTATATATGCTCAATACATGATACTTGAAACATGTGACTAGGACTTATTTTCGTTAACTTGCCTCCTTAGCTAGTATGGTACTATAGTGTGGCTTACACCGACGGGGTCTAGTTAGGATGGACGCGCAAGCCTTCTCACCGTAGTTAGCATGAGAAATAAGCCTATGTTAATCTGTGTGAATTGTTCGGGTATCATGATGTGTAGTTAGATTATTTCGCGAACGCTTTCTCGATTATGCTAGTAGTACTTAAACCTGTATGCTCACATTTACTTAATTGTATTGACTTGTATTTTAACGTATGTAACAGGTTGAGGATTTTAGCTATGGATGCTTGGATGTTGCATGCTTAGCGTAGTTTAGTTTGTTTAGTTAGTTTGTTGATGTATTTCAGATTTTGAACTTATGTATGAAATCTAAGGGAAATCGAACCCGGTTGAATTTTATGAGAAATCTCCGTTTTGTAATAATTGTTTAAATTTTATGTTTAATAGTATGGGATATTAAGCAGGTTGTGATATGTTAAACGATTGTTATGGAACATCTCGTGAAATCAATCTGGTCGCCTAGTGCCACTAACCCTGATGTTTCCGCCATCGGTTGGGGTGTGACAGACCCACTGTTTGTCCTGCACAACTCTCCATTCAACGGTTCAAGCTATCGAAGACTTGATGCACTCTGTTTCTACACGTAACATTGGTATGAGAGCACCATAACTTTAGGATAATAGGTAGAATTGCCATGATTCGACCTAGTAGCATGTTTAAGTACCCGATTGACCTATCTTTGACTTAAATGTTAAACTATTTGCCATAAATGCTTAAATGTGCCTTTCCTAAGGCTAATACAACAATACACGCTTGGAACGCTCGCATCACAGAAAATGAGTGATCAAGTCGAGAATAGGTGTGAAAACCGAGAACTCTCGACGAGATCATTCACTCCGCGCGTTCTCTCGCACGAGATACATTCGTTGAGTTAGAAGTGACATCCAAACCTCGACGAAAATCTCCATTTCTATCTAGGAATGAAGTTGCTAAGTTAGGGGTGAAACCCGCATCTTAGTAACTAATTCCGAAATTCGATTTTCAATCTCACCAAAGTCTCGGTTATGCCGATGGTTTGGAACAAAGGGTAAACGTCGTTAGTCGCTTGCGGTGAAAACGTTTATCTATTAGGCCAAAGCGTGGGTCCAAATGCAAAGGGTAGTCGAATCACTTTGGCCTGTCAAATGTCTCAAAACCCCAGACACTCCCAATTGATTTAAGCCTATATCGTCGATTTACGCATCATCGAGTTTATTACTACTTATGTGTTTAAAATTTTGAGAATTTTCGCTTTATTCGATTTCTCGCTTTGATGATTTATCATATCATCGATTTCTCGATTTATCGCATTTACGTTCCATCGGATGTATGCACAACTCGCACAGCTCTCGTAATCTAAAACGCTAAATTAATTCACCAACCAAACTAATCGCTTAACTCGCTTACGCCTATGAGGACACGTGCTTCATATGCGGTATTATCTCGCTTATCTCGCTATTATATATCGCATATATCTCGCTATATCTCGCATCTCGTATTGCGCTACGCATTGTTATTATTAGAAGGTGAATACGTGCAAATATGAGCTTATGTGCTTATGTGCTTACGTGATTACGTGCCTACGTGTTTATGTGATTTTGTGCCTTATGTGAATTATAATAATAATAGATATTTAAACATAACTCTATTATAATAGAATCTCATCTAATCTAAATCCCTCGTGTAGATGTCTTCTATGGGATCACACACCCGAAGGAACCTCCAGCGCAGCAACGTCGACAAGCGTATCGCTACAATGGTAGCCAAGGAAATGGCTAAAGTCATCCCGCAAATTTTCTTGGAAATCCATGCTGTAAGAAGCAACTCATCTGTTGACTCCAAGGGAGATGCCCCGAAACCCCACTTCAGCTTTAAGCAGTTCAAAGCATGTGGACCGCTTACTTTCTCAGGCACCAAAGAGCCGAGTGCCATGTTCCACTGGTTTGACTCTATCGAGGTCACGTTCCGCCAGAGTGGATGTCCCGAGGCTCTGCGCACAATCAATGCCACCGGTGTGTTTCAGTCAAGGGCTCTCGACTGGTGGACGGTCGAGCGCAACAGGTGTGGGAACGATGAAGCTTACGGACTCACTTGGGAGGAACTTAAGGAAATTATGATCAAGGAATCCTGTCCTCCCTACGAGATCCAGAAGTTAGAGAACGAATTATGGAATATCAAGCAAGATGGTCCAGATAACGTTGGTCTCATTGCTCGCTTCAAACAGTTGAGCATCATCTGTCCCGGTCAAGTGGATACGACCGAAAAGGCAATCAAGAAATACCTCAATGCTCTCCCCGATTACGTCGCTGACTTTGTTCAAGCAGCACACCCTGCTAGTAACAAGGAGACATACCAGCTAGCCACCGAGATTAATGACAAACGAATTCAGTCTGGTTACTTTAAAAGCAGCAAGGTCGCAAATCAAGCAGTCACCAAATCAGCAGCTCCTACTACCGAACAACCCCGAGAACCAAAGAACAGTCGCCGTGGTCGCAAAAGGGAAAACCCGAGCAAGAACTTTGCTCTTACTGCTCCAGCGAAACCTCAGCCACTCCAGTCAGCAGCACCAAATGCACCGCCAGCAAACCGTGCATACACTGGCCCGCACCCTATGTGCCCTAAGTGCACATATCATCATGCTGTTGGAGGAAATTGCCGTTTTTGCACGAACTGCAACATCTACGGCCACTTTACAGTCAGCTGCCGTAGTGGTACTCGTCAGCCAGCTCCTCAGGCTCCAACAGCTCCAGCTTTACCTGCTCCTCCTCAAGCTAACCAGCAGCAAGCTCCAAAGGCACGAGTGTGCTTCGTGTGTGGTGATCCGAACCACTTTGCTAATGTTTGCCCAAACCGCACCGTGAAACAAGAGCCGTAGCAGCAGCAGCCACCACCGCAGCCTCAGCAGCAACAACAAGCTGCGCGTGGAAGAGCCTTCAATCTCAATCACTGCCAGGCCCAGAATGACAACAATGTTGTCAATGGTACGTTTCTCGTTAATGGTATTTATGCTTCATGTTTATTTGATACTGGTGCCGATAATGTTTTGTATCGTTAGAATTCGAAAAGGTTTTAAAATGTAAGCTCGCTAAACTCCCAAAGACTTTCGATGCAGAAGTCGCCACCAGAAGAACCGTTATCGTTAACTCCGTTTTACGTGGTTGTAATCTCGATCTCAACAACCATGTCTTCTCGATCAATCTCATACCTATGCAGTTAGGTAGTTTCGATATCATAGTAGGCATGGATTTTCTTCGTGAGAATCATGCTGAAGTTGTATGCTTCGATAAAATGATTCGTTTTCCTCTCCCTAATGGTGATCAACTTCATGTTTACGGTGAAACTCCCTCAAAGAATATGTACTCGAGAACACAAATGCTTGCAAAAGCGATGTGTTGCTTTCCTCGCTCATATCGTGAACCCGGAGAAAGAAAAGAAGACTTATAAAGACGTTCGTGTTGTTTGTGAATTTCCTAAAGTCTTTCCCGACGATTTACCCGGTTTACCCCCTACTCGAGATGTTGAATTCCGTATCGTATCGATTTAGTTCCCGGAGCTACTCCCGTTGCTAAAGCTCCTTATCGTCTCGCACCATCCGAAATGCGCGAGCTATCAAGCCAACTTCAAGAGCTTCTTGATAAAGGCTTCATACGCCCGAGCACTTCGCCATGGGGCGCTCCTGTCCTTTTAGTGAAAAAGAAGGACGGATCATTCCGTATGTGCATCGATTATCGTGAACTTAAGAAACTCATGATAAAGAACCGCTATCCTCTTCCTCGTATCGACGACCTATTTGATCAGCTTCAAGGTGCTACTTGTTTTTCCAAGATCGATCTTCGTTCCGGTTATCATCAATTGCGTGTGTTGGAAGAAGACATTCCGAAAACTGCCTTTCGTACTCACTATGGCCATTTTGAATCCGTGGTCATGCCTTTTGGTCTAACAAATGCGCCCGCGGTTTTCATGGATTTGATGAACCGTGTGTGTAAAGCTTTCTTAGATCGTTTCGTCATTGTTCTCATCGATGATATCCTTATCTATTCGAAGTCGAGAGACGAACACGCGCGTCATCTCCATTTAGTCCTCGAACTGCTTCAAGGAAATCGCCTTTATGCTAAGTTCTCCAAATGTGAATTCTGGCTCGCAGAAGTCCAATTTCTCGGCCACATCGTTAATAGTCAAGGAATTCACGTCGACCCTGCAAAGATTGAATCCGTCAAGAGTTGGATTACACCAAAGAATGCTTCCGAAATCCGTTCATTCCTTAGATTGGCGGGTTACTACCGCTGATTCATCACCGACTTTTCAAAAATCACCGTTCCGCTTACTGCTTTAACTCATAAAGACAAACCTTTTGTTTGGGATTCCAATCAAGAGGAAGCTTTTCAAACTCTTAAGCGTATACTATGCAACACTCCCGTTCTCTCTTTACCTGACGGAAACGATGATTTCGTTGTTTACTGCGATGCCTCTAATCTTGGTCTTGGCTGTGTGCTTATGCAACGAGACAAGGTTATCGCGTATGCGTCTTGATAACTCAAGATCCACGGGAAGAACTACACAACCCACGATCTCGAACTCGGTGCAGTTGTTTTTGCATTAAAGATATGGCGACACTACCTTTACGGTACTAAGTGTACGATCTTCACCAACCATAAGAGCTTACAACATATCTTTAATAAAAAAGAACTAAACATGCGACAACGACGATGGGTTGAACTTCTCAACGACTATGATTGTGAGATACGCTACCATCCCGGCAAATCAAACGTCGTCGCCGATGCTCTAAGTCGACGAAGCTATGTATATGGTATTCGTGACTCTCAAGCTTGTGCTAAACTTGAAACCCTCATCCGTGCCGCTCAATTCGCATGTTTTAACGAGAATACCTTGGAAGAAGAAATGAAATGTGGTACTGAAACTCAGCTTATATCTAAATCCGATAGTATTTATTACTATATCAACCGCATTTGGATTCCCAGTCGTGATAATCTCCATAATTTGCTAATGACCGAAGCTCATAAATCTCGATATTCCATTCACCACGGTGCCGACAAGATGTAACAGGATCTTCATCCTAAGTACTGGTGGCCGGGCATGTAACATTTGTCAAAAACGGGTTTCCAAAACCCGCTCCGTTTTGTAATCGAATATCAAGTTATAAATGTCACGTTGTGTATTTATGGTTATTTTGATTTTTAATGATACATAATTAATAAACAAACTAAACTATAAAAATTATATTTGATAAAAAGTGAAAACAAAATAAATAAAAATAAAATGTTGCTGCCGGGGCTCGAACCCGGGTCAGCCGGAATTGAAATCCAAAGACTTAACATTCACACGCATAACCACTCCGCCACTTGTTTGTTTTCTGTCAACTTTAGGAAACAAATAAGTCTTATACACAAACCTAGTTAAATCGGTTACGCACTGAAATCGGCTATTCAACCGTCTAAACGTTTGAATAATCGCGATTTCAGGTTTATAACCGATGCACCGACGATTTTAATCAATTCAGACTTGAATTGACTTCAGTTTTGATCATGATCTGTTTTTATAACCGAAAATAATCAATGTCTGAATTACTTCAATCAAGACCCCTCTCGCGACTCAGAAACATCATACAAACTTTCCATTTCACTTTCGTCACACATTCGGTCCATCATAAAGCTTAAATCAACTCGCCGGAAAATTCTGCAAGTTCTCCGGAAAACCGTATTTTTCCTCAAATCGGTAAGTTCTTCAATACCATCGTAGTCTAACAGTTGTTAAGCTATTTCTAACTCAAACCTTCCACTTGAGATCGAATTCTGGCACTGTTATCAGATAATTCCAGTTCGCCGGAAAATTTCTGGAAATCTTTATCTTCGTCTGTGAAACGGTAAGGACCTTCAAACACACTGATAACGTTTGTTTAGCACTTCAATTTCATGATTAGCTAATCAAAACGATTAAATGATTTGCTCAGTTGAAGTTCTTAAAAACAGAGACCGACGCCTTGCCGGAACTCTGTAATCAATCGTTCACCAGTATGTTTTCCTCTAATTATCATCTCTGCTATCTCATATTAGTCTGTGCAATGTTTTAACAATCGAATTAACAAGATTTAATGGTGTAATCTGCTGTCGGTAAAATCCAACAAAGAAGATGAACTGTGATAACACTATAAGTATAATTAAAATTGGTATTTTAAACGGGTTATACACACAGTCCAGCGGTGGACTGTGTGCAAATAATACGCACACGTCACGAGTTCGTTCCCTGATACACGCACCCTCTATGTAATAAAATGCCTTTTTGTTTAAAGCTGAACCGGGTTAACTCCGTTAGTTGTTAAGTATAATAAAAACCGAAATATTAACCAGGTTAGACACACAGTCCAGCGGTGGACTGTGTGCAACACTAAGTCGCACGTCACGCGTTCGAGTCTGGTTAACGGCACCGGTTCGATGATTTAAATTCTTTTTTAAAAACAAATGAATTTTAAATAAATCGAATTAGTATATAAATATAATTAAAAACAAGATTATTTCGGGTTAGGCACGTAGCTCAGTTGGTAGAGCTGCGTGCACGCGTACGTGAGGTCTTGGGTTCGAGTCTCACCCAGCGCATACATGCACACTGACCGAACCGGTCAACAGATCAACAAGTCAACGGTCAACGCAAAAATAAACAATTTTTTTTATATTTTTATTTATTTAATTTAATTTAAAAATCAATTAAAAATACTTAAAAATAATATTCATAAAGATAGAAAATAGCCTTAAACTCACAAAAATATATCTAAAAATTCCATTAAAATCCTTAATAAAATTCACTCATTTACTATATTTTTCCGTTATTATTTAGGTTAGTAATTCTCGTTGTTCAACTCTCCCGACTCGTGCGCATCTCATCATCTCCAATCAAACGCACCCAATGTGAGTGAATCTTTACAAATTCCCTGTTTTAATCACGTTTTAGGGTGTATCATGTGTCTTGCTATATATTAAATTTAAACCATTGTGCATACATCATATCATGAACTTGTGTATCCAGTTTGTTTCAACTGTTTGTGTGGTTACTGTTAGATTCAATTTATTATTTCAGTACATGAAATTTCATAGGCCGCCGCTCCTCATTACATTATGAGCGTTGAGCATGTTCCCCGTTACATTATGAGCGTGAACCTGGCGTGCCCACATACGATCGGCTCCGTTTGATTGAGCCTTGATCGCACAGACATTTATCATTTTCAGTACATGCAATACGATCGGCTCCGTTTGATTGAGCCTTGATCGCACAGTTTCATTCATGTTATTTATCGTATGATGTTGGTATGTTAATGTATGCTATCATGTGTTATTGTATGTTATAGTTGTGATTGCTATTGCTACTGCTTGGTTATTTACATTTGCTCATTTATGATTATGCACAATTTTTCATTGATAAACTAACAAGAAAATCAATAACAAATGTTTATCTAACAAGGTTCACTCGCCAACTTATGTTGACCCCAAAACCCCCATTTTTTACACATGATACAGGTGAACCAGCTGCAGCAAGAAACACTTAGGATTGGACTAGAAGAATAAAATGATTTAGAGTTTGGGATTGTTTTGTTTGGTTTATTTTCTTTGTATTGTATGGACATGTTTGGATATTTGGAAATGTAACTTTGACTTTAATAAATATGAAACATATTAGTAAATATCATGAGCTTTGGTGATAACCCAATTATGCCCCGACTCTTATTCCGCTGCGGGTCGGGGTGTGACAGATTGGTATCAGAGCCATGACTATAGGGATATAGGATAGGTTATTAGACCCTTAGAGCCTATACTATAGTTGATTAGAAATTTTTAAGATTTTTGTGTGTTACATGCCAAATTTCATGATGTTTATATGTTTTATGTTAAATGTTACATTCAATGTTATGCAAGCATGTTCATAAGTATATATTATCATATAATGCCTATCATGAATCATATTCTCATAACATATCACATCCATGAAAGCATACACCACATCATGATTGCTTTTACAATGATTTTTGTGTTTTCAAATCTCATCAAAGTGAGTTCTCATGACGGGCATATAGTAACTGGAAGGGTACCAGTACCGGTAGTCGGAACGTCCTGTCTAGGCTGGCATTCGTATAAATCCAAAATAAAGGACCAGTTTGCCTACCTGGGGACTAAAGATGAGAGTACGAAGTACCTATTAGGCCAAAGCATGCTATACCAAACGTCGTGTGAGCTAACCCCACTTTGAGTTGTCATTGTGTCTACACCTGGACACCTTCCGACCATACATCTCGTGAACATATTTTGTGGTTTGCATTCGGGTGATGCGAGTGTTAAATCGCCAATACTAATGTAAATCCTACCAAGCCAATAGCCATGGGGGCCCACATGACTATACAGGTGAAGGTATGGGGGACATTTGAGGCCCAACATGAGCAAACCCAAGACATCCTATGGATGTAGTTACATTATTGATATTTATGTTATTTTCATTTTTCTTAAAGACACATGACACCTAAAAAGACTCCATAAACTCACAATCTTCTTATGTATGTTCCTGTAGATGTCGTCCAGACAACAACGAGGGGGTAAAAGATCAGGAAGGTCTCAAGAACGCTTGGCCACACACATCGCGAAACAAATGGCCACGATACTGCCTGACATTGTGGTCCAAGTACAACAAGCCCTCGCCACAAATCCCACTAATCCTTCCCAACAGAATGACCAAAACATCGACAACGCTCCTACCAGCAAGTGCTCATACAAACATTTCAAATCTTGTGATCCTCCTAAATTTGAAGGGACCGAAGGTGTCACTGCTCTCCTCCATTGGTTCGAGGAAATGGAAAACACCTTCCTCAACTGCGATTGTCCTGAGGATCGCAAGGTTCGATACGCTACCGGGAGACTATTTGGGGTAGCTCTCACTTGGTGGAATACTGAAAAAGGGAATAGCGGAATTGATGATGCAATGGCCTTAACTTGGGAGGAGTTAAGGGAAATCATGACTAGGCGTTTCTGTCCTAGGAGTGAAATTAAAAAGTTGGAGGACGAATTTCATTCTTTAAAGCAGAAGGAGGGAGATCACACCACCTTTAACAAGAGGTTCTTAGAATTGAACCAAATGGTTCCAAATTTGTTTACCCCAACTTATCGTTTGATCGAGCATTATATTCGAGGACTTCCCTCGAAAATTCAAGATTCAGTTCTCAGCATCTCACCGGTAACACTTGAAGCTGCTATGGAGCTAGCGACTGAACTGACTGAGAATCGAATTCGCAACGGGAAGTTTAAAGAAGAGAAAAAGAAAGCCCCTGTTGAGGGTCAAACTTCAAACCATTCTGTCTCCTCCTCTAAGTTTGTTAACAAGAGGAAGCGCAACACCAGAAACTTCGCTGTTACATAAACCAACTCCCCTATTCCTGCTGCACCCATTACCCAAGTCGCTCCTTCACCTGCACCATACAAAAGACCCTACTCTGGCCCGTTACCAAAATGCAACTGTTGCCAATATCACCATTCTTCTGATTATCCTTGCCAGCATTGCACCGGCTGTGGTCGCGCGGGTCATACTGTTCAAACCTGCTGCATGCCCCAGCGAACGAACCGGCACCAGCCTTCAACCCCAACCCACCAACAATTAATGGGTCAAGCCCAACAACCCTACAATATCCACCCGCCCAACATTTAGCCCAAACATATTACCAACCCAATTATCCTATGGGTCAACCTATGCGGGCTTGCTACAATTGCGGAGACCCAAGCCATTTCAGAAACACTTGTCCAAGGTTGGTAAACATTATCCATGCTCAGGCCCAAGCCAACCCGGTGAATCAAGCAAACCAAGCTCCTCCACCTGCAAGAGGAAGAGCTTTCAATATCAACGATAATCAGGCTAGAGCTGACGGCAACGTGGTTAACGGTACGTTCCTTATCAATGGTAGATATGCGTCTATGTTATTTGATACTGGTGCGGATAGAAGTTTTATGTCCTTAGAATTTGAACCCATCTTAAACCAAAATCGGGATAAGCTCATGGAATCCATAACAGTAGAAGTTGCTGATGGGAAACCAGTTTCATTAAACTCTATTATACGCAACTGTACACTCACCTTAAACGACCACGATTTCTCAGTCGACCTTATTCCTATGAAGCTGGGAAGTTTTGATATCATAATTGGTATGGACTGGCTCAGTCAACATCAGGCAGAAGTTGTATGTCGCGAAAAATTTATACGTATTCCTCTTTCAAACGGTCAGACTCTTCGAATTCCTTGGAGAAACCTCGTCGAAGGGGCTTAGCTTAATGTCTTGTCTTCAAGCCCAAAAATATCTTCGCAAAAATTATGTCGCGTTTTTAGCTCATATCATCAACAAGGGAACCATGGAGAAGAAACTTGAAGATATCCCAGTAGTAAAAGATTTCCCGCAAGTTTTTCCTGATGACATTTCAGGACTTCCTCCAGTTAGAGAAGTCGAATTCCGTATTGATCTTATACCTGGTGCTACACCAGTTGCAAAGTCTCCTTATAGGTTAGCCCCCTCTGAAATGCAAGAGCTAGCCAGTCAATTACAAGAGTTGACTGACAAGGGATTCATACGTCCTAGTTCATCGCCTTGGGGTGCACCTGTTCTTTTTGTAAAGAAGAAAGATGGATCGTTTCGTATGTGCATTGATTACAGAGAGCTCAACAAATTAACAATCAAGAATCGCTATCCATTACCTCGCATTGATGATCTTCTTGACCAACTTCAAGGTGCCAGCTACTTTTCCAAAATCGACCTTCGATCTGGATATCATCAACTTAGAGTACATGAAGAAGACGTCCCAAAGACCGCATTCCGAACTCGTTATGGTCATTATGAATTCATGGTCATGCCATTTGGTTTAAGCAATGCTCCAGCAGTCTTCATGGACCTAATGAACAGAGTCTGCAAACCTTATCTTGATCGATTTGTTATAGTCTTCATCGACGACATTCTTATTTATTCAAAGTCTAAGTCCGATCATGAGCGTCATCTTCGACTCATCCTTACACTTCTAGAGAAGGAAAAGCTTTACACCAAATTCTCCAAATGCGAATTCTGGTTAAAAGAGGTGCAATTCCTCGGACATGTAGTCAATGACAAGGGAATACATGTCGACCCCTCAAAGATCAAAGCGGTACAAGAATGGCAAGCTCCACGTACACCAACTGAAGTAAGATCTTTTCTTGGTTTGGCTGGTTATTATCGTCGATTCATCTCAAACTTCTCACGCATTGCTGTACCACTCACGGCTTTAACTCATAAGGGAAAACCTTTCATATCGGGACCCAAGCAAGAAGAAGCCTTCCAAACTCTTAAACAAAAACTTTGTGATGCACCAATCCTTACTCTTCCTGAAGGTTGTGATGATTTCGTGGTCTATTGCGATGCGTCAGGGCAAGGATTAGGCTGCGTTCTAATGCAAAGAGGAAAAGTTATAGCTTATGCTTCGAGACAACTCAAGACGCATGAGAAGAACTACACCACCCATGACCTAGAACTTGGAGTCGTTGTGTTCGCTCTTAAGATATGGGGACATTATCTCTATGGTACTAAGTGTGAAATATACACTGACCACAAGAGTCTTCAACATATCTTCAATCAAAAGGAGTTAAACATGAGGCAACGAAGATGGGTCGAACTTCTAAATGACTACGACTGTGAAATTCGATACCACCCTGGCAAAGCAAATGTGGTGGCCGATGCACTTAGTCGAAAGGGTTATGCGAACTCCATTCGTCTTCTATGTTCGCAAATCATAACTGACATTAAAGATCAAATTCGAGAAGCCCAACATGTTTCAGTAACGGAAGATGATGTACGAAAGGAGATGTCCTGTGGAGCTGAACTTAAAATTGAAACTAAATTTGACGGTATTCTGTATTATCTGGATCGTATATGGATTCCTAACCACAACAATCTTTGTGAAATTCTTATGAAGGAAGCTCATAAAACGCGATACTCTATACACCCAGGAGCCGATAAGATGTATCAAGACCTACGATATACCTATTGGTGGCCTGGAATGAAAAAGGATATTGTTGTTTTTGTTTCTAAGTGCCTGACATGTTCCAAGGTGAAAGCTGAACACCAAAGACCCTCAGGACTTCTGGTCCAACCTGAAATACCTGTATGGAAGTGGGAAAATATAACCATGGACTTCATTACCGGGTTACCTCGCACTTCTGGTGGGTATGACACTATATGGGTAATAATTGACCGACTTACAAAATCAGCTCACTTTATTCCTATCCGCGAAGATTTCAAGAACGAAAAGCTTGCTCGTATTTATATCAGCGAAATCGTAAGCCGACATGGGGTACCGTTAAGCATTATTTTTGATCGTGATGGTCGTTTCACTTCACGAACATGGCAAGCAGTACAAGCCGCTATGGGTACGCGATTAGATCTCAGTACCGCCTATCACCCACAAACTGATGGTCAATCTGAACGCACCATTCAAACTCTTGAAGATATGCTTCGAGCATGTGTTATAGACTTCAAGGGAAATTGGGACGCTCATCTACCATTAGTTGAATTTTCGTACAACAACAGCTATCATTCAAGTATCAGCATGGCACCTTTTGAAGCCTTATATGGTCGTAAGTGCCGATCTCCAGTATGTTGGCACGAAATTGGGGAAGCTCAAATCACTGGTCCAGAATTGATCCACGAAACCACAGACAAGATCCATCAAATCCGAAACAATCTTCTAGCGGCTCAAAGTCGTCAAAAGAGTTATGCAGATAAACGACAGAAGCCTTTAGAGTTTAACATTGGTGACCATGTACTTCTAAAAGTATCACCGTGGAAGGGAGTAGTTCGTTTTGGTCAAAAAGGCAAGCTAGCACCACGTTACGTAGGACCTTTCAAGATACTCGAAAGAGTAGGACCTGTAGCATACAAGCTTGATCTACCAGAAGAACTCAACAAGATTCATCCCACATTCCACGTGTCGAACTTGAAGAAGTGCCTCGCTGATGAAAACCTCCACATTCCTCTGGAAGATATTCAGATTGACGAATCTATGCATTTTATTGAAAGACCTGTAGAGATCATGGATTTCGGAGAAAAACGTCTTCGACGAAGTCGCATTCCAATTGTTAGGGTACGCTGGGAGTCGAAACGGGGACCTGAGTTTACTTGGGAACGTGAAGACTCAATGCGTGAAAAATACCCGCATCTTTTTCCTACTACTTTAACTACTTAAATTTCTGGACGAAATTCCTAAAAGTAGAGGATACTGTAACATTTGTCAAAAACGGGTTTCCAAAACCCGCTCCGTTTTGTAATCGAATATCAAGTTATAAATGTCACGTTGTGTATTTATGGTTATTGTGATTTTTAATGATACATAATTAATAAACAAACTAAACTATAAAAATTATATTTGATAAAAAGTGAAAACAAAATAAATAAAAATAAAATGTTGCTGCCGGGGCTCGAACCCGGGTCAGCCGGAATTGAAATCCAAAGACTTAACACTCACACGCATAACCACTCCGCCACTTGTTTGTTTTCTGTCAACTTTAGGAAACAAATAAGTCTTATACACAAACCTAGTTAAATCTGTTACGCACTGAAATCGGCTATTCAACCGTCTAAACGTTTGAATAATCGTGATTTCAGGTTTATAACCGATGCACCGACGATTTTAATCAATTCAGACTTGAATTGACTTCAGTTTTGATCATGATCTGTTTTTATAACCGAAAATAATCAATGTCTGAATTACTTCAATCAAGACCCCTCTCGCGACTCAGAAACATCATACAAACTTTCCATTTCACTTTCATCACACATTCGGTCCATCAGAAAGCTTAAATCAACTCGCCGGAAAATTCTGCAAGTTCGCCGGGAAAACGTATTTTTCCTCAAACCGGTAAGTTCTTCAATACCATCGTAGTCTAACAGTTGTTAAGCTATTTCTAACTCAAACCTTCCACTTGAGATTGAATTCAGGCACTGTTATCAGATAATTCCAGTTCGCCGGAAAATTTCTGGAAATCTTTATCTTCGTCTGTGAAACGGTAAGGACCTTCAAACACACTGATAACGTTTGCTTAGCACTTCAATTTCATGATTAGCTAATCAAAACGATTAATTGATTTGCTCAGTTGAAGTTCTTAAAAACAGAGACCGACGCCTTGTCCGAACTCTGTAATCAATCGTTCACCGGTATGTTTTCCTCTAATTATCATCTCTGCTATCTCATATTAGTCTGTGCAATGTTTTAACAATCGAATTAACAAGATTTAATGGTGTAATCTGCTGTCGGTAAAATCCAACGAAGAAGATGAACTGTGATAACACTATAAGTATAATTAAAATTGGTATTTTAAACGGGTTAGACACACAGTCCAGCGGTGGACTGTGTGCAAATAATACGCACACGTCACGCGTTCGATCCCCGATACACGCACCCTCTATGTAATAAAATGCCTTTTTGTTTAAAGCTGAACCGGGTTAACTCCGTTAGTTGTTAAGTATAATAAAAACCGAAATATTAACCAGGTTAGACACAGTCCAGCGGTGGACTGTGTGCAACACTAAGTCGCATGTCACGCGTTCGAGTCTGGTTAACGGCACCGGTTCGATGATTTAAAATATTTTTTAAAAACAAATGAATTTTAAATAAATCGAATTAGTATATAAATATAATTAAAAACAAGATTATTTCGGGTTAGACACGTAGCTCAGTTGGTAGAGCTGCGTGCACGCGTACGGGAGGTCTCGGGTTCGAGTCTCACCCAGCACATACGTGCACACTGACCGAACCGGTCAACAGATCAACAAGTCAACGGTCAACGGCCAACGCAAAAATAAACAATTTTTTTTATATTTTTATTTATTTAATTTAATTTAAAAATCAATTAAAAATACTTAAAAATAATATTTATAAAGATAGAAAATAGCCTTAAACTCACAAAAATATATCTAAAAATTCCATTAAAATCCTTAATAAAATCCACTCATTTACTATATTTTTCCGTTATTATTCAGGTTAGTAATTCTCGTTGTTCAACTCTCCCGACTCGTGCGCATCTCATCATCTCCAATCAAACGCACCCAATGTGAGTGAATCTTTACAAATTCCCCGTTTTAATCACGTTTTGGGGTGTATCATGTGTCTTGCTATATATTATATTTAAACCATTGTGCATACATCATATCATGAACTTGTGTATCCAGTTTGTTTCAACTGTTTGTGTGGTTACTGTTAGATTCAATTTATTATTTCAGTACATGAAATTTCATAGGCCGCCGCTCCTCATTACATTATGAGCGTTTGAGCATGTTCCCCGTTACATTATGAGCGTGAACCTGGCGTGCCCACATACGATCGGCTCCGTTTGATTGAGCCTTGATCGCACAGACATTTATCATTTTCAGTACATGCAATACGATCGGCTCCGTTTGATTGAGCCTTGATCGCACAGTTTCATTCATGTTATTTATCGTATGATGTTGGTATGTTAATGTATGCTATCATGTGTTATTGTATGTTATAGTTGTGATTGCTATTGCTACTGCTTGGTTATTTACATTTGCTCATTTATGATTATGCATAATTTTTCATTGATAAACTAACAAGAAAATCAATAACAAATGTTTATCTAACAAGGTTCACTCGCCAACTTATGTTGACCCCAAAACCCCCATTTTTTACACATGATACAGGTGAACCAGCTGCAGCAAGAAACACTTAGGATTGGACTAGAAGAATAAAATGATTTAGAGTTTGGGATTGTTTTGTTTGGTTTATTTTCTTTGTATTGTATGGACATGTTTGGATATTTGGAAATGTAACTTTGACTTTAATAAATATGAAACATATTAGTAAATATCATGAGCTTTGGTGATAACCCAATTATGCCCCGACTCTTATTCCGCTGCGGGTCGGGTGTGTGACAGGGCATGAAAAAGGATATTGTCTTTTACGTCTCAAAGTGCTTAACTTGTTCGAAGGTTAAAGCCGAACATCAAAGGCCCTCTGGTTTACTCGAACAACCCGAAATCCCGATGTGGAAGTGGGAGAGTATAGCTATGGACTTCATTACTAAACTCCGCGTACTTCATCTGGTCACGATAGCATTTGGGTTATTGTTGATCGTCTCACCAAATCTACGCACTTTATTGCTATACGAGAAGACTTTAAGGTCGAACGGTTAGCCCGAATCTATACCGACGAAGTTATATGTCGACACAGGATGCCTGGTGACATCATCTCTGACCGAGACGATCTCTTTACTTCGCGTCTCTGGGAGACTTTTCAATCCGCTCTCGGTACTACTCTCAGTCTCAGTACCGCTTTTCACCCTCAAACCGACGGTCAGACTGAGCGAACGATCCGTACCCTCGAAGACATGCTTCATGCATGCATCATAGATTTCGGTGGTAACTGGGATACGCATTTACCTTTAATCGAATTCTCGTACAATAATAGTTATCATGCCAGCATTCAAATGGCTCCTTTTGAGGCACTGTATGGAAGAAAATGTTGATCGCCTATTGCATGGCACGAGATCGGAGAAGCACAAATCACCGGTCCCGAGCTAATTCAAGACACGACGGGCAAGATCCTCCAAATCAGGGACAATCTCTTGAAAGCTCGGAGTCGTCAAAAGAGTTATGCCGATAAACGCCGCAAGCCCCTACAGTTCGAAGTGGGAGATCACGTTCTCCTAAAGGTTGCACCTTGGAAGGGAGTGGTCCGCTTCGGCAAGAAAGGAAAGCTAGCGCCTCGATACGTTGGTCCCTTTAAGATTCTGGAAAGAATCGGTAAAGTAGCCTATCGTCTCGAATTACCGGAAGAACTTAACAACGTACATCCGACCTTCCACGTGTCTAACCTTAAGAAATGCCTCACCGAATAAAATCTCCATGTACCTCTCAAAGATCTGCAAATCAACGAGATCTCCATTCGTGGGAAAAGCCTGTGGAAATCATGGACGAGAGACCAAGAACTCGAGGGACATTTGAGGCCCAACATGAGCAAACCCAAGACATCCTATGGATGTAGTTACATTATTGATATTTATGTTATTTTCATTTTTCTTAAAGACACATGACACCTAAAAAGACTCCATAAACTCACAATCTTCTTATGTATGTTCCTGTAGATGTCGTCCAGACAACAACGAGGGGGTAAAAGATCAGGAAGGTCTCAAGAACGCTTGGCCACACACATCGCGAAACAAATGGCCACGATACTGCCTGACATTGTGGTCCAAGTACAACAAGCCCTCGCCACAAATCCCACTAATCCTTCCCAACAGAATGACCAAAACATCGACAACGCTCCTACCAGCAAGTGCTCATACAAACATTTCAAATCTTGTGATCCTCCTAAATTTGAAGGGACCGAAGGTGTCACTGCTCTCCTCCATTGGTTCGAGGAAATGGAAAACACCTTCCTCAACTGCGATTGTCCTGAGGATCGCAAGGTTCGATACGCTACCGGGAGACTATTTGGGGTAGCTCTCACTTGGTGGAATACTGAAAAAGGGAATAGCGGAATTGATGATGCAATGGCCTTAACTTGGGAGGAGTTAAGGGAAATCATGACTAGGCGTTTCTGTCCTAGGAGTGAAATTAAAAAGTTGGAGGACGAATTTCATTCTTTAAAGCAGAAGGAGGGAGATCACACCACCTTTAACAAGAGGTTCTTAGAATTGAACCAAATGGTTCCAAATTTGTTTACCCCAACTTATCGTTTGATCGAGCATTATATTCGAGGACTTCCCTCGAAAATTCAAGATTCAGTTCTCAGCATCTCACCGGTAACACTTGAAGCTGCTATGGAGCTAGCGACTGAACTGACTGAGAATCGAATTCGCAACGGGAAGTTTAAAGAAGAGAAAAAGAAAGCCCCTGTTGAGGGTCAAACTTCAAACCATTCTGTCTCCTCCTCTAAGTTTGTTAACAAGAGGAAGCGCAACACCAGAAACTTCGCTGTTACATAAACCAACTCCCCTATTCCTGCTGCACCCATTACCCAAGTCGCTCCTTCACCTGCACCATACAAAAGACCCTACTCTGGCCCGTTACCAAAATGCAACTGTTGCCAATATCACCATTCTTCTGATTATCCTTGCCAGCATTGCACCGGCTGTGGTCGCGCGGGTCATACTGTTCAAACCTGCTGCATGCCCCAGCGAACGAACCGGCACCAGCCTTCAACCCCCAACCCACCAACAATTAATGGGTCAAGCCCAACAACCCCTACAATATCCACCCGCCCAACATTTAGCCCAAACATATTACCAACCCAATTATCCTATGGGTCAACCTATGCGGGCTTGCTACAATTGCGGAGACCCAAGCCATTTCAGAAACACTTGTCCAAGGTTGGTAAACATTATCCATGCTCAGGCCCAAGCCAACCCGGTGAATCAAGCAAACCAAGCTCCTCCACCTGCAAGAGGAAGAGCTTTCAATATCAACGATAATCAGGCTAGAGCTGACGGCAACGTGGTTAACGGTACGTTCCTTATCAATGGTAGATATGCGTCTATGTTATTTGATACTGGTGCGGATAGAAGTTTTATGTCCTTAGAATTTGAACCCATCTTAAACCAAAATCGGGATAAGCTCATGGAATCCATAACAGTAGAAGTTGCTGATGGGAAACCAGTTTCATTAAACTCTATTATACGCAACTGTACACTCACCTTAAACGACCACGATTTCTCAGTCGACCTTATTCCTATGAAGCTGGGAAGTTTTGATATCATAATTGGTATGGACTGGCTCAGTCAACATCAGGCAGAAGTTGTATGTCGCGAAAAATTTATACGTATTCCTCTTTCAAACGGTCAGACTCTTCGAATCCTTGGAGAAACCTCGTCGAAGGGGCTTAGCTTAATGTCTTGTCTTCAAGCCCAAAAATATCTTCGCAAAAATTATGTCGCGTTTTTAGCTCATATCATCAACAAGGGAACCATGGAGAAGAAACTTGAAGATATCCCAGTAGTAAAAGATTTCCCGCAAGTTTTTCCTGATGACATTTCAGGACTTCCTCCAGTTAGAGAAGTCGAATTCCGTATTGATCTTATACCTGGTGCTACACCAGTTGCAAAGTCTCCTTATAGGTTAGCCCCCTCTGAAATGCAAGAGCTAGCCAGTCAATTACAAGAGTTGACTGACAAGGGATTCATACGTCCTAGTTCATCGCCTTGGGGTGCACCTGTTCTTTTTGTAAAGAAGAAAGATGGATCGTTTCGTATGTGCATTGATTACAGAGAGCTCAACAAATTAACAATCAAGAATCGCTATCCATTACCTCGCATTGATGATCTTCTTGACCAACTTCAAGGTGCCAGCTACTTTTCCAAAATCGACCTTCGATCTGGATATCATCAACTTAGAGTACATGAAGAAGACGTCCCAAAGACCGCATTCCGAACTCGTTATGGTCATTATGAATTCATGGTCATGCCATTTGGTTTAAGCAATGCTCCAGCAGTCTTCATGGACCTAATGAACAGAGTCTGCAAACCTTATCTTGATCGATTTGTTATAGTCTTCATCGACGACATTCTTATTTATTCAAAGTCTAAGTCCGATCATGAGCGTCATCTTCGACTCATCCTTACACTTCTAGAGAAGGAAAAGCTTTACACCAAATTCTCCAAATGCGAATTCTGGTTAAAAGAGGTGCAATTCCTCGGACATGTAGTCAATGACAAGGGAATACATGTCGACCCCTCAAAGATCAAAGCGGTACAAGAATGGCAAGCTCCACGTACACCAACTGAAGTAAGATCTTTTCTTGGTTTGGCTGGTTATTATCGTCGATTCATCTCAAACTTCTCACGCATTGCTGTACCACTCACGGCTTTAACTCATAAGGGAAAACCTTTCATATCGGGACCCAAGCAAGAAGAAGCCTTCCAAACTCTTAAACAAAAACTTTGTGATGCACCAATCCTTACTCTTCCTGAAGGTTGTGATGATTTCGTGGTCTATTGCGATGCGTCAGGGCAAGGATTAGGCTGCGTTCTAATGCAAAGAGGAAAAGTTATAGCTTATGCTTCGAGACAACTCAAGACGCATGAGAAGAACTACACCACCCATGACCTAGAACTTGGAGTCGTTGTGTTCGCTCTTAAGATATGGGGACATTATCTCTATGGTACTAAGTGTGAAATATACACTGACCACAAGAGTCTTCAACATATCTTCAATCAAAAGGAGTTAAACATGAGGCAACGAAGATGGGTCGAACTTCTAAATGACTACGACTGTGAAATTCGATACCACCCTGGCAAAGCAAATGTGGTGGCCGATGCACTTAGTCGAAAGGGTTATGCGAACTCCATTCGTCTTCTATGTTCGCAAATCATAACTGACATTAAAGATCAAATTCGAGAAGCCCAACATGTTTCAGTAACGGAAGATGATGTACGAAAGGAGATGTCCTGTGGAGCTGAACTTAAAATTGAAACTAAATTTGACGGTATTCTGTATTATCTGGATCGTATATGGATTCCTAACCACAACAATCTTTGTGAAATTCTTATGAAGGAAGCTCATAAAACGCGATACTCTATACACCCAGGAGCCGATAAGATGTATCAAGACCTACGATATACCTATTGGTGGCCTGGAATGAAAAAGGATATTGTTGTTTTTGTTTCTAAGTGCCTGACATGTTCCAAGGTGAAAGCTGAACACCAAAGACCCTCAGGACTTCTGGTCCAACCTGAAATACCTGTATGGAAGTGGGAAAATATAACCATGGACTTCATTACCGGGTTACCTCGCACTTCTGGTGGGTATGACACTATATGGGTAATAATTGACCGACTTACAAAATCAGCTCACTTTATTCCTATCCGCGAAGATTTCAAGAACGAAAAGCTTGCTCGTATTTATATCAGCGAAATCGTAAGCCGACATGGGGTACCGTTAAGCATTATTTTTGATCGTGATGGTCGTTTCACTTCACGAACATGGCAAGCAGTACAAGCCGCTATGGGTACGCGATTAGATCTCAGTACCGCCTATCACCCACAAACTGATGGTCAATCTGAACGCACCATTCAAACTCTTGAAGATATGCTTCGAGCATGTGTTATAGACTTCAAGGGAAATTGGGACGCTCATCTACCATTAGTTGAATTTTCGTACAACAACAGCTATCATTCAAGTATCAGCATGGCACCTTTTGAAGCCTTATATGGTCGTAAGTGCCGATCTCCAGTATGTTGGCACGAAATTGGGGAAGCTCAAATCACTGGTCCAGAATTGATCCACGAAACCACAGACAAGATCCATCAAATCCGAAACAATCTTCTAGCGGCTCAAAGTCGTCAAAAGAGTTATGCAGATAAACGACAGAAGCCTTTAGAGTTTAACATTGGTGACCATGTACTTCTAAAAGTATCACCGTGGAAGGGAGTAGTTCGTTTTGGTCAAAAAGGCAAGCTAGCACCACGTTACGTAGGACCTTTCAAGATACTCGAAAGAGTAGGACCTGTAGCATACAAGCTTGATCTACCAGAAGAACTCAACAAGATTCATCCCACATTCCACGTGTCGAACTTGAAGAAGTGCCTCGCTGATGAAAACCTCCACATTCCTCTGGAAGATATTCAGATTGACGAATCTATGCATTTTATTGAAAGACCTGTAGAGATCATGGATTTCGGAGAAAAACGTCTTCGACGAAGTCGCATTCCAATTGTTAGGGTACGCTGGGAGTCGAAACGGGGACCTGAGTTTACTTGGGAACGTGAAGACTCAATGCGTGAAAAATACCCGCATCTTTTTCCTACTACTTTAACTACTTAAATTTCTGGACGAAATTCCTAAAAGTAGAGGATACTGTAACATTTGTCAAAAACGGGTTTCCAAAACCCGCTCCGTTTTGTAATCGAATATCAAGTTATAAATGTCACGTTGTGTATTTATGGTTATTGTGATTTTTAATGATACATAATTAATAAACAAACTAAACTATAAAAATTATATTTGATAAAAAGTGAAAACAAAATAAATAAAAATAAAATGTTGCTGCCGGGGCTCGAACCCGGGTCAGCCGGAATTGAAATCCAAAGACTTAACACTCACACGCATAACCACTCCGCCACTTGTTTGTTTTCTGTCAACTTTAGGAAACAAATAAGTCTTATACACAAACCTAGTTAAATCTGTTACGCACTGAAATCGGCTATTCAACCGTCTAAACGTTTGAATAATCGTGATTTCAGGTTTATAACCGATGCACCGACGATTTTAATCAATTCAGACTTGAATTGACTTCAGTTTTGATCATGATCTGTTTTTATAACCGAAAATAATCAATGTCTGAATTACTTCAATCAAGACCCCTCTCGCGACTCAGAAACATCATACAAACTTTCCATTTCACTTTCATCACACATTCGGTCCATCAGAAAGCTTAAATCAACTCGCCGGAAAATTCTGCAAGTTCGCCGGAAAACCGTATTTTTCCTCAAACCGGTAAGTTCTTCAATACCATCGTAGTCTAACAGTTGTTAAGCTATTTCTAACTCAAACCTTCCACTTGAGATTGAATTCAGGCACTGTTATCAGATAATTCCAGTTCGCCGGAAAATTTCTGGAAATCTTTATCTTCGTCTGTGAAACGGTAAGGACCTTCAAACACACTGATAACGTTTGCTTAGCACTTCAATTTCATGATTAGCTAATCAAAACGATTAATTGATTTGCTCAGTTGAAGTTCTTAAAAACAGAGACCGACGCCTTGTCCGAACTCTGTAATCAATCGTTCACCGGTATGTTTTCCTCTAATTATCATCTCTGCTATCTCATATTAGTCTGTGCAATGTTTTAACAATCGAATTAACAAGATTTAATGGTGTAATCTGCTGTCGGTAAAATCCAACGAAGAAGATGAACTGTGATAACACTATAAGTATAATTAAAATTGGTATTTTAAACGGGTTAGACACACAGTCCAGCGGTGGACTGTGTGCAAATAATACGCACACGTCACGCGTTCGATCCCCGATACACGCACCCTCTATGTAATAAAATGCCTTTTTGTTTAAAGCTGAACCGGGTTAACTCCGTTAGTTGTTAAGTATAATAAAAACCGAAATATTAACCAGGTTAGACACAGTCCAGCGGTGGACTGTGTGCAACACTAAGTCGCATGTCACGCGTTCGAGTCTGGTTAACGGCACCGGTTCGATGATTTAAAATATTTTTTAAAAACAAATGAATTTTAAATAAATCGAATTAGTATATAAATATAATTAAAAACAAGATTATTTCGGGTTAGACACGTAGCTCAGTTGGTAGAGCTGCGTGCACGCGTACGGGAGGTCTCGGGTTCGAGTCTCACCCAGCACATACGTGCACACTGACCGAACCGGTCAACAGATCAACAAGTCAACGGTCAACGGCCAACGCAAAAATAAACAATTTTTTTTATATTTTTATTTATTTAATTTAATTTAAAAATCAATTAAAAATACTTAAAAATAATATTTATAAAGATAGAAAATAGCCTTAAACTCACAAAAATATATCTAAAAATTCCATTAAAATCCTTAATAAAATCCACTCATTTACTATATTTTTCCGTTATTATTCAGGTTAGTAATTCTCGTTGTTCAACTCTCCCGACTCGTGCGCATCTCATCATCTCCAATCAAACGCACCCAATGTGAGTGAATCTTTACAAATTCCCCGTTTTAATCACGTTTTGGGGTGTATCATGTGTCTTGCTATATATTATATTTAAACCATTGTGCATACATCATATCATGAACTTGTGTATCCAGTTTGTTTCAACTGTTTGTGTGGTTACTGTTAGATTCAATTTATTATTTCAGTACATGAAATTTCATAGGCCGCCGCTCCTCATTACATTATGAGCGTTGAGCATGTTCCCCGTTACATTATGAGCGTGAACCTGGCGTGCCCACATACGATCGGCTCCGTTTGATTGAGCCTTGATCGCACAGACATTTATCATTTTCAGTACATGCAATACGATCGGCTCCGTTTGATTGAGCCTTGATCGCACAGTTTCATTCATGTTATTTATCGTATGATGTTGGTATGTTAATGTATGCTATCATGTGTTATTGTATGTTATAGTTGTGATTGCTATTGCTACTGCTTGGTTATTTACATTTGCTCATTTATGATTATGCATAATTTTTCATTGATAAACTAACAAGAAAATCAATAACAAATGTTTATCTAACAAGGTTCACTCGCCAACTTATGTTGACCCCAAAACCCCCATTTTTTACACATGATACAGGTGAACCAGCTGCAGCAAGAAACACTTAGGATTGGACTAGAAGAATAAAATGATTTAGAGTTTGGGATTGTTTTGTTTGGTTTATTTTCTTTGTATTGTATGGACATGTTTGGATATTTGGAAATGTAACTTTGACTTTAATAAATATGAAACATATTAGTAAATATCATGAGCTTTGGTGATAACCCAATTATGCCCCGACTCTTATTCCGCTGCGGGTCGGGGTGTGACAGGGCATGAAAAAGGATATTGTCTTTTACGTCTCAAAGTGCTTAACTTGTTCGAAGGTTAAAGCCGAACATCAAAGGCCCTCTGGTTTACTCGAACAACCCGAAATCCCGATGTGGAAGTGGGAGAGTATAGCTATGGACTTCATTACTAAACTCCCGCGTACTTCATCTGGTCACGATAGCATTTGGGTTATTGTTGATCGTCTCACCAAATCTACGCACTTTATTGCTATACGAGAAGACTTTAAGGTCGAACGGTTAGCCCGAATCTATACCGACGAAGTTATATGTCGACACAGGATGCCTGGTGACATCATCTCTGACCGAGACGATCTCTTTACTTCGCGTCTCTGGGAGACTTTTCAATCCGCTCTCGGTACTACTCTCAGTCTCAGTACCGCTTTTCACCCTCAAACCGACGGTCAGACTGAGCGAACGATCCGTACCCTCGAAGACATGCTTCATGCATGCATCATAGATTTCGGTGGTAACTGGGATACGCATTTACCTTTAATCGAATTCTCGTACAATAATAGTTATCATGCCAGCATTCAAATGGCTCCTTTTGAGGCACTGTATGGAAGAAAATGTTGATCGCCTATTGCATGGCACGAGATCGGAGAAGCACAAATCACCGGTCCCGAGCTAATTCAAGACACGACGGGCAAGATCCTCCAAATCAGGGACAATCTCTTGAAAGCTCGGAGTCGTCAAAAGAGTTATGCCGATAAACGCCGCAAGCCCCTACAGTTCGAAGTGGGAGATCACGTTCTCCTAAAGGTTGCACCTTGGAAGGGAGTGGTCCGCTTCGGCAAGAAAGGAAAGCTAGCGCCTCGATACGTTGGTCCCTTTAAGATTCTGGAAAGAATCGGTAAAGTAGCCTATCGTCTCGAATTACCGGAAGAACTTAACAACGTACATCCGACCTTCCACGTGTCTAACCTTAAGAAATGCCTCACCGAATAAAATCTCCATGTACCTCTCAAAGATCTGCAAATCAACGAGACTCTCCATTTCGTGGAAAAGCCTGTGGAAATCATGGACCGAGAGACCAAGAAACTCCGACGCTCTCGCATCCCTATCGTGAAGGACCGATGGGAGGGCAAACGCGGCACCGACTTTACTTGGGAATTGGAAAGTGATATGAAGGCCAAATATCCGCACCTCTTTGTTACAGCTACTGCCTAATTTCGGGACGAAATTCCCTAAAGTAGGGGAGACTGTAACAACTCGAAAATTCGATTGTTATCTTTTGTTTTGTTTTCCGTTTATCCATCCTTTGTAATCCGAGATTCGGTTAATAATAAAGTTTAGGTCAAGTAATTATGGTATTGTACATTATTATCGCATCTAATCGCTTAATAAATCGCTTCTCTAATCTCATCGCATCACAAATCGCAGTTATTTATGAGGTTTTATGTTATTTATGTGTTATGTGTGTTTGTGGTTATGATTACGCTCGCCATCGCATCGCTCTCGCACTCTCGAATCGCTAAATCGCACTATTATATCAACCATAACACTTAACGCTTTAATTTAACGCTTAATATAACTATCTAATACGAACTGAATAACCAAACGAACCCTTAACGCAAAACAAACGGAGAAAACCCAACTTTTGGGTCAAGTTCGCTCGAACTTGGTGACCCCAAGTTCGGCCGAACTTGACCGGCCAAGGCAAGTTCTCCCTTTTTACCTTAAGTTCGCTCGAACTTGCCTGAATCCTTAAAGATTCAGCAAGTTCAGCCAAACTTGACTGATCTTCCGCAAATATCTAGCAAGTTCGCCCGAAATTGCATGAAAACATGCAAGTTCGACCGAACTTGGTCTTCCCCAGCCCTCATTTTGCCTTCTCCTATAAATATCTAGCTCATTCCTCTCATTTGAACTTGCTGCAAGTTCGCCCAGAGCTCTCTCAACCCGAAACCTTCGTGTTCTAAGTAAGAATCAACCCGATTTCACTGCAACAACGTTTATCAACGATCTACAAAGGTGTACAACGATTTTGTAACATCCGTCAAAAACGGATTTACCAAACCCGCTCCGTTTAGCAACCGAACAGTCAGTCAAAAATTTCGTTGCGAATTAAATGCCCAAAATATTTTTAAACGATCCGTAATCAATTATTATACGGGAATATATATTTAGTTTTTGAAAAACTGTCAAAAATCGCAAAATAAAAATGAATTGCCTCTGCCGGGTTTCGAACCCGGGTCTGTACCGAATCAGTTCAGTGTCTTATCTCGCACACACAAACCACTGCGCCACTTGTTCTGTTTGATGAATAATAGAATAATTTAATTGATAAAGTAACGTTATAAATTCAAAACCGGCGCCCAAACGGTTCAGTCGTCGGAATCCCGGAAATCTCGCGAGTTTTAACACCATTTTCAGTTATAACGTAAATCATTAACAATACATCGGTTATAACCGATGTTTGAAGTCCGCGACCAAAATCATAACCGCCGGAAAATTTAAATAAACGAACACAGTCGGAAATCAGACCAAGTGCATCTCGTTTTTCCCCTATAAATTGACCCACAACCGACGACAAACCTTTTCGCTCAAAAACACCTCTTTTCACGGCGTAATTCCACTCGCCGGAATAAATCTGTTCGTCACCGGAAAACCGGTTTCCCCACTGCCGAGCTTTTCTGAACCTCCTAAGTTTATACCGAAGTCACCCTTACCTTTTCCAAGCTTTCCGGAGACTAGCTGCTATAAGGAACCTGTCGCCGGAGGTGAATTCTGTCGCCGGAGTTTCTGCCGGAAAACAGAGAGTCCAGTCGGTATACTTCTCCGCCCAGTTTCTTTTCCTTTTCACTTTTATCTTACCTTAATCGACTGTAAAACACTAAGAAACCGATAAAAAAACCTTGAACCAGTCAGTCGACTTTCTCTGGTTATACTTTGATGAAGAAGACGATGTACTCGTTATATTATAAGTGTAATTAAAATCATGAAATTAATCGGGTTAGACACACAGTCCAGCGGTGGACTGTGTGCACATAAAACGTTAAACATGCAAAGGTCTCGAGTTCGATTCCCGTCTCACATACGCTGCCTTAATAAAAACCATTTTTTTGTTTAACTGAACCGGAGTCGCCACAGTTATATGTTAAGTATATTAATAACTGGAATAATAACCAAGTTAGACACACAGTCCAGCGGTGGACTGTGTGTTTGTTTATATCGCTGGTCACGAGTTCGAGTCCGGTCTTCAGCACCGACTCGGACAATTATCTCTTCTTTTTAAATAAGGCAGAAAAGGAAATAACTAAATTGTATTTAAGTATAATAAAACTCGAATTATATAACATGTTGAACACACAGTCCAGCGGTGGACTGTGTGTTAGATTAAACCACAGGTCCCGGGTTCGAGACCTGTGGAGTGCATGTCGGAGTCGTTTAAACTGTTTTTAAAATAAAAAGGATTTCTGTTTAATTCTAATTAATGTATATATGTAATTAAAATCGGATATATAACGGGTTAGACACGTAGCTCAGTTGGTAGAGCTGCGTGCACGCGTACGGGAGGTCTCGGGTTCGAGCCTCACCCAGCGCACAACAATATGCCTCGAACCGGTCAACGCCAGTCAAAGTCAATGGTCAAAGTCAACTGTAGCAAAAAAATAAAATATTTTTTTATTATTTTTATTTAATTATTTTAATTAAAAATCAATTTTAAATACTTAAAAATAACATTTTTAAGGTTAGAAAATAGCCTCAAACTCACAAAAATACACCCAACAATCCTACTAAAATAGTTTAATAAAATCCGTTTACTTACCAAACCATAATGCGATTTATCTAGGTTAAATCTCACTCGTGGTTAAAACCACTCCGCGTGCATTCAACGTCATCAACCGAACGCACCCACTGTGAGTGAATCTTACAATTCCCCTTTTAAATTACACGTTTTGGGGTGTGTCATGTGTTATGAAATTAATTAATTTATTTATTTAAACTTGTGCCATACCACATCATGACTTAAACTTAGATTGTTTTATTGTTGTGATTTACTTATATTCCTTTTGTCAAATTATATGAAACTCATACATTAAGCCCATCAGTTCCTCGTGGGAGACGAGTAGAACATCGCGTGCTTCAATTCAAATTCATTATTGTTCATGTGTGTTTCATTGAGTTTATTTTGTTTGTAGTTGTGTCATTCATATCATCATGTTTATGCAATTCATTCATCAGGCCCCTCAGTTCCTCGTGAGAGACGAGTTGAGCATCGCGTGCCTTTAATTGTTCCATTATTATTCAAGAGTGTTTCATTTAACATCTTATGATTGTTGATCAAGTTACATCTAATTTTACTCATGTTTGGTTGTGCACATATTTCATAATCAATTTAAATAAATTGTTCAAATGTTTTCCATAGGATTCACTCGCCAACATTATGTTGATCCAAAAACCTTTTTACGCATGATACAGGTGAACAGGTTGAAGCAAGGAAAACATAGGATATGCCTTAGAAGAGAACAAAGAAGTTTAGATTGTTAGTTAGATCATGTTGTAGCAATCATTGTAAATTTCCATTTAATTTGTATTAATGAATATGAAACGCTTAATAAATGTCATGAGCTTTGATGATAACCCAATCATGCCCCGATCACCTTTTCCGCTGCGGGTCGGGGTGTGACAGATTTTGGCACAAGCCGTAGCCTTCGTTTTCATCAAAACTCATTTTTTTACGAAAACCTTCATCTTTTTCTTCAAAAACTTCTGTTTTTAGCTTAGATCTGCACAATACGAGTTCGTTTGGAGATAGTAGAGACTTCCCAAACACGAGATCTGCAAGATCTCGGCTTGTAAGTGATAGATCTGAGAAAACCTTTGATAAATATCAATTTTGACACAAAATACGGACTTTTGAGGATGTTTTGTTCATTTTCTGATATGAAACGAAGCATCTATCATTCAAGATCCCAGTCTGGAAGCACAAGGACGTTTATGTTGGTTTACACAAGCCGGACTAATCCGAACGAACCCCAAGTTCGCCCGGATTAGCCCACGCTTTTGTAAAACGGCTAAAACAGCTCTAAAAGACCTCTCCGACCTAAGTTTGCTCAGTAGCACAGGGTTGGAGGGATGAACACTCGATTTCCCTCAGCAAACGACGCGAAAACACAAGATTTTGGACCCTAAAATATCAAGTTCGCTCAAGCAACAACAGATCCCCAGGTCAAGTTCGACCGAACTTGGGCTATTCACACAAGTTTTCTTCGCAAGTTCGACCGAACTTGCCTAGTTTCTTAGGAAACTACACAAGTTCGCCCGAACTTGTCCTTTTTGTAAGAATCCCTTACAAGTTCGCCCGAACTTGACAAGTTTCTCAGGAAACTCATCAAGTTCGAACGAACTTAGCTCTCAACTCACTCAAATCATACAAGTTCGCCCGAACTTGTCTACTGCCCTACCAAGACTTAACCATTTTAGCTTATCGGAGACTGATGCACTTCCGTTCGCGTATGCAGGCTGATCCGGCGCTCTTCTCAACTCTCCTCAGAATCTCCTATTAACTAAAACGCACCCACAGTGAGTATACTTGACCCATTTTCGCTTTAACACACTTTTTGGGTGTTACATATGTTCCTATATCAAAATCACTTCACAAATCAAACTGTTTATCACACGCGAATAATCTGATTATATATGCTCAATACGTGATACTAGAAACATGTGACTAGGACTTATTTTCGTTAACTTGCCTCCTTAGCTAGTATGGTACTATAGTGTGGCTTACACCCGATGGGGTCTAGTTAGGATGGACGCGCAAGCCTTCTCACGGTAGTTAGCATGAGAAATAAGCCTATTTTAATCTGTGTGAATTGTTTCGGTGTATCATGATGTGTAGTTAGATTATTTCGCGAACGCTTTCTCGATTATGCTAGTAGTACTTAAACCTGTATGCTCACCTTTACTTAATTGTATTGACTTGTATTTTAACGTATGTAACAGGTTGAGGATTTTAGCTATGGATCCTTGGATGTTGCATGCTGAGCGTAGTTTAGTTGTTTAGTTAGTTTGTTGATGTATTTCAGATTTTGAACTTATGTATGAAATCTAGGGGAAATCGAACCTGGTTGAATTTTATGAGAAATCTTCGTTTTGTAATAATTGTTTAAATGTTACGATTAATAGTATGGGATATTAAGCAGGTTGTGATATGTTAAACGATTGTTATGGAACATCTCGTGAAATCAATCTGGTCGCCTAGTGCCACTAACCCCGATGTTTCCGCCATCGGTTGGGGTGTGATAGACCCACTGTTTGTCCTACACAACTCTCCATTCAACGGTTCAAGCTATCGAAGACTTGATGCACTTCTGTTTCTACACGCAGGCTAACCCGACACTCTTCTCACTCTCCTCAGCTCACTGGTGTTTATTGGTTAAGTAATCACTGTGAGTATACTTGACCCCTTTTCGTTTTTTTGCACTTTTGGGTGTTACATACATTCTCTATCAAACGACCACACCACACAACTCTAAAACGCTTTCAAAACGCAACCCACTATCGCATGACTATACATGAATGCTGAACAGCTATGTGTTAATTGTATGCCTTGAGATTTGTTGACCACCCTTAACATGATAGCTGCTATAGGTTGGCCTGCCACCTGTTCATTCAGAGGTTGTTAAGGCTCGCTCTCGCTTTACTTTACTTGTCTCACTCGCGGTTGTGTTGGTTAGTCTATTTCGGTGTAGGTAACATATATGTTCACAGGATTACGTTAGTGCATGCTGGTTTCGTTAAACGATTTACTGTTATTATGCAAAACCTGTGTACTCACCTTTACATGTTTGTATTGACTTCTATTTTAACGTATGTTACAGGTTGATGATTCTATGCTGCAAGGATTTAGGGCTTTATCTTTAGAAACTCATAATAAAATCTAGTTGTCGAATCGTGTTTTGTTTGAGAATATTGTAATTCGTGATAACTATTGTATGAATAGTCGTTGATTTTATGGGAAATTAACGTAATTAAATATTGTCATCAGAGATAGTTGTTATGGATTCTCTTGGACAATCTGATTTGCTTAGTGCTACATCCCAATGATTCCGCCGTCGGTTGGGGTGTGACATCGCATTCGTTTCAAACCTCTCTTCCAAAAAAGGGACATACAAGTACATAAGAATGACGAGAAGTAATTTCTTATTATAATCCATTATGATCCTGTGTTAGTAAAACATAAACAACAATATAAACATAAACAACAATGTTTTCAACATAAACCAAAGGCGTACAATGTTCTCAAGATAAACCAATAGCATACAATGTCTTAAACATAAATAAAAGCAATCAATGTTTTAATCATAAAACAAAAGCAGCTAATGTCACACCCCAACTGATGGCGGAAACATCGGAGTGAGACGGAAAACGAGATTGCTCGAGACTTCATAACTTGACTTAATGTGACAACATCTAAATAAATCGAATTTCGTTTCATTTCATTCCAAGCAAATTACATTGTTTTGAAGATAAAAGTACAACATCTAGCACGTTTGATCACGACATAAAAGGATATACAATAAATTAAAATGGTGCGTTTCTAAGTCCATCCTAGTTGATTTCTTGAAACGTCTCATCATCAAATTCCTCCCACATATGTTAAAGTAACGGTCAACACATAAAGCGTTGGCGAGCATACAAGCTTGGTACTAGCATACGTAATAAAAGATTGATTCAATCCAAACATGGCATAAACTGTATACTAAGGCTTAAAATACAAGGCTAGCTTGCAACAAATACAAGTCAACCCCAAATTGTCCACTAGCGTAATCTTGCCATCGCAATGAACAAGACCGTTAAACGATTGAATACTTAACAATGACCTATTAAACGGGCGGTGTGCTACTTCTATAGCGTTATACATGTTAAGGTAGGCTCACAAAGTTAATGACAAGTATAGTGCAAGAATAGCTTCTAGCATGTATGTATCCTACGTATATCATCATAGCATGTATGTGTCCTAAATCATTTGGATTTCTTGTAATCGCTTTAACTGGTTGTTAAGAATTTCTTGGTTCAATACAATTGAATATACCTTTTTACAATGATAATCATTGGTGCTTTCTGATTATACAAGGAACATGGTATAGAAACATTCCCAAAGTCCTTGCCAACCCTGTTTTTCGATTACCTCTAGAAAATTATTGGATATCAAATTTGACCCAACACCAAGCACCATTCAAGTCGAGGTGGTTGGTTGGTTGGAGAGAGAGAGAGGGGGGGGGGGGCATCTTTACATTTTTTTAATCTTTTTGATTGTTCATGGTAGTCTAGTTATTTCACACATACTTAACTAGGAAACTTAGCATAGGTTTGTTATAAGGACCAAACGAGTGCAAAATCTTGAAGTATTGAGACCAACTCTGCAATGTCTGTAAACTAGAGGGACCAACTAGACATTTAACTCTTCAATCATTTGTTCCCAAGCAACTTTAAGGACACCTAAAACTCTAGTATGCAAAAGTATGCTCTCTTTAATTATGACACATATGCTACTTACGATTAATTCACCCTTACTCACGAAAACATTACTTGGGGGACTTGGGAAACTAGTTTATGACAGGTACAACTTACAAGCCTTCAAGCAAGATTTTCAGCTACACAAGGTATGTGTTGCCAAATTTATAGAGTTAAATGCCATTTTAGTCCCTGTGGTTTGGATCATTTGGACAGTTTAGTCTAAAGGTTTCATTTTTCGCATGTGGGTCCAAAAAGGTTTCACCGTTGTGATTTTAGTCCACTGGGTTAACTTCATTCATTATTTATGTTAACGAGAAGAGCAATTCGGTCTTTTTATAGGCGGAATTGTCCTTCTAGTTAACATAATTACATATAAAATGACCGAATTGCCCTTCTCGTTAACAGAAAAAATGAATAAAATTAACCCAGTGGACTAACGTAACAACAGTGAAATCTTTTGAGACCCACAAATAAAAAACAAAACATTTAGACTAAACTATTAAAATGCCAAAACCACGAAGATTAAAATGAGATTTAACTCTAATTTATATTGACAACAAGTTGACGAGTGCTTATATTATTTTTGAATAAAATGAAATGTTAAAAAAGACAAACAAAATATTATACAGATGCCATGGGAGGACTCGGCAACCAAGCCTTTCCCGCCGGTCACTCATCCATTCTTCTCTCCGGAGTAAACGATCTCCTTCATATATATTTCAGTTTCTCCACACCAAACTTCCCTTCCGTTTTTCGTTAAACAATGTCCGCATCGCAACGGATGAACGCCAGCGAAACTATAGATTCCGTCAAACTATACAACGATCTCTGCTACGATCTATCCTCCCTCCAAGACCTCGCCTGCCGCGGCGCCTGGCGATCCATTCTTGATAAAGTAGCTCAAGCACGTTCCAGATCTCTGCTATCTAAACCTCATGAACATCTTGTTTATTTGTCTTATAATGCTATAGCCCTCACCAAACTACGTCGTTTCTCTGAAGCCGTTGCTGACCTAGATCTACTGGAAAAAGGTCTTGATAACATTTACAGGTAAGGTCATCAAAAAACCATAACCATTCGGTTTTCGTTAATTTGGTTTGGTTTTTCCTGAATTGTTGTATAGGCATTTTTGCCTAGCGGAGATGGTGACACGATGACTCCAGTGGTCCGTAGTGATCCAATTTGCCATTAAAAGAAGAAAATATAGAGATGGTTCGGTTTCGGCTATTTCAGTTGCCAAAAACCGTAACCAAACCACAATTTTTGGTTAAGCAGTTATGGCTTAACCAAACCGTCGGTTAATTGTTCGATTAGGTTAATTTGTTCCGCTAAATCGGTTTTAAATATAGAGACGGTTCGGTTTTAGGTTTATTTGGTTATGTAAGACGCCAAAACCGTAACAGAACCACAATTTTCGGGTAATCAGTTGTGGCTTAACTGAACCGTCGGCTAATCGTTAGATTCGGTTAATTTTGTTCGGTTAAGTCGGTTTTAAATATATAGACGGTTCGGTTTTAGGTTAATTCAGTTATGTCAGACACCAAAACCGTAACCGAACCACAATTTTTGGTTTATCGGTTATGGCTTAACCGAACCGTCGGCTAATTGTTCGATTCTATTCATTCAGTTAGGTTAAGTCAGTTAATTCGGTTGCGGTTCGGTTAATTCGGTTATTTGCTCACCTCTATTTACAGGTATGAAACTTATCCGCATCATTATCCTAACTGTCATGGATCTATGGCGCCGTTCGTGCTCCGTTGGTTGCATGCTGAACTGCCTGCTAGGTTAGGTAAGCGTCAGGAGACTCTAGATAGGTTCTATATGTTGTTAGAGTTTATTAAGGAGAAGCTGAGTAACAATTTGGCGGAGGAGGCGCGTCTAGTGTGGAGAAAGCGCGAGTGTCTGGTGATTAATTCAATAATAAGTCATCATCTGAGTTATAAAGAGTTTGGTGTGTGTTTGGAGTTGATGAAGGATTTGGTTAACCGTGAGTTGAGTCCGGTTGCGAGGGCGGTTTTGATGTCGAAGCTAGGGTATGTTCAGATGCAGTTTGGGGATTTGGAAGGTGCGAAGGGGACGTTCGGTGTGATTGAGGGGATTGTGAGGGAAATGAAAGGGGAGATTGAGATTGAGATGGCGAATCTTGTGAATAGGAATAAGGCATTGGTGTTTATGGTTGAGAAGGATTATGCGTCGGCGGTTAGGGAGTACCAGACGTGTATTGATAGAGATGGTGAGGATGTGGTTGCGATTAATAATAAGGCGCTTTGTTTGATGTATATGCGTGATTTGTCGGATTCTATTAAGGTGATGGAAAATGCTTTGGAGAGGATACCGACGATTGCTTTAAATGAGACGTTTGTGGTGAATTTGTGTAGTATGTATGAGTTGGCTTATGTTAATCACTCGGATATTAAGAAGACGCTTGGTACTTGGATTGCTCGTGTTGCGCCTGATGATTTTGATACTTCGTGCACTCGAATATGAGGTACTTACTTTCTTTCTTTCTCACATGGAATCTCTCTTGATTTCTTTAGCATTTTAGGAGCAACTTGAATTCCTGAATAAAAGTTAGTGGTTTTAGGAGGAAGTACTGCATAAAAACTTACATTTGGAAATTACAAAAGATGTTGTAAGAACCAAGAGGGTGGGTAAGTTATTGTTGTTTGTTAAAACACATTTTACAAAATCTCTATTTGTTAACAATATATTAGTTTTGAATGACTTATGGTTTAACAATGACAATATTATTTTATACATGCCCGCTTGCGGAATACCCATATAATGTATATATGTGTGGGCGCTCGGGGGGGGGGGGGGGGGGGGCAAAATTGAAATTGCACTAATTTTAACGTTATTTTACTAATTTCGTGAAAATAACGTTAAAAGAGGGGAAGGGTTAATCATGCATCATGTGGTGGCGTTGATAGCCGAAAGACAAGGGAGTACATGCACTAATCGGCCTTTGTCTTAATTGCTAAGTGTTATGTGCCTTATGTCCAAGGCTTGATGCAAAACTACTATCGAGCCGGGGGTCTCACCAGAAGCAGCCTCTCTATTCCTACTTTGTCTTAATTGCTAAGTGTTATGTGCCTTATGTCCAAGGCTTGATGCAAAACTACTATCGAGCCGGGGGTCTCACCAGAAGCAGCCTCTCTATTTCTACGGGGTAGAGGTAAGGCTGTCTATATCTTACCCTCCTCAGACCCTACCTTAGCTTTGCTATTGGTGGGATTTACTGAGTATGATGATGATGACATCTTACAAATCAGAGCTAAGGATAATATTAATATATCCAATATAGAATGCATGTTTTGGGTTGATTTAGATTGAAATAAAGAAACCTGTAAAATTAAACAGGACTGTAGGAAAGTGAGAACTGGACTGGTGATGAGCATTAATAAGATGGCAAAAGGTTAGTTCCTAATTCATTTGAAAAGGGTGCTTTTTTATATCAGTTCTTTTTGAAAATCAGAGAACTCTGCAAAATGTGAAAGTTTGAAGCTCTAGAAACACAACTACGGCAAAGATGAAAGAAATAAACTCAAAAACTTATTCACAAAGAAGAGAAGATTATCCGAGAAGAGGTGCTCACAGTCCAGTTTGGCTGGTTTTGACGAAAATCTTTGTCCAAATCACTAACTATGGTTTCAAAAAACGACAACTCAAAATCGGCCAGATTGGTTAGGTTGACCAGCCAAAACTGGACATAATGGTTTGTTTTGGGTTGGGTTGGGTTGTTTGAACCGGTTTTCTTTCTTAAATTTAAAATCTGCAGTCTGTTTTAAGTCTTAGTAAATGATAGAGATGAATGTTATACATAAGGATAACTACATATTAAAAAATGAGATTTTAAATTAAATAATAAAGGTGAACGCCTGGTTTGGTTTACACACGCGTTTCCAAGTTCCAAACTATGAATCAAACTGTTAAACCCTGTTTATTAAACCGTGAAATGAACTGTATAAGTCTTACACCTGCTGATTTGCTTCAGTTTAGTCACTATCAGTCTCAATGGCTTACGCACACTCCAATATTTGAGGAATAAAAATATAAATCAGTGTGTTCTCTTACTTAGTTAGACCCCTTAAAATCTATATTTAACCCAAAACATCCCGTATTCTTACATTAAAAGTCCAAATACACCTATAATTAAGTCTCTAGAGAGTATTACCCTCTCTAGCTACTCACTAGCCATTTTGGACATGGTGCTACAATGTTATGGTTGTTTGCTCGTATGTCGTCTGTTTTTTGGAGCTGAGGGTCTCTCTGGAAGCAGCCTCTCGATCCCCATGGATAGAGAGAGGTAAGGTTTGTCTACATCCCACTCTCCAGTGACTTGCTATTTGTAGAATATACTGGGTATTTGTTGTTGTTTGTTCCAAGACAATTAGTTTTATTTAGCATAGTGCTATAAGTTGCAATTCAAACCCATGTGTCATGACCAAAAAGGAAAAGAAGTTCAAATGGGTTTCTCCTAAATTGTGTCATTTAAGTTAGATTATCAGTGTAATAAATATTTGTACTTAACGCTTATAAACACTAAGAAAATAGACGAAAAAAGTGTTTGTAGGTCAAGCCCACCCGACCCGACCTGTGGCACCCATTTTGCCACTGCTAGTAATACCATTTGTGTGCGCGCTTGTGTGCATATGAACATAATCCAGTAGAAGGGTGGATAGCTGAAAGTATCTTAAACATGCAAAGGGTTCATGTCATAACTATATTTCCTGTACATTTTTCTTATTAATGGTAGACTAAAGTTATGTTTATTCGATATAGGTTTGGCTTATCACTACGATGCTGTTTTTTCACAAGTGACAAGTCCAAATTGCTGTTAGAAGTTAGATCAAATAATGCCTTCAACATTCAACTAAGATTGTGAATTTTAGAGGATATCTAGTGAATAAGTGTTGAATTGCAGGTTTTTTATTTATTTTATGATGTTAGGTCCAAAATCAGTAAGAGCATGATAACCATATCAGCTTGTTTATAGTACACTTTCTTATACATTTTTTTATGTCAGCTCCATGTTTTTATAAAGGTTTTTTATTTATCTTATACACTTTTCTTTCGTTATCAACTTAATAGAAGATGAGGATATATGGCCATTAAGATATTTATCATTAAATGTTGTCGGTGCATACTTACATCAAAGACATCTTTGTTTTAAAAAATGTGCGTATGATGCGGATGCGCATGATGCGATGCTGATAACACATCAAGTGTAGCGATGCGTTGAGATTCCCTTATACGACATTGATGTGGCGATATCGCATAATGTGACCCATGGTTGCAAAAGTCGCTTGGCGTCCCCTAGGATGTCGACCGGGGAGTTGAGAGCACTCGAATTAGGCAGAGAGTACTCGGACATGTTAAATTGTAAAAAAAATATAGTTCTTGAAAATTAAATATATGTCAAATAACATAAATTTACTAATATTTATTTCAAATTACATGAAAATGATATTCATTGATAGACAAAGAAACTATGTTTTTTTAAGTCAAACTCGGCCCGAGTTGAACTACTAGATCCGATTCTGACCAAGGTTGACCACGTCTGATCGATTCTGAGTAATTAGGCGGAGTTGAAGAAAGTCGCCTCGACAGGCTACCTTGTAGCGCTTACTCGGAGAGTACTCGGTCTTGGAGACCCTGTTTTACAAGGTCTGTTGTGCGCAATATGAACTGGGTCGGATTTTTGAGTTGCCAGACCTTTGATTCTTTGAAACATCAGGGAGTGTTGAGTTGCATGTTCATGGAGGTGTTGAGTTGCAGGTAAGAAAAAAGAAGGGAAAAAGAAGAGAGTACCGTAGGTTATTTGTTAACATGTTGACAGAATATAGACAATAACCAAATGTTGAGAAACTGCCCACAATAATCGGAATATATAATGCGACAATACTTGCCAAAACAAAGTAAACTAAGGTGTCAAAAAAGTTAAAAACTATGTGAACTAAAACCTGCTATTTCTTTTTGTGAATCGGGATATCATCTACAGCCTTCGCGTTTGCATCACCACGACCTTCAGCAGCCAGGTGACCTACTTGACCACATTGGAAACATTTCTCGTGCTGACTTGGCAGTGTGATCATCTGTGAAACTAAAAAGGTTAGATTTGCTCCCATTGGCTAAAAAAACCAATTATAGTAAGTGAAAGAACACATGATAGTAGTTTACTAACCTCCCTTAATATTGACCTCATGAGTGGCTAGAGCCAACATAATAAGATCTGCATCCTATCAAAATAAGCCACGAAATTCAGTGACAAGCCGGATGATTTTTTTAACTCTTTTTGTAGTTACGATGATAGATGACCATTTTGACCCGTTTACCTACAATGGATTGATTTGGGTTTCTTTTATGTCTAATAGGTTAAATGAGTTAAGCTTAAAGATTTAACTAACAAAAAAACTGGTCAAATCCCATGCGAAGTGTATTTAAAGGCATAAGACCTCTGATATCGCTATTAAGCACTATTACTGTAAAATATAGTTTGTAATTGTATTAAAAAATCAAATTAAAATATAAAAATAAAAAATAACGGACACAAAGTGTTTTTGTGGGTTGACTCTACCCTGCCTATTTTCGTTCACACAAAGATATGACCCAAACCCATTTTGACCAGTTACCTAACCTGCCCATCTGCCACCTTGTACAATAGAAACACTGAAAAGGCCCAAATGGGAGAAAGGCAGGATAGTAAAATTCCAACTCACTGCAGAAGTTAGAGTTACAAAACTAATTCATTCAACATTATGTTGTATGTACGGATGAGCTCAATACCGGTACCCAAAGCACCGGTACCGAAAATCGCCAAAAATGTTACCAAAACGGCACTGGTACCAAAAACGCCAAAAAGTGGCTACCGAATTGGTACCAAAATGGGAAATTCGATACAAGAGGTTTGTAATATGCTAAAAATCCAGGAAGACTAGAAAACTAAATCCTTCCAGTTATGGTAATAAATAGCCAAGGAACCAAATCTTAGACAACATTATTATATTATATTATTATACTATTATTATATAAGAAAATTATATTCTATAACACTCACCAATCCGTAGAGGCAATGTCGTGTGTTTGGATTGAAACCAGGAAGGTTAAGTTGTAACCGAATGAACACATTACTTTGTGCTCTCCCTCACCAGGAACATTTGAGTCGGAGAGAATCACCTTCAAACAAATCAAAAGTTTATTAAGAGAACAAAAACCAACCAAGAACAGAAAAAAAATATGGAACAAAAAGCTAGCAAATATAATGTTATTATTTAAAAGACGTAAGGTGAAGGATCCTCGATAAACCTTGGTATACTGCCAACCAGGACTGTTATTCAATCGACATTGTATAAAATACTGAAGGGCTATCAGAGCACAGACATAAACCGAGTGCCATGTGTGATGACTGATAACGTACTAATCACATGTTTCAAGTTTCTCTTTCGGAGCAAGTGCAGCTCCCTGAGCTTCAAATTCATTTCTCAATCGCTCCTCTTCCGCTTCCTAAGCGAGAAGAATTAGCAAAATTAACTACTAATTAATTAATAAACTTATTAGCGCAACAACTAAGATAAGTAACGAAAAAAATACTTACTGCTTCGGCAGCATCTTTAGCAGCCCTAAAGCGGCGAGATCGTTGTTGATTCATTTTGGCTCTAGGAGTCACACCATCTGCAAAATTGCAAGTCCATACAGCTGATAGCTAGTTCAACTTTAAAGAATGAGTCACACAAATGCAACTTCATGGGTTACCTATTGCCATATAAAGAATTTTTCTCGTTCGAACCAATGAGAAGAGATGGTCAATGTAGTCAAATATCGACTTGAGTACATCATCATATGTAGCCGGAGTAGGCTGCATTACCACAAATGCAAGTGTCATTTTGGGAACAAGTTAAAACATGTAGGCAACAACAGAAGACTATCAACTTGTGAGTAATACTCGCAAGATGAACAGTCACTCGGTATGAGGACGGTCCCTGTTCTAGGTAGGTTTGGCTAAATCGATCTGCATGTTAAAGTTGTATACAATGACCGTTCGACGCTTTCTGAACAGGGTATGTTCTACCATGTATTTTTGAGTGTGATCTAACAGAATGCACCATACAGAAAACAGAGGATGCAAAGATTAGTGAACTACTGAACTATTCATCTAATATGAATTACACTATAACTTTTTGTTACAAAATATTTAGCATTTAAAGTAACTGTTCCATTAATATAGAAAACAGAGGATGCAAAGATTAGTCCCTTCATTGAAGTAACTCAGTTTTTTTATTTTTTTTTCTTCTAAAGTTTCTCAACTGAACTTTCATCGTATGTTTCATTCTTGTCAAAACTTTTTAAAAATTAAAAAGTTTTGACAAGAATGAAACATACGATGAAAGAATTTAGCGAACTTAATGGAACATATATGAAAGATTTTTTTTTTTCAATTTGACTTAAATTGAATGAATGGATGAAAACTGATATTTTTCTTCAACATTACCTCTTACTTCATATTATATTATATTATACTCTTATATAATTAGCAACACGTACCCTTTTGTTTAACACACATGCCCATTTGTTTAACACACAAACAACATGTACCCCTTTGTTTTAAAACACCTACCCCTTCCTACAATTAGCAACAACACAGCGGACACCACCATTCTAACCAACCGATACAACCTTTAAAATATGATATCCAAACCACTTCATTTAGATGAGGGGATCGCAGGGTGACGCATCTCTTCGGTTTCGCTTACCACTCAACCAATTACGGTGTTAGATTTAGAGGTTGCAACCCTTCATTTATAACATTTATAAAAGAACATATCAAGCGGTACCGTAAGCTATCTTCGTTTATAATTATAAACCGTACGTTGTGCTCTTTGGTGAAACGACATGACGGTTCCCCAGTAGGGTGATCGATTTCGAAACGTCGGTCAAAAATATAAGTGAAAATATCCTATTCACCTTTTACTAGTAAAGGGCAAGTAGCGTGTCGAATCCACATGGAATCAGTGGAAAGTATGAAAGTTCGTCGTTGTTTTAATTATCTTCTATTTCTAACTAATCGCTTTTTGCAGTTTGAAAATGATTGTGAAAACAAATGTAAATTATGGTTGTAAACAATTATGAGAAAACAGACCAATCTCCAGGTTTCCGGGTTGTGAAGGAAGTCGGGAAACCTAATTACTACCAAGTGGAAATCACATAGACATGATTTGTTAATCTACTTGTTTTGATAAATAACTAACAGATAATATATTTGGTTGCAATGATACACGATCGAAATCGAAAGATTGATGCAACTGAATAGTAACCTAGTTAATTACCAATCCTAGATTTCATAAACACAATCAAATTCAATGGTTAAAGGTTGATGAACAATGATAACTTAGAATTTAATCCCCATTGTTGATGACAAAACCAAATAACTGATGAACAAGTGTGTATACGATAATCCAACAACTGTTTAATAAAAAACAAATAAACATAAAGACAAACTAACCTAATGATTAGACAAATCTCAATCCAAAAGTATGTAAATACAAGTTAACCCGTTTCCTAACACAAATCCTAGTCCCGGAGATGATCACAAGTGATTTAGCCTCTCATGTTCTTGATTTGATCTTCAATCTTGATGAGGAATTGCATGATAAGTATTTTGATTTTGCTTTGGTTGTTAGCTTGAGGCCCTTGATTGTATTGGCTCTGATTCTGTTAACCTCCTTGCGAATAATTTCCTTGCCGATTCTGATACTGTTGACCTCCCTGATTGGGTACCTGAAAATTGGGGTTCAACTGATTAACAGAATTACCGTAACTAAAATTGGGGTGGTTTCACAAACCTGGATGATATGTATTCAATTTCATATCATATTGCTTTCATTCACTGTATATTTGATTCACTTCATCAGTCTGACCACCCAGTACAGCACACTCCCCAACTTGATGCCCTAACTCTCCATACTCAGTACACACCAAAATGTATTGGCAGTTTGAACTTCACCCCCCTTTTCGAGATTTATCTGGGTTACCTGACGCTCAAGCAATAGTTTTGGTGCCTCAACTTCTCCACCTGTTCCTCAGCTTCATAATCGACTGATTTTGCTGAACCTGATCTTGCTCTCCTGCTTGATTGTGCCTGTCTCTTAGAAGTAGCACTCTGTCTCTCCAAATATGCCCAATCAGCAGCTTCTGTATTCATGAGAAACGTACAGTTACTGATGGCTATGAGATCTCTTACATCATCAGGGAGTAGCCTATCATAAAATGCCTTGATTAGTTCCCATGTCTGAATGCCATGATGTGGACATTTTCTTAACAACTTCTTGAACCGCGTGAAAGATTCATGAAAAGTCTCCCCTAAATGTTGTTAGAAAGCCCTGATTGCTTCCCGAGCTTCACTGGTTCTGTTCATCGTGTAATACTCCTCCAAAAACACCTGCTGCATCTCTTGCCAAGTGTAGATACTACCCGGAGGTAATGTTGCAAACCACTGTCATGCTTTATCTTTCAAAGTGAACTGAAACAACATTAACTTAACTTCGTCCTTTGTAAAACCCGAACCTCCTATAGTTTGGCAAATGGAATCAAGACTTGCTATGTGCAAGTATGGTTCTTCGGTCCTTTTTTCCATAAAATGTCGGGCAAATGGCCTAAGTATTGAGGCCTCACCTCGAAAGGTTTGTTATTGTTTCCAACCGGTGTAACTATTGCCGATGAATTTGGCACTATGACAGGTCGACAGTGACCTTCAACGTCCCGAATTGGCGCCCTTTGAACAACCTGTGGGACACCATCCATGAACTGTAGCTGATCGCCCCCACCCCGATTATTAACTCTTTGATTTCCCACATTGAAATGTGGGATTCCATGTTGAACTTGATTTTGTGGAATTGGGTGCGAGATGTGATTTCATTGATTGACCTGTTGTTGTACCGGATATTCTTGATTAACATTATACCCTTCATCGTATCTGTAATCAACATACCTTCCATCATACTGGTTCTGATTATCCTCTTCTTCTCTGTATTGGGGACCCTCATTATACCCGTGTTGATGTAGTGGTTGGTTAAGATGGACAATCTCCCCATGTTGGAATTGTTGGTTTTGTGGGTCCGGGTTAATTGCGGAAATGGGTCTGCTGGTGGATGATTTTGGTTTTGGTTTTGGTTCCGGGGTTGATTATGATTTTGGTTTTGAGGGATTGGTGGATCTGGAATTGGAGGGTTTGGGGCATTTTGTGCTTGGTGTTGTGGTGGGTTATCTTGATCAGCCATCTCTTGAGCTGCTTGTTCAAGATCTTGAGCAACGGTTGATGAATGAGCTTTTACTGCTGAACGTAAGAGAACACAATTGTGTCGTGCAGTTTTCTCAATTTTTGGATCAAATAAGAGCAGTGAAGATTTCTTTAAAAACCTAGTATGCATGCAACACTAGTGTCATCTGCACAAAGACAAACAAGAAACCAAGCATAATACTGAACAAAACAAAAAGAAACAAAAGAAAGAAAATATTTTTGGATTTTTTTGGTTTTTCTAAATTTTTTTATGTTTTTAACTTCAATGAAAAACAACTAACCAAGCGCTACCGATTCTGTAACATCTCCAAAAATTTAAAATAAAGTATATAGAAACTTATATTATTAAACGGGTAGATTATGGATAAGTTGACTGTTAGAAATATGAGGTATTTAGACAAATATAGGAACCGTTTAAATTTATAATAATAAAAATACATTATAATTAACCTTACTCTGTTTTTAATGAAACTCAGGTCAAAATGTAGATAAAGATATTCTCGTTCTAATGACATATTCATTGTTTTATAAAACGTCATATTTTAGAAGTTATAAGCGATAAATAAGTGAAGCAGCTTAATTAATTATAATATATATATATTATATATATATATATATATATTGTGTGTATGTATATGTACTAGTTTAAGTACCCGTATAATGGTCTCAAATTAACATTATAAAATAAAAGTTACGGCATAGTTGACTGTTAACGCGATAAAATAGAAGTTACCAGGTGTTGGTGTGAATTTAATAGGTTTAAATGTTTAATTATTTATAAAATTAAAAAAATGCCCTGCCCACATGAATCGATAATTACGTGCTAAACGGATCTTCTTGACTAATTAAGGTTGGGCTCAAGCTTACGCGACGTTTCAATCAATGACACATTTAATTCATAAGATGGAGTTTTCAATCAATGGCACATTTAATTCATAAGATCCTAAGGAGACGTGTTGTATCGATTTATGATACTTTTAACTATTTATAAAGTTATAAAAATGCGTCGCTGTGATGTTAGACGTGTGATCATATAATAAATCAAGTTTTTTTTTTTTTTTTTTCAAAAGGGTGTTAGTGGATAAAATATTTACAAAAATAGGTGATTTAAAAACTATTTACTAAAATAAGTGATTTAGACCCACCACTTCATTTATTAAAAAAATAATAATAAATCCAACAACCATTTGAATTTAGCTGCTGTTAATAAATTTAACTTATCTATTAAAATCTATATTACTTCATCCTTGCCGAATTAATCATCCTTGAGGAAAAAAAGCATAGCTGATGAGCTTCCTTGTTCATATTTAATCGGCAGTCATCGACTTATTGAGCATTAGGAGGAAAGAAAAAAGAAATTAGTAGGAGTTTACATCATAGGAATGGTCATCGTATATTTCCAATGGTAACCACCGGTATGTATTCTTATTTGCACAGTGCCATATCACCAAGATCATAAAGGTTCTAGTCATTTGATTTCTAAACTAACCGAAGCTCAAATCAACACACACCAACGGAAGAATAAACTAACAAAACTCATTGTTGTATAATTTGTATTAATTTCATCTTCTTTATTCAGGTTAAATTCGAATTGCAAATTATAAAAGCTTTAGTCGCCTGAACAATCGAATCGAAACCAGAATTCGTACATCTATATTCAAATCCGAAGAGAGTTCGATTCAGGTACCTTGGTCGCTGAATTAAAACTGCTCGAAAACATAGAAATCTCGTGTAACGGGGTCACACGGAGGTGAAAGGAAGTAAAGGAAACACCCATTCCCGTCATTGGCAACAATGGTTGTTTCCATTATTTCCTTTTTCATTTATATTTTTTGCATCATCCCACCAGATTCAGTTCTCTTGTTCGATGTCGAGTTCATTGGCAAAGCATGAAGATCCTATACGGAATCCATGATAGAAACAATTGAACTTGTACAGAATTCGATGCAAGATGTTATTATATATATATATATATATATATATATTATATATATTAATTTATTTTGTTCATACGATATGAAACTGATACAAAGTACCAATAATTTGAATTTTTAATCCTACGTATCATTTTAAATGACCCGTGTGCTAGTAAACAGGCCAAACTGTTCATCTTGTCTGGCATACTAATGGAAACCCGAATCACAATGGGATCAATTAACATTTTCACTGTTAATACATTTTGGTTCTAAGGCATGTTTGTTGTTCAAGATAGCTTGCTAAGCGACTTGGTGACCGCATTCAAATTTTTCCGCATAGCTTCATCGCGCGCGAATCCCAAAATATCGGAACTTATACTCTGAAAGATGCAATGTTCATCAAGAAATATAAATTACAAATTTTGCCAAATATGTTTATACCAAATTACAGACGCTGTTCTTTGCCTTTAAAATTGACGGGTTTTGTCCTTAATGTTGCAAACTATTGCACGTTATGTCCTTTAAGTCAAATCCAGTTAGATTTTTTGGCTAAATCTGGTCATGTGTCTTGCACATGAGGGCATTGTTGTCATTTCATTTTATAAGAACTATTGTGTAAAAGAACTTATAGTGACTATTGTGTAAGTATAAAAAAGATATTTAAAATTAAAAAAATATACAAAAATAAACAAAACTCTGCATTTTCTCTCTCTCTTCTCTCCCTCTCTCTCTCTCACCTGCCGCCACCTCCACCACCGTCCAACACCGCCTCCCCTGCACGACCTGCCACCACCCATCTGCCATTGCCATCGCCACCGACAAGCACAACCTTCTACTAATGCTCTCTACCACCCACCTACCACAAACCAATATGAAAATAAAACCCACCCCGGCTGATTTGACTTGATTTCACCAATCAGCAGATCTTGCTTGATTTCAACAATTTACCCAGCTAATTTCAACTTAACCAAACACATCCAATCAACGCCCCTTTCAGTTTCACATGAACCTTTTGTCTTTTTCAATCCAGCCAACCCCGAGCGCTTCTTCCAACCACCAGAGGCTGCAATATTTCGTCTCTCCAGTTTCACACAGCCGCTTCCACACCGATTGATACTGATTCGAAGTCGGATTTCAAGGGGAATGATTCGGGATCGATTTTAAACTTCAAACCCTACAATTGTGTTTGTATGGGTGGTGCAATAGTGGTGGTGCTGTTGTGTTCTGATGATGGTGTAGGAGTGTCGGAGAAGGTGTTTTGCTCTGATGACGGTGATGCAAGAGTTTTACCGGTGGTGGTGGCCTGAATGGTTGATTCATGGAGAGAGAATAGAGAGAGTGTGTGTTTTGTAGAGAGAGATATACTTTTAATTTTCTAAAGATATTATTAGTTGTCTAAAGTTCTTTTGTTTTAATTATTTTTATATATTTTTTAATTTTAGATGTCTTTTTTATACTTACATAATAGTCCCTAAACATAGTTCTTTTACACAATAGTCCTTATGAGATGAAATAACAACAATGCTCTCATGTGCCTTGCACATGATTAGATTTAACCAAAAAATCTAACTGGGTTTGGCTTAAAGGACATAACGTGCAAGATTTTGAAACATTAAGGATAAAACCCGTCAGTTTTAAAGGCAAAGGACAACACCTGTAATTTAATGTAAACATAAAGGACAAAATTTGTAATTCACTCAGAAATATAAGAATAACTATGAGTCGAATCAACCTGGCCCATAACCCAAATCCCTTTCGATCTGTAACCCAACCCGTGAATATAGGCCAGAACAAAAAAGAGAAGATAAATTGATGAATTTGTGAATCCGAAACATATTATGTAAGATGTACAAAATCCCATAGGATACCTCAAATCCTCTAAAGCTTGAGTCAGACTTTTGGTCAAACTCTCAACTTCTTGCAGGAAACCGTTGTCTCAAACCTTTGCCAGCATAGGTTGAACATCCTCAGCCATGGCCTGGATCGGAGAAAGTAGTCAAGAGAGAAAGATGGTGCTTGAAAAAAATTAAAACTTGTCGTTTTGGGTCAATATATGGTCATAAATAAAACCGTTGACTCAAAAGTGTGTTTTTGTGTTAAAGAATGTTTAGTCTGACCCCTTTTTGTCTCCTACTTTACCTTTTGTCACTTGGGTCAAGATGGGTCATTGTATTTACCTCGGCTGTCACCAACATACTACACCTGTCACACCCCAACCGATGGCGGAAACATCGAGATGAGATGAAAACGAGATTGCTCATTGCTCACAACATTAATGAGTGACAATAATTAATTAAACCATATTCATTTCATAAGAATTGTCAAATACATCAATGTAACAAAACAAAGAAACAACATAACATTAGCAAAGTCATAACAAAATTGATACATCAACATTAAACCTAACGTCTAATTTGTGTGTATCTAGTCCTTGCTGTATTGTTTTCATAACATCATCTCCTTCAACCTGTAACATGTTTTAAAATAATGTCAATGCGAAAGCAAAGGCGAGTACGCAAGTTTAGGCATAGCATACGTATACGAATAAGTTTAAACAATCCTCATGGCAACCAAATCTATACAAGAGCAATATCAAGGCATGCAATACTAATAATCAAACCTTAACGCAATCACGATGTTTTACATGACCTCACGAATAACACGATGGAGGTGGATGCGTGAATTCCTATAGCGCTAAGCATGTCAAACGAAGGCTAAAATAGTTAATGACTAAAGCATAGCATAACGAATATCCAAGACAAACATCAAGTATGAGATTCAAGTATTCATGTTTATAAGATTGTTTGTGCGTTTCATAAAGTTTAAGTGTTCATGATGTTTGTATATGTAAAACATGTTACACCCAAAAGTGTTATAAACAAAAGTGGGTCGAGTGTACTCACGGTTTTGCTAAGTCTTTTCTACACTTGACAATCCCTGAAGACGTTGGTTCGAGGATGCAAGAGGAAACGAGACGTATGAGTATAGAGTTTCAACGGGAGATTAGGAGTATTCGAGCATGATTAAAAATAAGTTTGATAAAGTATTATGATACGAAAGTATTCACTAAGATGTAACACTCGTTCTTGACACTATAGTAACTCTTACGACTTGGATGTGATTTCATAGGTTCGGGACCTATTAGAATCGTGACAAGGAATTACATACTTTAGTGTTAAACTTAATAACTTGATAATTGATTATAAGGTCATTATCAAGGTTTTGGTTTTAGGATTATTATATAGTTCCATATAGTTATGTAATCATGTAGGAGGTGGGAGGATGAACCATCCACTTTGGAACCTCTTAGTATCATGTAAGTCAAGTAGGAAGTGGGAGGATTAACCATCCACTTTGGACCTCATATGATTGTTCACCACTTCACGAGTCACCAAAGGTAACAAGGAGGGTCTTAGAACAAGGTAATAACATACAAGAAAGTAAATAACATGAATGTAAAGGCGACACCTAGATACCAAGTAGCCAAGTATAAAACGACCCGGCGAGCACACGAGGATACTTGTCAATGGCTTTGCGGGGTTGTGACACTTTTAGGTCTAGCAAACTAGCTTGGGATCTTGATGAAAATCATCAAGTGATGTGTGGTCTCAAGTTATGATAGCCCAAGCTTCCTTGGTGGACACACATGAACAAGCTAAGAACTTGCATCACTTGTGAGCTCAATGCTCTTCAAAAACAGAAAGTTTGGAGTGTTTAAACACTCCTATTTACATGTTTAACAACCTAGGTTAGTCCCCAAAGTCATATATGTCATTAGGAGTTCAAGATCACTAGGATGAATGAGAAAAGTATGAGATCAAACAATTTTTTTGAAAAGTTAAATCATAACAGAAAGTTCTTGGACATTTTAGGGCATTTCCAGGTCTGGATTCTCCATGGAGAACCCTAGGAATTCAACCCAAAGTTTATCCAAGCAAGTAGGAAGAAGAATGAGATGATTTGGTTAAGAAATGAGCAAGATATGCTCACTTTTGTAAGAGGTATACAATCTGCTCGAAAATCTGATGTTGCAAGGATCTTGAGGTGATTTGAGAGAGATTAAAGTGTAAAAATGCTTGAATTAGAGGTGTGTTTTATAGGAGAAGGATTAGGGTAAGTTAGGTGAGGTTTAGGTGAACATTAAGTGCTAAAAAACTAAAAAATTTAACCCAAAACCCACCCAAATGACTGCTGTCCGCCCACCCTTTTGCGACCAGCCTTACCCGGAAACAAAGCGTAACAGCTTTGTGTTTCCGGGTTCTAACACAAGTGGCCCGCTAGTGGAGTGGCTGTGTTGTTTTTTGTTGAACCGGAGGTCCCGGGTTCGAATCCCGCAGATCCCGGTTTTGCATATTATTTTTTATTAATTTAAACCTTTATATTAGTTTACAGAAATGGCAAGAATAGTCCCTGAAGTTAAGGAATTCAAAATTGCAATTTAAACCTTGGACTTTATTAAAGAAAGATGTATATTAACATTTAAATTCTAAATGTTAACATATTTATAAAAATTTAGCATTAATTTTTTTTTTTTGTAAAAAGAAATTAATTAATTTTATTAACTAATTGGATTCATTAATTTAATCAGTTAGTTTAATTAATTAATTTAAATTAATTAACTTAATAAATGAATAGGTAATTATGTTTTCGTAACGAATTTAGTTTAACGATTACGAGTTTCACGTTTGAGTCTCATTTACGCATACAAACGATGTTTGCGAGTTATCACACGTTTATGAATAAGGGTATCACGAGTACATTTATATGTTCAAAGTATGAACAAGTGTAAGTGTAAAATGATTATGATTAACACAATATGAATAAAATACGAATTTCTTATTACGATTCAAGTCTCGGGTTACAATGTTTACAACGAAAGATGAATACGAGATACAATGCTTACTAAAAATAGAAGTACGATACAAGGTTTCCAAATATGGAAAGTTAGAAACGCGGGGCGTTACAGTCTCCCATCCTTTAGGAAATTTAGGAAGACGTTAGGAAGATATGCGGATACTTAGTCTTCATATCTGTAACGCCTCGTATCTTCGTATTTCTATTTAAAAAAAAATGTTCGTATTCGTATTCTAATTTTAGAAACCTTACATTCGTATTTTAATTTCAATCTCACAATTCGAGGCGTTAATCATAATAAAATTCATATTTTATATTTTTTTATTTTATTCACACAACTGATCATTTAAAATACGTATTTATACGCAAACCGACACTTTTATATTATAAATACTTATACGCACATCATCAATACTTGAATTATACTTTTATACTTTTTATATACTCAATTACACAATATATACTCAAGAAATACCAAGAAATATACCAATCATATTTCCACCTCATCAATCCTCTTTCACCTTCTTTAACTAATCGTATTTCACCATTTTCCACCTCCTTTCTTCACCAATCCCCTTCTCAATCCTCTTCCACCTTCTTTAACCAATCATATTTCACCTTTTTCCACCTCTTTTCTCCACCAATCACCTTCTCAATCCTCTTTCACCTTCTTTAACCAGTCATATTTCACCCTTTTCCACATTCTCTACCTATAAATACCAACCCCTTCTCCCATTTTCTTCACACCATTCTTCTCTCCATCTCTCTAATTCTCTCAATCTCTCTAAATCAAGAATTCTAAAAGGACACGTGTTCCACCCATTCTTCTCTCAACTTCTATACTTCTCTCAATTCTTCCAAGCAAGGAAGAGAGCTCTAAGAGTTCTAAAAGAAAACATTAAGTGTTTTAAAAGAAGTTTTGAAGCTCCAACCTCCAACTCTTCACGGAATCACCAATCGGAAAGCATATGCAATATTGTGAGTACACTCGACCCACTTTTGTTTATAACACTTTTGGGTGTAACATGTTTTACCTATACAAAAATCACAAACACTTAAACTTTATGAAACGCACAAACAATCCTATACCCATGAATACTTGAATCGTATACTTGTTGCTTATCTTGGATATTCGTTATGCTATGCTTTAGTCATTAACTATTTTTAGCCTTCGTTTGACATGCTTACGCTATAGGAATTCACGCATCCACCTCCATCGTGTTATTGTGAGGTCATGTTAAAACATCGTGATTGCGTTAAGGGTTATATTATTAGTATTGCATGCCTTGATATTGCTCTTGTATAGATTTGGTTGCCATGAGGATTGTTAAAACTTTATTCGTATACGTATGCTATGCTTAAACTTGTGTACTCGCCTTTGCTTTTGCATTGACTTTATTTTAAAACATGTTATAGGTTGAAGGAGATGATGCTATGAAATCAAATAGCAAGGACTTAAATACACACATTTTAGACGTTAGATTTATAAATGTTGTACCAAATTTTGTTATGTTTTATGAACTTATTGTATTGCTTCATGTTGTATTTGACAATGTTGTGAAATGAAATTTGGATTTAATTAAATAGTGTCATTTATTAGCGTTGTGAGCAATGAGCAATCTCGTTTTCGTCTCATCCCGATGTTTCCGCCATCGGTTGGGGTGTGACAATATCACTCTCAAGTTCCCAAGTAAATTCGTCACCACATTTACCTTCCCATCGAACCTTGACGATAGGAATATGACTGCACTCAGTTGCTTGGTTCCTCGGTCCTTGATTTCGACCGGTTTCTCCACAAAGTGCAAAGTATCGTTGATCTGAAGATCTTCGAGTGGAACTTGAAGTCCTTCTTCGGCTAGACACTTCTTCAAATTCGAAACATGAAACACAAGATGAACATTGCTGAGTGTTTGAGGTAGATCCATCGATACGCTACCTTGCCTATCCTTTCGAGAATCTTGAAAGGACCCACATAGCGAGGAGCGCGCTTGCCTTTCTTACCAAAACGAACAACACCTTTCCAAGGTGAAACCTTGAGAAGTACATAATCTCCTATGTTGAATTCCAAAGGTTTGCATCTTCTATCAGCATAGCTCTTTTGTCGGCTTTCAGCTTTAAGGGGATTATCACGTATTTGTAGAATCTTGTCCGTCGTCTCTTGTATAAGTTTGGGACCGGTGAGTTGTACATCTCCGATCTCGTGCCAACAAATAGGCGAACGACACTATGACCATACAATGCTTCAAATGGAGCCATTTGAATACTTGCATGATAGCTATTGTTGTATGAGAATTCTACCAAGGGTAAGTGCGAATCCCAGTTGCCGCCAAAATCGATTACGCATGATCGAAGCATATCCTCTAGAGTTTGAATAGTACGCTCGGTCTGACCGTCAGATTGAGGATGAAAAGTGGTGCTAAGATTCAAACGAGTGCCAAGGGTGGATTGGAAAGTTTTCCAAAGGCGAGAAGTGAAACGAGCATCGCGATCAGAAATAATATCAAGAGGAGTACCGTGACGACTAATGATTTCATCCGTGTAGATACGAGTCGATTTCTCGACTTTGTAATCTTCACGAATGGCAAGGAAGTGAGCGGATTTCGTCAGACGATCAACGATAACCCAAATGCTATCGTGACCCGAGGTAGTACGAGGTAATTTCGTGATGAAATCCATGGCTATGATCTCCCATTTCCAGACAGGAATTTCTGGTTGTTCGAGCAAACCGGAGGGACGTTGATGTTCTGCCTTGACTTTGGAACACGTAAGGCATTTGGAGACGTAAAGAGCGATATCATGTTTCATTCCAGGCCCCCTAATAGGATGCGCACAAATCATGGTACATCTTATCAGCTCTAGGATGAACGGAGTATCGGGATATGTGAGCTTCGTCCATCAAAGTAGTCCGAAGATTAAGACGACCGGGAATCCAAATGCGACTATGGTAGTAAAGAATACCATCAGTCTTAGCTTCGAGTGGGTTTTCGACTCCACAATTCAACTCGTTATCGAGGTTACCCTCGTTAATGACGGCAAATTGTGCTTGTCGAATCAACTCGTTGAGTTTTCCCATGATTTGGTAGCAACGAGCACTCTTGACATGAGTCTTACGACTAAGTGCATCGGCCACGACATTCGCCTTACCAGGGTGGTAGTGGATATCATAGTAGTAGTCATCTAACAATTCTACCCAACGACGTTGACGCATGTTGAGTTCCTTTTGATCAAAGATGTGTTGGAGGCTCTTATGGTCGGTAAAGACCGTACACTTTTACCATAAAGGTAGTGTCACTAAATCTTTAATGCAAAAACAACTGCACCAAGTTCAAGGTCGTGAGTAGTATAGTTTTTCTCATGAATTTTGAGTTGTCTCGACGCGTAAGCGATTACTTTGTCCCGTTGCATGAGAACGCAACCAAGACCCTGGTTAGAGGCATCGCAATACATGACGAAATCGTCGTTCCCATCAGGGAGAGTGAGGATAGGAGCATTACAAAACATGTCCTTGAGCGGTTGGAAAGATTCCTCTTGTTCGGGACCCCAAACAAAATGTTTACCTTTTTGAGTCAACGAAGTCAAAGGAACGACAATCTTCGAGAAGTTCGAGATGAAACGGCGATAATACCCAGCTAGGCCAAGAAACGAACGAATTTCAGAGGGCGACTTAGGTGCAATCCAATTCTTCACAGCTTCTATCTTTGCAGGGTCAACATGAATACCGAGTTCATTGATGGTGTGACCTAAGAATTGAACCTCTTTTAGCCAAAATTCACACTTGGAGAATTTGGCATAAAGACGTTCGGTTTGCCAAAGCTGAAGAATGATACGCAAATGCCATCCATGTTCTTCTTTGTCTTGGAGTAGATTAGGATATCGTCGATGAATACAATGACGAAATGATCGAGAAAGGCTTACACACGCGGTTCATTAGATCCATAAACACTGCAGGAGCGTTGATCAAACCAAAAGGCATGACCACGAACTCGTAGTGTCCATAACGTGTGCGAAAGGCGGTTTTGGGTACATCTTCCTCGGAAACCCAAAGTTGAGATAGCCAGAACGGAGGTCAATCTTTGAAAAGCACTTCGCGCCTTGCAATTGATCGAAGAGATCGTCAATACAAGGAAGTGGGTATCGGTTTTTGACTGTAAGTTTATTGAGCTCACGATATCAGCGCACATCCGAAAAGACCCATCTTTCTTCTTGACGAACAACATGGGAGCGCCCCAAGGGGAAGTACTAGGGCGTATAAAGCCTTTGTCAAGAAGCTCTTGAAGTTGGCTTGATAGCTCTTGCATCTCCGAGGGTGCTAAACGATAGGGAGCTTTCGCAACAGGAGTTGCGCCAGGGATCAGATCAATGCGAAAATCGACAGCTCGAGGAGGTGGAGGACCAGGGAGATCCTCGGGGAAAACAGAAGGAAACTCACAAACGACAGGATCATCACTTATGCTAGGACCTTTGTCTTTCTTTTCCACAATGTGGGCGAGAAAGGCAAAGTACTCCTTACGCAAGTACTTGTTCGCTTTGATGCACCACACAAGCTTGAGACCTTTAGAAGGTTCTCGCCATAAACGTGTAGAGAATCACCTTGAGGAAGAGGGAGGCGAATGAACTTCTCGGCACAAACAACTTCAACACGTACTCGCTTAAGCCATTCCATGCCTACTATGATGTCAAAACTACCCATTTGCATAGGTATGAGGTTGATGGAAAACTTATGATCGTTTAAGATTAGAGAGCACCCAGAAAGAGTGGAATCAACGGAGATGGTCTTGCCATTAGCGACTTCGACATCGAAAGGATTAGGCATTTTAGTTCGTTCGCACTTAAGCAAGGGTTCGAATTCAACAGACATAAAACTCTATCTGCGCCAGTATCAAACAGACAAGTAGCATAGATATGGTTCACAAGGAATGTACCAGTGATGATGTCATTCGAGATTTGGGCTTGAGCTAAGGTGAGAACGAAAGCTCGTCCTTTTGCAGGCTTAGTCTGCTGATGTTGCTGGTTGTTGGTGCGTTTCGGGCAAACGTTGGTGAAATGGTTAGGATCCCCACAATTGTAACAAGTTCGAGTAGGGGTCGCTTGAGCTTGGCGGTTTGGGTTCGGGTTAGAGTTAGGATTTGGTAACAGGGCTGGGGTTTGCTGGTTCTTGGGTAGGCGACAAAAGTTGGAGAGGTGTCCCAACCTATTACAGTTGGCACATTTTCGACATGGGGTACCGACGGGATGGTGTTAGTTGCAAGTAGTACACTGAGGATGAGGGCCAGTGTAACCACGTGCGGGTTGGTTGCTGTTTTGGGTAGTGGCGATGGCATTTAGGGGTGCAGGGTTAGGCGGAGTGACGATCGTATTGTTTTGAGAAGAAGCCTTTTGCTTCTTGTTCTTGTTGTGGGGCTTTTTGGCTGGAGGGGTAGGTGATTCGGTGGTGTTGGCAACGGTTTGGTGCGCATGCTTCGTAGGGACCTTGTCGTAGGCCCCCTGAAGGATGCAGTTATGGTTGAGTTGGAGGGTTATGGCATAGGCTTCCTCGATGGTTTTCGGTTTGGCTGCGGCTACATGGTTCATGATCACTGGTGAGAGGCAACGGATGAGCTTGGCGATTGACTTGGGAACAGTATCGACTTGCCCATGGCAAATAATACTCAACTGTTTGAAGCGCGCGATCAATCGTTCTGCGTCGCTCCCCTGTTGTGTGAGATTCAGAACTTGTTTTCAAGTTTCTGGGTCTCGTGGGGAGGACAAGAATTGCCCCTTCATGAGCTCCTTAAGCTCTTCCCAAGGCATCGCATGGGCTGCTTCGTTGCCACGCGTGTTTCGTTCGGTGGTCCACCACTCGAGGGCTCTCTTGCGAAAGACCCCAGTGGCATTAAGGGTTCGGAGTTCCTCAGGGCAGCCGCCCTGAAGGAAAATAAGCTCCATTGAATCAAACCAATTGATCATGGCGGTAACACCGTCCATGCCAGTAAATTCCACTGGTTTACAAGCCTGAAATGCTTGAATTGGTAAGATGGTTTGGGGGTATCGGCTTTGGAATCAACGGATGATTTAGGTGTGGCTTCGACGTGTATGGTGTGGATTTGGCTAACAATGTCGGGTATGATGTTAGCCATTTGCCCGACCATTTGCTCCGAAACGAGCCCAATCAGTTCTTGCTTCGATATCGAGTCTTCGTTGTTGGATTCTTTCTTGGAACCCGACTTCTTGGACTTTTTGTGGCGGTTCAACGAGTTACGGAAAGGAGGCATCTAGAGGTTGTAAACAAGACAAAAGCATGAGACTTGATCGTAATAAAAGAAAATAGGTTTTGCATGCATGAGTATGAATAAAGTTCACATAAGTTTCACGTACAATTCATGGATTCAACAAGTATAGCATGTATAATCACGTACGAATACGAATAAAGAGTATAAATTTAGTTTGTTCACGAGGATTAGTATAGTTTTTATTGCGATAAACGTGCGGAATGTGTAACAGCTCGAAACAAATAAGGTAACAAGTATTAGAACACATAGAAATTGAGTCACATAAAAGAATAGGCTCATAAAACGTGGGAATGTTGCGGGTAGAGAAACGTCGACAATTCCAAAGTGAATCGAAGATCCTTTCAAATTAGAGAAAACGTGTTTTGGCCTATAGGTAAAATACTCTCATCAAGAAGCGACTAACGGTATTTTACCCTTCCAGTTACTATACGTCTCTAATCGATTAGAAAATGGAGACTTTGGCGAGAGCGAAAATCAAGGAATGGGACTTAATCGACAAGGTGCGGGTTTCACCCCTAACTTGACGATTTCGTACCCTAAGTGTGGTTGGTAATTACCAAAACGAAGAGCAAATTTTGATTCGTTGGTAAAGGTCCTAGAGTTTTGAGTTGGAAATTTTCCATCAAGGTGTGGATTTCACTCCTGTCACACCCTCAATTTTCACTTGCGGAGTATTACCGCGAGGCGTGTGATCAAACCAGAATCTCAGACACTAGCAATATCAAACGACTCTATATGATTTATTTAAACGTTTTCCGAAAACATTTGTTGTAACCATTCATAGTCATTTTCAAAATATCATAGTTTCAAAGTTTAGCGGAAGCATTAAAATTAAGTAACGGGCGCCAACATAAACGCCAAAACCAAAAATCCCAAACATTATTCGTAAATAAGACTCGATAAAAATGTCTTGATCAATGCAAGTGAGTGCACCTAGCGCTCCTAGCGTCCTGAGAAACATGTGAAGAAACAAGTGTCAACATTAAAGAAGAGTGAGTTCACAGGTTTTTATAAGTTCACAAGTTCGGTTTAAAAGATTGTTTTTCCCCGTTATCCCTAACCCGGGATAACGACATAGTTCCATTATTCCTAACCTGGAATAATAATGTTGGTTCGTAATTAAGTTCAATGTTAACATGTAGGTAGCGAGCCTAAAGTTACGTCACGTAAGAGTTCGCGATCGAAGCTGACTGTTGTTGCCTCTGTGTTGCCAGGTCTATCACTGACCATGGCGAAAGTTAAGCCAAATTAATCAACCGTTGACCATTCTCGGTCGGCTAGCGCGACTAGCTCGGGTGGGGCTTGTCGGGCCCAGTAGTACTACTATAATTTCCCCGCTATCTAACCCAATACTAACGATCCGAGAGTTGGTTGAGACTTCCGTGATAAAGCTACTTAGTGACCATAACGTACATTAAATTAACTTAATTAACGAATAGTTAACGGCGTTAATTTCGCATAACGTAAAAAGATAGAGTTGTAGAGCGTATACATGTTTCTCCCCCTGTTGTTTAAAACCGGAACGCAAAAGAAGCAAATGATGGAACCACTAATCGCGTCCTAACATGTCAACCGATTTAAAGTTAGTGTGTGAACACACTGACACAAAACCCTACACATAACTAACACACAGTACGGCACACGTAATAACCAATTCGAAACCATAATCATGCATGCAAATATACACACAAACGCATGTTATCATGTTTCAGATTGTACACTCATAACTGGGCTATTTTCGAGAATTTTTATAAAATAGTTCCAACGTTCCAAAAATTCCAATTTTTTTACAGGAGGTGTCAATTAGGCTGTAGAATTTTGTGTGAAATTTTCAAATCCTAATTCTTTATAAATTATTTATAAACATTTATATACTGGACTGCAGTCAGGTTCGTCGCTTTCTGACTGCAGTCCACGAGAAAAATCATTTAAAAATCATCGTTCATCCGATTAACAAAATTCCAGCGGGATCGTCCTCCAGTTACTGTCCAGATTTCGTGACCTAACCACATACAAACTATGAGATCCGAGTCGATAAACAACCTACAAATTCTGCAGAATTTACGCAGCTTCAGCTGCTGCACTAAATGACCATTTAAAAATAGCAAACGACCTCAGAAAAATATGAATCCAGCGCCATTTGAAGCTTTTTAAAAAATACACATTTTAGGCTTCAGAAAATCCAGCCAACTGAAGTTGGCTGTAAATGTCAATCACCTTACTGTTTTCGACTTTATCGCATTAGAACATGTTTAAACGATCATGACGCTTAGGTGTATTGATTAACAACAGGTTAACTTGTCAAATATCATCATATATATCAATATTCATGCAAACCCTAAATATCTATCATGATCTTTATCGCTAAAACGCAGCCTACGATTTTTGTGTTCAATATATCATCACAACCACAAAGATTCGCATATTCATCCGAACTAATCATACCCCGCAACACTTTTTCATAGAATAATCATATAAGCACAATCATGATCAAGATTACACAAAACCTAATGTGAATCGCAAAACAATTAAACCCTAACCTTGAAACGATGACAATTAGCGAACCGGGACAAGCTTGGAATCGATCCGATGGATGTAAAGTTTGCGCGACCGAGAGAGGGGGGGGGGCTGCCGTCGACCTCACTAGAGTGTTAGGGTTTTTTTTGAAGGTTTTCCACAACATGCATGTATAGGTGATATAAGAGGGGGTCGCATAAGGGGGGCGGTTTGGGTTAGTTCCTTGGGACGCAAGGGTGGGGTGGCGGGTTGGGCTTGTGTTCGCAAGGGGGGGGGTTTTGGGTGGCGGGTTTGGCTTGTGTGGTCACAAGGTCGACACGTTCCGCGGCTTGGTTTGGTTCGGCAAATTTTTTTTTACAATACGGTAACACAAGGCTTATAACTAATAAATCGCGAAATCAAAGCGTGATACAATAATCTACAAGCGTCTAATAACACATAGCACGTAATTCAGATATAACTCGTTAGAAATTTCCAAACATTGTGTATTTTCTAAATACTAAAGTTAGCGTAGTTATTGCGAGCGCGTAATCAATTCTCCGAATTAAATCGGCGTAGGAATGAATAACAATAAAGTAGCGCGTTTAAGATACCTGAAAAGCCGGGATGTCACATTATCCCCATGTTGAAAGAATTTTCGTCCCGAAAATTGAGTAAACGCGGTTTAAAATGCAACGCACAAAGATTCAGTTTGTTAGAATGGTACAAGTAAATCCCAGGCTGTCATATCATCCCCATGTTGAAAGAATTTCGTCCCGAAATTCAGTTGGCGGTAACGTCAGATTGCTGCTCAGCTGCAAAAAGGTGTGGATATTTGCTTTTCATTTGGTCCTCTCTTTCCCACATGAACTCCGGTCCACGCTTAGAGTCCTAACGAACCTTGATGATCGGTATCATGCTGTGCCTTCGAGTCTTGATCTCACGGTCCATGATCTCGATAGGTTGTTCCACAAAATGCAGTTGCTCATCCACTTGAATCTCATCCAATGGAATGACTAGGGTCTCATCTGATATGCACTTCTTCAGATTGGACACGTGAAAAACGTTGTGAACTCCACTGAGTTCGGCAGGAAGGTCTAACTGATAAGCTACGGGCCTGATACGCCTCGAAATCACAAATGGGCCTACGTACCGTGGACTTAGTTTGCCTCGTTTCCCAAAACGAATTACACCCTTACAGGTGACACTTTCAGTAGGATGCGGTCACCTACTTGAAATTCGAGCGGTTTGCGTCGTTGATCAGCATAACTTTTCTATCGATCTTGTGCCGCTACCATGCGGTTTCTGATTTGCACAATCTTTTCAGTAGCCTCAAGTATCAACTCGGACCTGTGAGTTGACTGTCACCGACTTCTGCCCAACAGACCGATGATCTACATTTGCAACCGTACAATGCTTCAAACGTGCTGCCTGAATACTCGTATGGTAACTGTTGTTATACGAGAATTCCACTAAAGGCAGATGGATTTCCCAACTGTTCCCGAAGTCTACCACGCATGCCCTAAGCATGTCCTCCAAGGTCTGAATGGTCCTTTCACTTTGACCATCCTCTGAGGGTGGTAAGTTGTTCTCATATCTAAGCGTGTACCCAACGCTTTCTGAAGTGACCGCCAAAGTTGGACGTGAAACGAGCATCTCTGTCTGAAATGATGGATGTTGGCACCCCGTGCCGAGAAACTACTTCCTTAATGTAGATGCGAGTCAACTTATCCATCTTATCTGTTTCTTTGGTTGCTAGGAAGTGTGCAGACTTAGTTAGACGATCCATGATCACCCAGATGGTATCGCAACCACTCGGAGTTCACGGAAGTTTAGTGATAAAGTCCATCGAGATCCGATCCCATTTCCACACTGGGATCTCAGGTTGGTGAAGTAGCCCTGATGGCTTCTGGTATTCCACCTTGACTTTCGCACAAGTCAAACACCTGCTCACGTAGGTGGCTATATCCGCTTTCATGTTGGGCCACCAGTACGCGGCTTTAAGGTATTGATACATCTTATCCAAACCAGGATGGACAAAGTATCAGGATTTGTGAGCTTCGTCCATAACTAGCTTCCTGAGGTTTCCTTAGAGAGGTACCCATATACGGTTCATGAAATACCGGGTACCATTGGGTTTCACTTCCCAATCGCGTTCCATCTTTCCCACAGATTCGGCCTTGATGTTCTTTTCCTTAACTGCTTCTAGCTGCGCGTCGCGTATCTATTCGGGTAACTCAGAATGAATTGTGAACTGTAGTGCTCGTACCCGACGAGGTTTCAAGTGCTCCTTCCGACTGAGGGCATCAGCTACCACGTTAGCTTTACCCTGGTGATATCGAATGGCACATTCATAATCGTTCAGGAAGTTCGACCCAGCGACGTTGTCGCATGTTCAACTCCTTCTGGTCAAAAATATGCTGGAGGCTCTTGTGATCCGTGTAGATTGTGCACCTTGTCCATATAGGCAGTGTCTCCAAATCTTAAGTGCAAACACAACTGCTCCCAATTCCAAGTCATGTGTCGTGTAGTTCTTCTCGTGGACCTTCAACTGTCGGGATGCATACGCGATGACCTTATCGCGTTGCATGAGCACACATCCCAATCCCTGAATGGAAGCATCACAATATACCACAAAATCATCTGTCCCCTCTGGCAAGGACAAAATGGGCGCACTGCAAAGCTTCTGCTTCAGTAATTGAAATGCTGATCCTGTTTGTCACCCCAAGCATACTTGGTGCCCTTCTGAGTGAGAGTGGTAAGCGGTTGTGTGATCTTGGAAAATCCCTCGATTAAACGTCTGTAGTAACCAGCCAAACCCAAAAATTGGCGGATCTCTGTCGGTGTCCTGGGTGCTTCCCAGTTCTTGATAGCATCAATCTTGGCGGGATCAACGTGTATACCCTTTTCATTCACGATATGCCCTAGGAACTGAACTTCCCAAATCCAGAAATCACACTTCGAAAACTTGGCATATAGTTTCTCCTGTTGAAGTAGTTCCAGCAATAACCGCAGATGCTCAGCATGCTCTTCTTCACCCTTAGAGTAGATGAGTATAGCATCGATGAACACGATGACAAACTTGTCGAGATACGGCTTACACACACGGTTCATGAGGTCCATGAACACCGCGGGTGCATTGGTGAGACCGAAGGGCATGACCAAGAACTCGTAATGGCCATACCGAGTGCGAAATGCCGTCTTGGAGATATCCTCCTCCCTGACGCGTAGCTGGTGATAACCGGATCGTAGATCAATCTTGGAGTAGTAGCTTGACCCCTGAAGCTGGTCGAAAAGATCGGCGATACGAGGTAATGGGTATCGGTTCTTGAGGGTAACCTTATTGAGTTCCCTGTAGTCGATGAACATGCAGAAGGTCCATCCTTCTTCTTGACAAAAATGACCGGAGCTCCCCATGGCGAAGTACTGGGTCGGATAAATCCTTTTTCCAACAATTCTTGAAGTTGGGTAGACAGCTCTTGCAGCTCCGCTGGAGCTAAGCGGTACGGGGCCTTGGCGATAGGAGTCGCATGGCTCGCCAATTAGATTTCAAACTCTACTTGTCGGTGTGGTGGAAGACCGGGTAACTCCTCTGGAAACACATCGAGAAAGTCACGGACGATGGGGATATCTTCAATCCGCTTCTCGTCCTTAGACTGTTCGGTGACCAGTGCGAGCAAAGCAAATGAGTTCTTCTTCTGAAGATACTTCTGAGCTTGCAGGTAAGAGATGATGTTCGTGACGACGTCTGCCTTCTCGCCTTGCACCATCAAGACTTCGCGTTAGAGAGCGGAATACGGATAGCTTTCTCGAAACAGAGAAGTTCAGCTCGGATGTCGGATAGCCAGTCCATTCCGGCTACCACATCAAAACTACCCAGAGTAGTTGTCATCAATCAATGGTAAAGGTGTGACCCGCGAGTTTAAGTTGACAGCCGGTCACTAGATGAGTCACATCTACAGATTTACCATCGGCTAGTTCTATGACGTAAGGGGTTTCTAGGGGTTTAGGTGTGAGATTTAGGTTCTTCCTAAAAGACTCAGATATAAAACTCTTATCCGCACCCGTATCAAAAAGTACAGTAGCAAAAATATCATTAAGTGGAAACTTACCGGTGACCACGTTCGAGTCGTTTCTGGCCTCTCCACGGCCAGCGTATATGCACGACCTTTGGCACCTCCTGTGCCACCATTTCCATTGTTGTGTTATTGTTGTTGTTGTTGTTGTTGTGTTGTTGTGTTACTTGTTGTTGTTATTCCCACCATTGTTGTTGTTGCGAACCTGCGGGCAGTCTCGCTTGAAATGGGCAGTGCTACCGCACTCATAGCATCCCCGGTTATTACCTTTATGTTGACCCTGGTGCTGGTTCTGATTTTGTCGTGTCATGATCTCCCCGCGACAATCCTTTACCGCGTGTCCTGCTTTGCCACATCGTTGGCAGTGATTTCCGGCGCAAGGGCCGTGATGATGGAGGTTACAAGGTTACATTGCGGCTTTCGACCCGCATAGCCGCTCGAGTTCTGGGTGTTGTTGGCAGACTGATTGTTGTGACCCCGATTGTTGAAGTTGTTGGACCGCTTCTGGTTTCCTTGTTGTGGCTGGGTTGATGAAGACTGTCGAGCAGGTGAGTCTTCAAATTTTCTTTTGTTGTCAGGGACAATTTCAGTTGCACCCCTAGGTGGCAACTTCCTTTGCTCCACCACCTTATCGGTGAGTTTATGCACCAGCCTAATCGCTTGATGCTCCGTCGTAGGGTTGCTAGACATTACCATGCCCTGGATCTCAGGGACCAGACCCCAAGATAAAACTCAAGCCGTTTATCGATGGTGTTAGCCAAGTCGGGACAAAGGAACACTAGATCATGATGTCTTGCTGTGTACGCTTCAATTTCTGACCCGACCATCTTGTGGTTCCATAACGCTTGTTCCAACTGCTGAACTCTGTCCCGCGGACAGTATTCCTCCTTGATTAGGGCCTTAAATTCGGTCCAGGCCATTGCGTTCCCCGCAATAAATCCACGCGTTTGGACTTGTGCGTTCCACCAGGTCAATGCCCCAACTTCCAACGTCGAGGCAGCATACTTGACCTTATTAGCTTCAAGGCAATTGCACATCTCGAAAACCAATTCAGACTTTTCAATCCAACGGACCAGTCCTATGGATCCTTCAACACCCGTGAACTTGCTCGGTTTCGCATCGAGGAACATCTTGTAGGGGTTAAGACCCCCTGCTGAAGATAGAGGATAGGTAGTCAGCGAGAAAGTCCACTAGCCAAACTATTAGATTTTCCCATGAAAATTTAATAATGGTTACCTGCTAGTGGGTTAGGAACACCTGCCAGAGCAGCATTCACGTGTTGTTGGATTAAAGCAGGCCAATTCTTCCTCTGACATGTTGAGATTTCCGCGGCGACCGGTTGCCATTTCAGATCTTCGCAAGACAACACAAACACACACCGATAAGTACATATCCAATATAGTTATCATATTCCACACTTCAATGATCACACAATTTATGTCAACCCAACAAATTAAACAATCAAAAGGAACATTCGATTAAATAAATTGTAATGTCTCACAAAATACCAACCAAACATATCAATTTAATTATAAAATTTCCAAATTCAAACATAAGTGGAAGCAAACAAACTAAAGGAAACAAAACGGAGATTTGCGAGACGAGTTAGTCATCTATGTCTCCATCTCCCAAGTCGCTATCACTGCCATCTTCCTCTTTAGCGTTTTCAGCTTCAACAGCCGGGTCTTGTTCAGGCTCTTCTTCTTCCGGATCCTCCTCCGGGTCTTCCTCTGGGTCCTCCTCTTCGTCTTCTACCAGTGCTGGAGGGGCCGGTGCTGGTGCGGGTACTGGGATAGGTGGTGCTTGGTTCTGCTCCAGTTCGTGAATCCTCCAACTGGACTCAAGAACTCTGTCTTTGAGCCAGTCAGCCCTCACTGCTCAGCACGAAGGTCCTTAGCTAAAATGCTTCGAACTCTCCTATTCTCATCTTGCTCTTCCTCGAGCTCTTCAGTTTTACCAGTCAGCTGACGAATCAGCCATCCCTGTGCTTCGATAGTCTCTTGCATTCTCTCCAGCTGTTCCTGTTGTTTCCTTAACACATCTCTAAGTAGATCGTCCCCTACTCCTGAAGAGTTGATCGGTTTGACCGGTACAGCGGTGGTTGGAGGGAGGACGCCTCCCCTCCTAGAGCGAGTCTTTTCCTAGCAGCTGAGCGTGTCTTCATGCCACAAGGTGGTGAGGGTTCGACCATGGGTGCCTTCCCCGGCGCCCATGATTGTCGAGATCTGTCGGATGATGATGACATAGCCTGCTGGGTTGGTGTAGTTAGTTACGAGCTGCGTATATCACAATATATATATATATCACATAGAAAATTTGTATTATAACACATAACAAGATATCACAGTTCGGTGCCAACTAAGTCTAGTGTCGTGTAACAGCTATAGTTTAGGTCTACTTTAAATGCAAACCTGGTTCTCTATAGCCAGAGGCTCTGATACCAATATGTCACACCCTCAATTTCCACTTGCAGAGTATTACCGCGAGGCGTGTGATCAAACCAGAATCTCAGACACTATCAATATCGAACGACTCTATATGATTTATTTAAACGTTTTCCGAAAACATTTGTTGTAACCATTCATAGTCATTTTCAAAATATCATATTTCAAAGTTTAGCGGAAGCATTAAAATTAAGTAACGGGCGCCAACATAAACGCCAAAACAAAAATCCCAAACATTATTCGTAAATAAGACTCGATAAAAATGTCTTGATCAATGCAAGTGAGTGCACCTAGCGCTCCTAGCGTCCTGAGAAACATGTAAAGAAACAAGTGTCAACATTAAAGAAAGTAAGTTCACAGGTTTTTATAAGTTTACAAGTTCGGTTTAAAAGATTGTTTTTCCCCGTTATCCCTAACGCGGGATAACGACATAGTTCCATTATTCCTAACCTGGAATAATAATGTTGGTTCGTAATTAAGTTCAATGTTAACATGTAGGTAGCGAGCCTAAAGTTACGTCACGTAAGAGTTCGCGATCGAAGCTGACTGTTGTTGCCTCTGTGTTGCCAGATCTATCACTGACCATGGCGAAAGTTAAGCCAAATTAATCAACCGTTGACCATTCTCGGTCGGCTAGCGCGACTAGCTCGGGTGGGGCTTGTCGGGCCCAGTAGTACTACTATAATTTCTCCGCTATCTAACCCAATACTAAAGATCCGAGAGTTGGTTGAGGACTTCCGTGATAAAGCTACTTAGTGACCATAACGTACATTAACATTAACTTAATTACCGAATAGTTAACGGCGTTAATTTCGCATAACGAAAAAAGATAAAGTTGTAGAGCGTATACATGTTTCTCCCCCTGTTGTTTAAAACCGGATAAAATAGGGGCCGTGAACTCACCTTAAATTGCTCGGTTAGAATAACGCAAACGAAACAAATGATGGAACCACTAATCGCGTCGTAACATGTCAACCGATTTAAGTTAGTGTGTGAACACACTGACACAAAACCCTACGCATAACTAACACACAGTACGGCACACGTAATAACCAATTCGAAACCATAATCATGCATGCAAAGTATAACCATACAGAATAACGATCAAAACAACTTGTCATAAACACAGGATAACTTATACAACACTTATACACACAAACGTAAGTTATCATGTTTCAGATTGTACACTCATAACTGGGCTGTTTTCGAGAATTTTTATAAAATAATTCCAACTTTCCAAAAATTCCAATTTTTTTACAGAAGGTGTCAATTAGTCTGTAGAATTTTTTGTGAAATTTCAAATCATAATTCTTTACAAATTATTTATAAACATTTATATACTGGGCTGCAGTCAGGTTCGTCGCTTTCTGACTGCAGTCCACGAGAAAAATCATTTAAAAATCATCGTTCATCCGATTAACAAAATTCCAGCGGGAGATTTTGGGAAATTCCCATCCTCAGTTACTGTCCAGATTTCGTGACCTAACCCCATACAGACTATGAGATCCAACTCGATAAACAACCTGCAAATTCTGCAGAATTTACGCAGCTTCAGCTGCTGCACTAAATGACCATTTAAAAATAGCAAACGACCTCAGAAAAATATGAATCCAGCGCCATTTGAAGCGTTTTTCAAAAATACACGTTTTAGGCTTCAGAAATCCACTTTTCGATAAATAATGATCGGGTTACAGCCAACTGAAGTTGGCTGTAAATGTCAATCAGCTTACTGTTTTCGACTTTATCGCATTAGAACATGTTTAAACGATCATGACGCTTAGGTGTATTGATTAACAACAGGTTAACTTGTCAAATATTATCATATATATCAATATTCATGCAAACCCTAAATATTTATCATGATCTTTATCGCTAAAACGCAGCCTACGATTTTTGTGTTCAATATATCATCACAACCGCAAAGATTCACATATTCATCCGAACTAATCATACCCGCAACACTTTTTCATAGAATAATCATACAAGCACAATCATGATCAAGATTACACAAAACCTAATGTGAATCGCAAAACAATTAAACCCTAACCTTGAAACGATGACAATTACGAACCGGGACAAGCTTGGAATCGATCGATGGATGTAAAGTTTGCGCGACCGAGAGAAAGGGGGGGGGGGGGGTTGCCGTCGACCTCACTAGAGTGTTAGGGTTTTTTTTTTTGAAGGTTTTCCACAAAATGCATGAATAGGTGATACAAGAGGGGGTCGCATAAGGGGGGCGGTTTGGGTTAGTTCCTTGGGACGCAAGGGTGGGGTGGCGGGTTGGGCTTGTGTTCGTAAGGGGGGGTGGGTGGCGGGTTGGGCTTGTGTGGTCACAAGGTCGACACGTTCCGCGGCTCGGTTCGGTTCGGCCATTTTTTTTTTACAATTCGGTAACACAAGGCTTATAACTAATAAATCGCGAAATCAAAGCGTGATACAATAATCTACAAGCGTCTAATAACACATAGCACGTAATTCAGATATAACTCGTTAGAAATTTCCAAACATTGTGTATTCCTAAATACTAAAGTTAGCGTAGTTATTGCGAGCGCGTAATCAATTCTCCGAATTAAATCGGCGTAGGAATGAATAACAATAAAGTAGCGTGTTTAAGATACCTGAAAAGCCGGGATGTCACAACTCCTAACTTGATGGTATAATTTCGTGCAAAGAATAAGCATAGCGGAATGAGAGTCGTTCACCAAATTGCGGTTTTCACACCTATTTTAGTGAAGGCCTCTCGCTTGTATTACGAGTGTCTTCAAGCGTCCAAACGTGTATTGTGTAAAAGTGTCTTATGAAAGACACCATGTATATGTATTAAGACCAAAAGGAAATAGAAGAAGCAAAGTAGAAAGCATAAAGTTTTAAGCATAAACAAGAATGGTCAAAACAATGCGTCGTCGTCGTCGTCGTCGTCGCGTCGTCCGTCGTCGTCGTCGTGCGTCGCGTCGTGTCGTCGCGTCGTGTCTCGTCGTCGCGTCGTCCCGTCGCATCGTCGTCCTGCGTCGCGTCGTCGCTGTCGCGTCGTGTGTCGGTCGTGTCGTTCTCGTATGCGTCGGTCGCGCGTCGTCGCGTCGTGTCGTCGCGTGCTCGTCGTCGAGCTCGTTGATTCGCGTCGTCCTCGGCGCGTCGCGCTCGTCCGTCGTCGTCGTCGTCGTCGTCGTCGCGTCGTCGTCGTCCGTCGGTCGCGCGTCGTCGTCGGTGTCGTCGTCGTCGTCGTCGCGGTGTCTGTCGCGCGTCGTGGTCGTCGTCCGGGCTGTCGCTCGCGTCGTCGTCGTCGTCGTCGTCGTCGTCGTCGCCGCGTCGCGAAGACTAAGTTAGGGTCTAAAGAGGGTAAGATGTAAACAACCTTATCTCTACCCCGTAAGAATAGAGAGGCTGCTTCCAGTGCCACATATATATTATTGTTCAATATTCTAGGTTAGGATCTTACCGTGAAACAAAAGAGGTATCCTCGTTCAAATGGGTTGTGATCTCCTCCCATCACAACTTCTTTTCAATCACCACTTATCTACTCCACCAGAAAGGTTAGTGTTGCTCCCAACACAATCAAGCTTCAACAAAACAGCAACAAAAGCAAAACAAAATCAAACCTTAAAACAAATGAAATAAGGACACTATTAAAAAAATTAGAAAAAGTCAAAATCTGGTGTAACTCAGTTCATTTCAGTTGTATCTAGCTCAAATCAAGAACACCCAAAAAACCTAATATCAGTTTTTTTTAAATACACACTAAAATGAAGGACACAACAATCAAAATAACTCTAGAGGGCTTACTTTCAGCAGGCCTATGGAAATGCACATAAGACTTTTGCTTCCCATCATTGATCATCTCCACTTTGTAATCGCTCATTATTCTAGACATAAACTTGAAATAAAAGAACCGTTCCATCAGATATAAGATACGAGTTGCAACCAATATGAAATCTGACCCGTTACAGCTGACCAGAACTCCATGTGGCGATCTGACCCACGGCATGTCACCTGCAAGCTAACCAAGACTCCAAGCGATAGTCTGACCCGTTAACAACAATGCAACCTGCAATATGAGCTATTAATCACCCTTTACAAATAAAAATAAAAACATGTTACAGGATGCCAATTGCTATCGACAAATAGCTTCATTAGAGGTGACTCTTGGCTGCGATAAAAACAACTCATTGGGGGTTGCCAGCATAAAGGAAAAGCTCCAAATTAAACACGCTAGAGCAAGCTAGAATGTGGTTAACCCCATTTATATATGTATAAGAAATTATCTTAAAAAGGTTTATTTATAATATAAATATAGAAGTTCACATACTGGGTCAACTTCTACTGGCCCTCCAAAAGGAATAGCCAATGCTATAATAAACTTCCTTCTAACTTCGATTGATGAGACAACGTCTCTTCTCTTATCTGTAGAAGAAAAAGAATAATAAAAAAACAGTACATGCCGCGTGCCAGTCTCCTTGTCAATAGTATTTAGGTTAAGTTGAAGACATAATAGGCGAAATCAAGTATTTGGCTTTCTAATGGATCAAGAGTAAGGCAAGAAACATATATTTTGACTGGGATAGATGGAAAAACTGAATACTGTGTATTTTGACTGGGATAGATGAAAAATCAAGTATTTGGCTTTCTAATGGATCAAGTGTAATTGTTCTGTTTTGTTTTTCCTTGCTGGTTGTAGTCCTGTCTTGCTAGGCTTCTTGTCTTAGCTTGGTGGGCTTGTTTTGTTGTTGAATGAAATTTGCCGTTTAAAAAAAAAGTATACATAGAAGATTTCTGCTAACCTGTGATTCAAGCATCTCCTCTAAAGTGGGAAGATATTCAGCCATGCACCTTCAATGAATAAAATCAAAATTAATGCTACAAACATTTCAATAAAGAAAGATGAAAACAGATAAAATGATTAACACTTAAATTCCTTCCAACCATGAAGGAAGCCTGAACTCATCAATGGAAAATAAAGCCTTCAACTCAGGTGAAGATATCCCTTTCAAACGTGGAGCTGAAGCCATTGCCAAATACTTTCTACTCACAGGATATATAACCTATTTTTAAATGATAATTCCACCACAATTGCATATTGTGTCAGCACAAACAAAAATCTAATCAAAATCCCAACTCTAGATCGACTTCGATATTGTAATCAAATAAAACTACCTCTACCTACGTGGCTCAAATAATACCTGATATGCTTAAAAATGGTAAAAACGAAACAAAATATTATTTATTTAAAAAAAAATATGGGAAACACGGTATGATACAACTGAAAGTATGTATGCTTAAATGCTAAAACACCAAATCATATGTGATGGCAAAACTTTGGTATAATTATATACTCAGATAAAAAGATCAAAGATTAAAATTTCAAAATGAATACTATACTCCATTACGTCATGAGTAATGTGTGCTTAATTTGCCCTAACTAACACAGAGAAGCAAATATTCCTAATATATGGCAGAGAAAACACAATCATTGAAAACTCATCAATGGAAAACGCGAAAACAATAACAAAAACTCATCAATTGAAAACGCAATAACAATAACCCTAAACACCAATGAAGATTTCATTTATAAACTTACCTGGTTTCTTTCAAGATGAAATCGATGTATATGAAATCAACATAAGAAAGCGCCAAAGTAGAAATCGCCGATTGGACTCCGGCTAGATTTAGGTTTGATGTTTCAGTTAGGGTTTTGATAGTATATTGTAGCGGTGGAAGCTATAGATGACAGAGAAAGCGGTGGAAGCGTGTTATTGAAGACTACTGAAGATTTAAGAGAATAAAGGAAAAGGGTTTGGCGGGTCATCAATAATTATTGGCCTAAGAGCAAATTTTCATTCGTTGGTTGCTATGTACATAATTTTAGAGGTGTAAATATTGGAAATTTCCTTCCTCTCGTCCCTCTCTCTATTTCTTCTATAATCTATTTTCTTTTAGTATTTCATCCATAAAATAAAACCCTACCCGTTATAAGTGTTTTAATCTCTAATCACTATTTGTTATCCTATCCGATTGATTTAGGACCTACCAACGCATGTCGAGGCTCTGCTTGATTAAATTCGTTGGGGTTCTATTTCGTGTTATATGGCTATAGTGACTTGATTATTATACTTTACACGAGTGCATTATATATTTTATAAAAGAGCTCATGAGTGCCCAAGATTATACCAAGAGATCTATAGTTAGACCCTAAAGTTACCAAGTGGTCATTCTTCTTTTTATCAAATTACTTTACAAAACCTCAAATTTTTTCAGTTATACTTACAATGATTAAGTCTTGTATTCTACAATTATTGCCGGTATATGAGTTATCCAATGAGTAACATGACCACAGTCATGGAACTGTGAACATGACAAATACTGAATGAGTACATTGGTAGATGTAAACATTGTAATCGCTCTTAATACTGTAAAGTATAACAAGGTGTCATTTTATGAATTGGAATGAACTCGCCAGTATTTTTTGCTGATAAAATATTTTTAAAATGCGTTTCAGGTAACCTGCTTTGAAAATAATAAAAGCCAGCTATGGAGCATTGAAGGCTTAAATGAAGTGGTTATACTTACCTGAATAAAAAAATTATATTTTATTAATTAGGGTTTATCCCTATAAAAACATTTAAATGAAATACGGGTTTCAACCCAATTATTTAATATTGATTTATTTGGTGTTTTATAAACTCTAAATTTATTTCCTACTACGATCCTGATTAAAAAATTTTCCGCTGCGTATTTAATAAAAACTGGTACCACTTGACTGGTTCATGGCTCCCGCTCCCGGGTGGGGTCGGGGTTTGTGACAGAATGTGGTATCAGAGCCGCTGGTTTAAGCCATTTAAGTGTTCTTTTAATACATAAAACTTAAACATTATGTTAGGAAATTAATGTAATAATTCATGTGTTATTCGGTGTAGATAAATTTTAATATTTATATTATGTTTTCTTATATTTTGAGTTCATCGGTACGAATGACCAATATGATTAAATGTATCCATAGGCTACCTAAGGGATGTATTATGTCTCTAATAGGGACTTAGAAAAAAAAATTAAAATACATTATGTATATTACCTTAGAATGTTTATATTATTAAACTGTGGGAGGACCTTTTAAATTTATACACTACAATATTATATTATTAAATACAATGGCGATACGCGTTGTGTATTTATATGTAAAGCCCTGTTTTGTGTAAATAAGTTACTACACGTATCATTAGGATACTATATACCTATAGTACAAAACGTTATACTGGCTAATTTGACCCTAGATAAATTTGTACACTTGTAAGTTACTACATTTAAATATGTAATATATTGTACATATAAGTATTTTGAATTATATCACTTATATCACTATAAGTGTTACTTTATTCTATTAAACATAAATATGTAATCTTTTTACAACATAGTTTTTACAGATTAGTCATGAGTCAGAAAAAAACGAATTATTTAAACATATTTTGTAATGACAGGTTTTGTTAATCTTTCACTTTATGACATAAATATACAAAATTTATGTCAGTGTACATAAATTTATATAAGGTTAAAATTAACCATTAAAACATATTTTAGTATATATAGCTAATCAATAATTTAAATTTATATACTAGTAAATAAAAGTTAATTATTAATAGTATATTAAATATATTTATAGTAGTATAATGTTCGAAGATACTATTAATTATTTTATATCGATCAAAAACTATATAAACGAATACAATTAATGTTATAACATTTTGTATAAAAAGGACCAATTAAAAAGGTTTTTCAATATATTTGAGCAGAACCAAGTTGAAACTTTCCTATACTCCTTCAAGTTGTTAACTTAACATTTTATATTTGGTAAATTAAAAATTGACTTTTATATTATTATACATATATAATATTATATATACATCAATTGCTAACATATGTTTGCGTCAGAGAAGTTGATGCATTTTCTATTCTGGCAATATAATTTCTTGCCTTCTTATTTTGGACACACTATTTTATTAAGGGTAGTGGTGATGAAAAAAAATTACTTCTACCTAAGATAAAAATTTGAAATAAATTAATATTTTATAGTCAAAATGTAGACAAACAGTTATATTTTTGCAAACATTTGTGTGAAATCTATTGTGTTTAAAATTTCTTTTTTCTTCGACATACCGATATAGATTTTATATAAAAAAAGAAAAAAAGTTTTAGTCTAAATAACGTATTTTCTTTTATATTATAATTTATACAAGTGTTGAACTGGTACTCTAACAATCCAAACTGATAACAACTGAATACTCGCTGCATAGCACGGTGAATTCCACTAATTAAATTTAAAATATTAAAAGAACTATATATACTCTTATAATAACTATTCGTTGGTTTTCATTATTAATATAGGATAATATATAATGGGGCTGGTTATTGTACAAAATGCCTTATCCTAAAAATGTACGCAATAATCTCAGCCGCCCGATCCCATGCGAAATCACTCTATTCCATGAGAATTCATCTCCTCTCATGCGAAATTAGTGTGCGAATTCACTCTACTCCATGCGAATTCATCACTAAAGGGTGCGAAATCACATGTTGTACGTAATGTACGTTAAGCCATTTTGTACAATATACTTTCTCATATATAATTATTTTAAATGCATTACAATTCTATTTTATTTGAAATATATATACATTGTAATACATTTAAATAATATTTATATGTTTATATGCATATATAATGTAACTAAAATTTATTTTTACATAGGATACATATAAAATTTTATACAGTTTACACCTATAACATAATTTAAAGAATATGTAGTTTAAAAGATTATTATATATATTATATATAAATAATAATGTTTTTATTCTCTATCATCTAGAATATTTTATAGAAGAAAGGAAAAGATGGGTTTGATAGTTTTTACAATCAGTAAATATACAAAAGAAATTAGGTAATTAAAATTTTAAGAAGTAAAAGATATTACAAAAATGAAAACATCTTTTCTTACCTGACTTAAATCAGTAATTTAGTATTTATTTATTTATTTATTTATTTTACCTGACACGTTAAATTTTCCTAAACGTTCTAGTTATTGTTTCATTTTCACAAGCTAGAATTAAAATAAATGTCTCACATAAAAATAATTGACTCAAATGTGTGTTTAATACATTTGTCCTTTATATAGCTTTATTTAAAAATCAAATTATAATTTTATACTGTAATATCTTTAAACAAATTATTATTATTTGAAATATATATATATATATATATATATATATTCTAATACATATATATTACATAATTACCTAATATATTTAGAATCAATTTTAGAAACGTCAAACTTTGTATTACCTACTGTAATACTTCTTTGAACAAAATAATATAAATATATATAAGAGTTAAGTTTTAGTATTTTAAACCAATATGATTCAACCCACTAGTTAAAATTAAAATTGTTCACATAAATCCAGAAAGTTTATATTTTGATAAATTTATTTCTTTAAACTTTTATTCTAAAATATTATATTCGATAAATTTAACAGAAAGTTTATTCCAATATACTATTACTATTTTCATTATTATAAAAAGAATAAATAAAGTTATGGAAATAAGCTTGATAATGGTACATCGGTTATATAGTTGGATTTTTATAAATTAAAGTATTACAAAGTAATTTAGTATCATATATATATATATATATATATATATATATGTATGTATATATACACTACGTAAGTTATGATATTAGCAAGAGATTTGAAATTTTAGTTTCTAAATAATAATTACACATATATGCGTATACATAATAGAATTTCTTGATAGTATACACAATATAATAATCAAATATCTTTTGTAAATAAACATAAAAAAAAAATATCACTAGTGATTCATATGAAAACATTAAGTCATTATAAAAATGAATCATTGAAACGTGTTATGTTCTAAAAATGTCATCTGTCTGAATAAAATATTCCTTATGAAAGAATCTAATGTTGTATAAGCATGAATAGAGTTAGCTATAAGCATACTCATCACAAAACCTAGCCCATAGTATCAATGGAGACAATGATATTTTTATCAGAAGTCCATTTTCCAAACAAAAGAAAGTCACAACCATAACAATATCTATGCTTAAACAAAAGAGTTAGGACATTGATATTTACTAGGACATTGATATTTACTTATAGTCTTTAGACTTGAACCTAAGAAAAATGCCTTAGTATAAAGCTTCGAGATAAGCTAATTACTTGCATAGAGAAAGTGTGATGGGTGTTGGTATGCCGTGAGGATGATAACTAGAACAATGCAAGTATGATAAATAAGCGATAACACCTGGCCACTGTCATTTCTTGTTTATTAGTACTACTCGATTCTGGAATATGATATATCATGAGAATACTAATTTCCTTGTTTCTCGATACAAGCCATAATAAATGGTGCATTTTTAAAATTATGATTTGAGAGAATTCTATTTATGGGAAATATCATGATAATTACCTCTCCGGCAAGACTGGGTATGGTGCGGTATACTCTCCAGCTTGTTCAGGTAAGATGGGGTTACCTTTCCGGCGAGACCGGGTAAGATGGGGTATATGTTATGTTAATGAAAATTTTATTTAATGAAAATTCCTAAATAGTACCATGACCTGATGTCTGACTTGTTTTTGGAAATATGAATCTGTTAAATACATTGACCTTATGAATGGTATGTATATTATAGTATGTGAAAAATATGATTATATAGATATGTATATCTATAAGGAAATCTAAAGACCATAATGATTGACAATTATGGATAAATCACGAACAGGTGTATCAATAATAATTTTAGATTTATTTATCAGAAATCTCTCAGTAGACGTCTATAATTCCGATATCAAACACTATTTCGTTTGCTCATCCGACTCGTAACTTGTGTGACAAGATGAACGATGAGAACCTATAAGTTGGGACGCCATCGAAAGTATAAGAATCCCCTTTGCGATTATCAACGCATTAGGAAACCTGTAACTAAAATTTTTGTTAGGAACTTACACTAATAATCACCTTCATTAAAAACTCTTGAGAAAATAAGAGTAACCACGACTAGATGTATTTACAAAGACTCTCTCCCCTATAAATCTACTAAGAGTTATCATCCGGAATCAATAAACTGAATCAGTAGCTTATCAGCTAAAAATTACCAGGAGAAATGACAGGAATACAATGATTTATTTCATGTATATAATTTAAGAAAATGCCTATTGATGAATCTTTAGTTATACCTCTTCAAGATCTAGATGGAGGATTGAACGATCCCTACAAGTCAAAGATAAGAATCTCAAAGCATAGAGAATAGTTATAATCAAAGTAAGTAGAATTGAAAGCAAGGACCAGAATATACTTAAGAACTGGATCAGTGATGAACTATATTTAAGTGAATATCGAGGACGAGATTTAAAACAAGGTGGGGAGATGTAACATCTCCAAAAATTTTATTTACAAAAATTTAAAATAGAAACTTAAATTATTAAACGGGTAGATTATAGGTAAGTTGACTGTTAGAAATATGAAGTATTTAGACGAATATAGGAACCGTTTAAAAAATTATAATAATAAAAATACATTATAATTAACCTTACTCCGTTTTTAATGAAACTTAGGTCAAAATGTAGATAAAAATATTCTCGTTCTAAAGACATGTACATTGTTTTATAAAACGTCATATTTTAAAAGTTATAAGCGATAAATAAGTGAAGCAGCTTAATTATAATAATATATATATTAATATATAATAAAATAACAAAAACTTTAACCATTGACATGTATGTGTGTACGTGGAAGTTGAGAAACGTACGCTCCAAGCTTCAACTTCAATATAAATAGCATCCACTTCTTTCTTCTTTTCTCTGCCCTTTCGTAGCTCTCCCTCTCGTCCCTCACTCTATTTCTTCCATAATCTATTTTCTTTTAGTATTTCACCCATAATAATAATAAAACCCTGCCTATTTTAAATGTTTTAACCCGATCATTAATTTGTGATTATATCCGATTGATTTAAGACCCACCAACGCATGTCGAGGTTCTATCTGGCTAAGTTCGTTGAGGTTCTGTCTCGTGTTATATGGCTATAGTGACTTGGGTTATTATACTTAACACGAGTGCATTATATATTTTATTAAAGGCTCAGAAGTTATGCCAAGATTATACCAGGGGCCTATAGTTAGACCCTAAAGTTACCAAGTGAGTCATTCTCTCTTTTTACCAAATTACTTTTCAAAACCTCAAATGTTTTACAGATATACTTACAGTGATTAAGTCTTTGTATTCTACAATTGTTGCCGTTATGTGGGGTTTTGTATAAACTACTAGTAATCCGTTACTATTGGACGACGAGTTAGCCAATGACAATGAGTAACATGACCACAGTTATGGACTGTGAGCATAACAAATACTGAATGAGTATATTGATAGATGTAAACATTGTAATGCTCTTAATACTATAAAGTATAACAAGGTGTCATTTTATAAAAATGGAATGAACTCGTCAGTATTTCTTGCTGATAAAATATTTTTAAAACGCGTTTCATGTAACTTACTGTTAAAGTAATAAAAGCCAACTATGGAGCATAGAAGACTTAAATGAAATGGCTATAATTAACTGAATAAAAAAAAGAAATTTATATTTTATTAATTAGGGTTTATCCCTATTAAAACATTTAAATGAAATACGGGTTTCAACCCATTTATTTAATATTAATTTAGAGTAAATTACGGTTTTCGTCCATGTGGTTTGTCAAAAATCACTATTTCAGTCCATTAGTTTGCAATAAAGTGTCAGAATAATTGGAAGGAATTAACGAATGTGGATTGAAATAGTTACGAAAGTGAAACCGCAGGGACTGAAATGGCAATTTTTAAACTACTGGACTGAAATAATGATTTTTGACAAACCACAGGGACTAAAAACGTAATTAACTCATTAATTTATTTGGTGTTTTATAAACTCTGAATTTATTTCCTAACTACGATCCTGATTAAAAATTTTCGCTGTGTGTTTAATAAACACCGGTACCACTTGACTGGTTCACGGCTCCCGCTCCCTGGGTGGGGTCGGGGGTTGTGATAGATTCCCCGGCAACGGCGCCATTTTGATCGATGTTGATCCACAGGGAATCAGTGGAAAGTATGAAAGTTCGTTGTTTTAATTATCATCGATTTCTAAACTAATCGCTTTTTGCAGTTTGAAAATGATTATGAAAAAAATGTAAATTATGGTTGTAAACAATTATGAGAAAACAGACCAATCTCCGAATTTTCGGGTTGTGAAGAAAGTCGGGAAACCTAATTACTACCAAGTGGAAATCAAATAGACATGATTTGTTAATCTACTTGTTTTGATAAATAACTAACAGATAATATATTTGGTTGCAATGATCCACGATCGAAATCGAAAGATTGATGCAACTGAATAGTAACCTAGTTAATTACCAATCCTAGATTTCATAAACACAATCAAATTCAATGGTTAAAGGTTGATGAACAATGACAACTTAGAATTTAATCCCAATTGTTGATGACAAAACCAAATAACTGATGAACAAGTGTGTATATGATAATCCAACAACTATTTAATAAAAAACAAATAAACATAAAGACAAACTAACCGAATGATTAGACAAATCTAAATCCAAAAGTATGTAAATACAAGTTAACCCGTTTCCTAACACAAACCCTAGTCCCGGAGATGATCACAAGTGATTTAGCCTCTCATGTTCTTGATTTGATCTTCAATCTTGATGAGGAATTACATGATTGATGAATGGATTGAGATTAGAAACTCCAAAATTCGTCCTTGGGAAGTAGAAAATGGCTAGGGTTAATGATATTTTCGTTTGGGGAATGTTTGAGCTTAAATATAGTGGAAAAACATGAAATTCGCGAGTCAGATCTGGGTCAGGCGCAAGGTTGCGCCCCCAGGCACAAGGTTGCGCCCCTGATTGTTTTCATATGTATTGCGCCAGAACTGACATAAGGTTGTGCCAAGCTGGTTCCTTCTTGCGCCAATCATTGGTTCTTTCCTTTTTTCGCATGTTTCAACTCCAAACTTGTGTGTAAACTTCTAACCTTCATAAATCTTCCCGAAAACCTCCCTTTTAGCTTCAAAAACCATCCGTTAAGCTTCGGGTACTTACAAATCAAAACACAGTCAAAGTAACCATGTTTTATGATAATAAACACTTAAAACCTTATAGTTATACATGTTAACACACGGTTATTTACCCTTCCATCATAGGGTTCCGGCAAGGCAAGTATAAATACGCCGGTAGGATCATTTGTAAATTCGTTCATACATAAATAATACTACGAATAAATTTTAGTCAATTGATTGTGTGTTGTTCTTAATTTCGTTTTTGTGTGATAATCGATCCATTTAAGAGCAATCAAATTGGTATTAGAGCGAAGGCCGCGAAGAATGAATCAAGAAGGAGAACACAACAGGAAGTGTGTGATTTCGATTAATCGGAAAATGGAAAAGAACCAGGTTGCGATTTATTATTGAAATCGGCCTGTGTTTTCTGTTGTAATTAAAGAATCGTAGAAGTGTTTCTGGAGGATTGAATTTGCGAATTGCGAATATGAAGAAGACCGGCCAAACGAAATTCGAACGGGGTGTTAATGAAACATAGAAGAAGGATAAGAAACGTGAATGACTTTACCTAGGATTTGACATGTATCAATTATACTACTTTACTAATTGTAAAGTCCAAAAAGATCAACCTCACATGGTATTCGGTTTGTTAAAGATTTTCTTTTTGTAAGGGTGCATAGGGCTCCCACGTGAAGGACACACATCACGACCGTGATGCCGTGAAACACCGTTGTGGCGATGTTTTTTGCGGCCATGAAGAATGTTTCCGTGATGGCCATCGCGAGTGTGAAGAAGTATTTAAATATTTGTCTTAAAATTTTTTAGTGGAGCTGTAGGTTGGGATGTGATTGTTGATGATGATGAAGAAGACATTTCTTTTTTAAAATTGACACAATCAGCATTAGATATCCCTCTGATATCTTCGCATAATACAAACACAACAACACAACAATAGAACTATTTTGAGACGATATTTAGATCAACCTTTGTAGCGTATATTCACAATGATCTAATCTCAGGCTATTTATACTTGAGATTGGCGGTTAATTCATTTTTGCTTGGCGACAAAGCAAGCACATGTAACCACCCTAATATAATAACAAACTATCCTAAGTTTAAGTCATCAATTATAAACATAATACAACATAAATAAATAATCGTAAGTTTTAGATATAAACATGACTGGGCTGCTATGCTGTCGATATTTACACTTCCAACATTGCCTTCCCTAAATTCGACATCACAACATTAATAACCTATGCTTCACCCACTGGCCAAACAGAAAACTTGCCAGTCACTCATTATCTTATGTTTTCTTGATTTGCAGCAACTCTTATTCTATTTCCATCCCTTCTCCTATGGTAAACATTCTTTTGTTCTTGATTTCACTAGATTCACCAATCTCGTATTTCAAATCAAACTCCCTGATTTTGATGAAGTACCATTCGAGCATCTCTAAATACCGAAGATAAGTCCTTTACGCAGTGTCTGTCTACCATGTTTGCATCGTATCCAAGCAGCCTTGTTGCATTTTCCCAACCATGAAACCTTCCACTTCATTGTATCCTCCCATCTTTTTCACCACCGTGTATAAATCAAGAAGACACATGTTCTCCCTATTGTTGTCTAGCGGTGGAATTCTACTAGGGTTGTTCATGAGCCGAGCTAGGCCAAGCTCGGGCTCGGATTCCAAACCAAGCTGAAAATCAAAGCTCGGGCTCGGCTTGGTTTTAAACCGAGCTAGCTCGGCTCGGCTTGGTTTGGCTCGATTCTAAAAATAAAAATTAATATATTGCCCTAAAAATTAAGTACTCTAAAATATTATTCAATACTTCAAAATAACATATCCAAAAGAAGTTCAACCTAATACATCACAAGCCAAAATCAAGTTAAACAACACAAAATAAGTTTTAAACTTTGACTAAATACATTATTAGTTCATTATCATGGTAATAAGCATTCCAATAAGTCATAAATATCAAATAACAAACCTAAAGACAAGTAAATAATAATTAGTTTTTTGTAATATATTGTAATGTATAGAAAAATAAAATATATTATAAGTAAAATAATCCGAGCAAAACCGAGCAGAGCTAACAAACGAGCCAAACCGAGCTAATCCGGCTCGTTCGAGCCGAGCCGAGCTAGACTCACTTTCTAACCGAGCCGAGCTGGTAAAACATTTCCATTAGCCGAAACATTTAGTTATGATGTAACATCTAACTAAACCCTAAACACTCTTAATATGTTACAAGTAAGATGCTGAAAACTTTGAAACATACATCATATGGCTCGTTCTCTAAACATGCTATTCCGATGATGACTGGTGGATCATTCTCATGTGTAACTTTCTTTAGATTAAGTATTATTAACTTTAAATCTCGTCTCTAAACTTGTTGCACATGAAAAGAAAAGCACAACTGAGCTAGTGAGTGGAATAACAAAAATACAAATAATACAAAAGGGTTACCAAACTTTATATCGTTAGATCGATCAAGTACATAGTAAAAGTTAGATAAAATATCGTAACATCTAACAGTTCTAGGTGATAGCAAAATGAAATGTACTAGAAGTGAAAAGGCAGAGGAGAAGTATCATTAAAGTTTAGCCTATCAACCAATTCAAAGATTGTGTTTATTTCAACAAACTTTGTACTGTACACCTTTGTCCCATACATGAGTACTATTCTATCATCAACTTCTTGATTAGACCTTGATAACCTTTATACTTGTTATATATGATTGTCTGACCGGTTGTCTTAGTGCATCTATAACATTAAACTCTTAAACGAACGTAGTCAGATGCTCACATTAAGCCACTAACTTTTTCCTTGAAGTATATGTAGATTGGATTACAATTAAGATATCGAAAAACAAACATAAATATTAAACACGTCTTCATTCTTCAAAAATTAAAAGTATCTTTAACATCAAGTATGGTAATGAAGGGCCTCTTTGATAAACCTCTGAAAATTGTTATAAGATGAACCACTAATATCAGTAGCTTCTTTAGCTTTTCTTTTCCATTCTTTAGCATTTTTTCTCATTTTCTTCCCTTTCTCCCCAAGCATCTTCTCCCTAATAATAACTTCCACTTCATTTCTTTTCACATCATGATTAATCTCCATCCCAATCTCCCATTCGGTGCAAGCAAATCGGCAATTCGTTAGTTGATCGGAAAAGAACGGCCAACACATCAACGGGACACCTTCGAGTATGCTTTCAGTCGTCGAGTTCCATCCACAGTGCGATGAAAACGCACCGACCGAACGGTGGGCCAAAACCTTTTCTTGAGCACACCAACTCACCAACATTCCTCTATCTTTGATCTCTTCCAAGAGTTCTCCGGGCAAGACTGTCGAATTTCCCATGGTCACATCGGGGCGAACCACCCATAAAAACGGTTGCATACTCTGTGCCAAGCCCCACGCAAATTCCACAAACTGTTGATCAGTCATTGTAGTTATGCTACCAAAGTTGACATAGATTACAGTCTCTTCTTCTGTAACATCCGTCAAAAACGGATTTACCAAACCCGCTCCGTTTATCCACCGAACAGTCAGTTAAAATTTTCATTTGCGAATTAAATGCCCAAAATAATTTTAAACGATACGTAATCAATTATTATGCGGGGATATATATTTAGTTTTTGAAAAACTGATAAAAATCGCAAAATAAAAATATTTTACTCATGCCGGGTTTCGAACTCGGGTCCATACCGGTTCAATCAAACACTTATCACTCAACCGAAGAACCGCTCCGCCGCTTTGATTTTATGGTAATAGCAGGAAACATTTAATTCAAATATTCAAATTCGAAAGTCAAAATTCAATCAATTTTGCGCCCAATTAGCAGTCGTCGGAAATCCCGACGACTTCGCCGTTTAATTACGTTTCCGCTCAAAATAACCGAAGACTTAACTCTCACAACGGTTATAACCGACGTCTGAACCCGCGACATCAGCCATAACCGCCGGAGAACGGCTGACTTCGAATTGAGACCGAATTCAGACCCCATTCATCTAAATACTACCCTATAAATTCAACCACTACTCACCAGAAACCTTTCACACTCAAATCGCACCCTTTCTCGGCGAAAACTCACTCGCCGGAAATATTTTATACGTCGCCGGAAAACGGTATCGTTAATCTCTGAGCTTTACTGAACCCCCTAAACTTTTACCAAAGTCACCCACACCCTTTGTAAGCTTTCGGAAGACTCTCTGCTGCAAGACACTCGTCGCCGGAAAAAGATTGCTGTCGCCGGAGTTCTGCCGGAAAACAGAGGAGAACGAGTCGGTACTTTTCACGCCTAATTCCTTTCCTTTTTACTTTTATCTCGTCTGTAATTGATCATACAACACTAAAGAAACCTGAATCAATACTTCGAATCAGTCAGTCGTCACTTCTGGTGAAAACCAGTGAAGAAGACGAAGTTTCGGTAATAGTTAAGTATAATTAAAATCCAGTTATTTACCGGGTTAGACACACAGTCCAGCGGTGGACTGTGTGCACTTTTAACGCTATGGTCTCGAGTTCGAGTATTGTCCCTCACACGCTGCCTTAATAAAAATTCCTTTTTCCGCAAAACTGAACCGGATTGATTTAGATATATGTTAAGTATATTGATAACCGAGTTTATAACCAAGTGAGACACACAGTCCAGCGGTGGACTGTGTGTCCGCTAACCCACAGGTCCCGGGTTCGAGACCTGTGGAGCGCACCGGTTCTCGGGATTTAATTCGTTTTTAAAATAAAAGGATTTCTGTTTAAATCTAATTAATATATATATATAATTAAAATCGGATATATGACGGGTTAGACACGTAGCTCAGTTGGTAGAGCTGCGTGCACGCGTACGGGAGGTCTCGGGTTCGAGCCTCACTCAGCGCACAACAATATGCCTTTCGAACCGGTCAAACAGTCAGTCAAAGTCAACTGTAGCAAAAATCAAATATTTTTTTTATTATTTTTATTTAATTATTTTAATTAAAAATCAATTAAAAATACTTAAAAATAACATTTTTAAGGTTAGAAAATAGCCTCAAACTCACAAAAATACACCCAACAATCCTACTAAAATAGATTAATAAAATTCGTTTGCTTACCGAACCAAAATGCTATTTATCTAGGTTATTTTCACTCGTGGTTAAAACCACTTCGCGTGCACTCAACATCATCAACCGAACGCACCCAAGGTGAGTGAATTCTTACAAACTCCCCTTTTTATTCATGTTTTGAGGTGTATCATGTGTCGCTTAAACTAATTCTCTTATGCAAATTCGTGCTATACCATTTTATGAACTAAACTAGAATGTAACTATTATTGATTGTGATGTATTACATATTGTCAAAGTTGTATACAAATTATTTAGGCCCATCAGTTCCTCGTGGGAGACGAGAACAACGCGTGCCTTAAAACTCATTCATTAGGCCCATCAGTTCGTAAGAACAACGCGTGCCTCAAAACTCATACATTAGGCCCATCAGTTCGTAAGAACAACGCGTGCCTCAAAACTCATACATTAGGCCCATCAGTTCGTAAGAACAACGCGCGCCTCAAAACTCATACATTAGGCCCATCAGTTCGTAAGAACAACGCGTGCCTCAAAACTCATTCATTAGGCCCATCAGTTCCTCGTGGGAGACGAGTCGAACAACGCGTGCCTCAAAACAATCATTTGGTGTTTGTGTATTATGTGTTGTGTGAATAAATTTACATCTACATTTACTCATATGTGGTATGCACATTATTTATAATCAATTGGATAAACTTGTTCAAATGTTTTTCCATAGGATTCACTCGCCAACATTATGTTGATCCAAAAACCTTTTTACACATGATACAGGTGGACAGGTTGAAGCAAGGAAAACATAGGATATGCCTTAGAAGAGAACCAAGAAGCTTAGACTGATAGTTAGAACATGTTGTATTCATTTATTGTAAATTTCTATTAAATTGTATTAATGAATATGAAACATATAATAAATGTCATGAGCTTTGATGATAATCCAATTATGCCCCGATCACCTTTTCTGCTGCGGGTCGGGGTGTGACAGATTGGTATCAGAGCCATGACTATAGGGATATAGGATAGGTTATTAGACCCTTAGAGCCTATACTATAGTCTGCCTAAATTTTAATTGATTAGGTGGTTACATACAAACTTGTGATATTTATTTGTTTCATATTTGTTTACATTTACAGTCAAACATACATGCTTATATACATATTCATTATACATATATCGATGTTCATGTATTCAATTTATTTTCATACTCTCATTATCCAAAGATTTTGTTGCAATTTTCAAATCTTATCAAAGTAAGTTCTGCGACGTGCATGTAGTAACCGGAAGGGTACAAGTACCGGTAGTCGGGACGTCCTGTCTAGGTTGGCATTCGTATAAATCCAAAATAACGGACCAGTTTGCCTACCTGGGGACTAACGATGAGAGTACGACGGACCTATTAGGCCAAAGCATGCCACACCAAACGTCGTTCGAACTAACCCCACTTTGAGATGTCACCGTGTCCATGCCTGGGCACATTCCGAATATCATACGTTACATATTTCTCGATTTTCTCCGGGTTTTAGTGTACGTAACCAGGCTAACACATGCGAACCATATGAAAAACCCGGTAATCATGGGGGCCCACGTGATTACGAAGGTGAAGTATGGCGGCATGCAAGGCCCAATTACGAGCAAAACCCAAGACATCCTATGGATGTAGTAGATTTATTTTTCTATATTTATTTTATGAACGTTCATTCCCCAAACACGACCCACAATCCCAAAGGCATCCAACTTATACTCTTGACATGTATTCCTTGTAGATGTCTTCTAGCCTCGCTCGTAGGAAGATGAGAGCAGGAAAAGCCCGTGAACGCATGGCTACCCAAATCGCTCAGCAAATGGCGACCGTAATACCAAACATCGTAGTTCAAGTTCAACAAGCCCTTACCGCTAATTCCGTTAACCCAACCCAACAAGAGGATCAAAACACTGTCAACCTTTCAGTCACTAAATGCACCTACAAACATTTCAAATCCTGCGATCCTCCAAAATACGAAGGTACTGAAGGTGTCACCGCTCTCCTCCATTGGTTCGAAGAAATGGAGAACACTTTTCTAAATTGCGATTGCCCCGATGATCGCAAAGTGCGTTATGCTACCGGTCGTTTACTTGGAACAGCACTCACATGGTGGAATACAGAGAAGACCAAACGAGGTGTTGAAGAAACTATGACCTTGACTTGGGAAGAGTTGAAGGGAATCATGACAAGACGGTTTTGCCCAAGAAGCGAAATCAAGAAATTGGAGGATGAGTTCCATGCTTTGAAACAAAAGGAAGGCGACCACACCACATACAACAAGAGATTCCTTGAGTTAAATCAAATGGTTCCCAACTTGTTCACTCCCCTCTACCGTTTGATCGAGCACTACATTCGTGGTCTTCCATCAAAGATTCAAGACCCTGTAATAAGCACCTCGCCTGCAACTTTGGAAGCAGCAATGGAGCTAGCAACCGCGCTCACCGAGAACCGAATCCGGAACAAAGATTTCAAAGAGGAGAAGAAGAAGGATAAAGCATCAACCGAAACATCAAACCCCACCCGAACCGAATCCTTTACACCACCTACTTCTAAGAGAAAACGTGATGGGCAAATCTTCGCCGTCACCCAACGCAACCAACCAGCTTCACAAGTTGTACCTCCTCAAACTATCCCAAACGCTCAAGTAGCACCCAACTCAACTTACCCAAATAAGAAACCTTACATTGGACCTCACCCTCAATGCAACACCTGTTTCTATCACCATCCATCTACTTTACCCTGTCGACTATGTGCGAATTGTGGACGCTACGGTCATTTGAGCAAAGCTTGCCGCACCGCTCAAAACCAAACCTCAACCCCTACTCAACCCATGATCCAAACATATCAACAACCTCAATACCCCATGTACCCATATGTTCAAGCTTGTTTCAATTGTGGCGACCCTACCCATTTTAGAAACACGTGCCCTCGTTTGGTTAACATCATAAACGCCCAAGCTCAAGCAAACCCAGTTAACCAAGCAAACCAAGCAAACCCAGCTCCACCGCCAGCAAGAGGAAGAGTTTATAACATCAACGCCAATCCTGTTGAAGATATTAACGGTCCAAACCAACCACTTAACTAGCCTTCTCTCACCAAGAATCAAGATTCAACTCCAACCACTTAGTTTTTATGTTTTCTTTATGTTATCTCAATTTTCACGTATCTCAATTGGAATTTTATCCAAGAATTTTAATGCAAATTACTAGTTCAGTTTGTTTTATGCTCATTGATTTAATATTCATATCATCATACTTCACGACATATCTCAGTTTCATCATTTAAAGAAGTTGAGTTGTGTCTCACTGCTACATAGACTAACCTCTCCATCATATTAAACGAGAGAGGTTTTGTCAAACACGGATACTATCAGAATTAAGACTCAAGCGCTGGTTGTTGTGTTTGTTTGTGTTGTAGAGTCGCATAGAACTAATCATAACTTGCGGATAAAGTCAATGAGAATTTGACAAGAATATGGTGGATACGCCGCTGGTACTTCCTATATATAAGTATTCTTGTCAAATGGTCGGAGGCATTATCAGGCGGTTATGAGAGGTTCCATGCATAGGTTGTTTGTGTGATTAAGTTATTCATTTTCAATACATGCAATAAGCTCGGCTCCGTTTGATTGAGCCTTGAGCACACAGACAATTTCATTTTCAATACATTCAATACGTTCGGCTCCGTTTGACTGAGCCTTGAGCGCACAGACATTTCAATTTCAGTACATACAATACGATCGGCTCCGTTTGATTGAGCCTTGATTGCACAGATATATTTCATTTCAGTATTTTTATGTTTGATGTATTGGTTGTAGAGTTATAGGACTAATCATAATTCACTGATAAAACCAATGAAAATTTGACAAGAATATGGTGGATACGCCGCTGGTACTTCCTATATATAAGTATTCTTGCCAAAGGATCAGAGGCGTTATCAGGTGGTTATGAGAAGTTCCATGTAGGATTTAGTATTGCCTTGGTTGAAATTTGTGTTACATTTACATCATCTCACTATTTAAAGAAATTGGATTGTGTTCCATTTCTACATAAACTAACCTCTCCATCATAACAAATGAGAGAGGAACCATCATCATTCAAACATATATACTATCAGAATGGGGATTCAATTATTAGTTGTTGTGGTTATTTGTGTAGATTGTAGTATTGGAAGTTTTGCCTTAGGATATAACCATACTTTTCCAAACATATCTAAACTCTTATGCATGATCATTTTAGCGAATCATTCCTGCTTAACAATACTTATACAGTAGGCAACAAAAAGCGATTCCTGTATTAGGATACTTAACCTTTACAAGGAACGTTACCGCCTCAAACAAAAACCCAAACCCTTATTTCTTCTAAGTATGTAACTGTCAAACTAAACACCATCATTCTTTTAGTCAATTATATCCCTATTTAAATTTCGGGACGAAATTTCTAAAAACCAGGGGATACTGTAACATCCGTCAAAAACGGATTTACCAAACCCGCTCCGTTTATCCACCGAACAGTCAGTTAAAATTTTCATTTGCGAATTAAATGCCCAAAATAATTTTAAACGATACGTAATCAATTATTATGCGGGGATATATATTTAGTTTTTGAAAAACTGATAAAAATCGCAAAATAAAAATATTTTACTCATGCCGGGTTTCGAACTCGGGTCCATACCGGTTCAATCAAACACTTATCACTCAACCGAACAACCGCTCCGCCGCTTTGATTTTATGGTAATAGCAGGAAACATTTAATTCAAATATTCAAATTCGGAATTCAAAATTCAATCAATTTTGCGCCCAATTAGCAGTCGTCGGAAATCCCGACGACTTCGCCGTTTAATTACGTTTCCGCTCAAAATAACCGAAGACTTAACTCTCACAACGGTTATAACCGACGTCTGAACCCGCGACATCAGCCATAACCGCCGGAGAACGGCTGACTTCGAATTGAGACCTAATTCAGACCCCATTCATCTAAATACTACCCTATAAATTCAACCACTACTCACCAGAAACCTTTCACACTCAAATCGCACCCTTTCTCGGCGAAAACTCACTCGCCGGAAATATTTTATACGTCGCCGGAAAACGGTATCGTTAATATCTGAGCTTTACTGAACCCCTAAACTTTTACCAAAGTCACCCACACCCTTTGTAAGCTTTCGGAAGACTCTCTGCTGCAAGACACTCGTCGCCGGAAAAAGATTGCTGTCGCCGGAGTTCTGCCGGAAAACAGAGGAGAACGAGTCGGTACTTTTCACGCCTAATTCCTTTCCTTTTTACTTTTATCTCGTCTGTAATTGATCATACAACACTAAAGAAACCTGAATCAATACTTCGAATCAGTCAGTCGTCACTTCCGGTGAAAACCAGTGAAGAAGACGAAGTTTCGGTAATAGTTAAGTATAATTAAAATCCAGTTATTTACCGGGTTAGACACACAGTCCAGCGGTGGACTGTGTGCACTTTTAACGCTATGGTCTCGAGTTCGAGTATTGTCCCTCACACGCTGCCTTAATAAAAATTCCTTTTTCCGCAAAACTGAACCGGATTGATTTAGATATATGTTAAGTATATTGATAACCGAGTTTATAACCAAGTGAGACACACAGTCCAGCGGTGGACTGTGTGTCCGCTAACCCACAGGTCCTGGGTTCGAGACCTGTGGAGCGCACCGGTTCTCGGGATTTAATTCGTTTTTAAAATAAAAGGATTTCTGTTTAAATCTAATTAATATATATATATAATTAAAATCGGATATATGACGGGTTAGACACGTAGCTCAGTTGGTAGAGCTGCGTGCACGCGTACAGGAGGTCTCAGGTTCGAGCCTCACTCAGCGCACAACAATATGCCTTTCGAACCGGTTAAACAGTCAGTCAAAGTCAACGGTCAAAGTCAACTGTAGCAAAAATCAAATATTTTTTTATTATTTTATATTTAATTATTTTAATTAAAAATCAATTAAAAATACTTAAAAATAACATTTTTAAGGTTAGAAATAGCCTCAAACTCACAAAAATACACCCAACAATCCTACTAAAATAGATTAATAAAATCCGTTTGCTTACCGAACCAAAATGCTATTTATCTAGGTTATTTTCACTCGTGGTTAAAACCACTTCGCGTGCACTCAACATCATCAACCGAACGCACCCAAGGTGAGTGAATTCTTACAAACTCCCCTTTTTATTCATGTTTTGGGGTGTATCATGTGTCGCTTAAACTAATTCTCTTATGCAAATTCGTGCTATACCATTTTATGAACTAAACTAGAATGTAACTATTATTGATTGTGATGTATTACATATTGTCAAAGTTGTATGCAAATTATTTAGGCCCATCAGTTCCTCGTGGGAGACGAGAACAACGCGTGCCTTAAAACTCATTCATTAGGCCCATCAGTTCGTAAGAACAACGCGTGCCTCAAAACTCATACATTAGGCCCATCAGTTCGTAAGAACAACGCGTGCCTCAAAACTCATTCATTAGGCCCATCAGTTCCTCGTGGGAGACGAGTCGAACAACGCGTGCCTCAAAACAATCATTTGGTGTTTGTGTATTATGTGTTGTGTGAATAAATTTACATCTACATTTACTCATATTGGGTATGCACATTATTTATAATCAATTGGATAAACGTGTTCAAATGTTTTTCCATAGGATTCACTCGCCAACATTATGTTGATCCAAAAACCTTTTTACACATGATACAGGTGGACAGGTTGAAGCAAGGAAAACATAGGATATGCCTTAGAAGAGAACCAAGAAGCTTAGACTGATAGTTAGAACATGTTGTATTCATTTATTGTAAATTTCTATTAAATTGTATTAATAAATATGAAACATATAATAAATGTCATGAGCTTTGATGATAACCCAATTATGCCCCGATCACCTTTTCCGCTGTGGGTCGGGGTGTGACATCTTCCTTCTGGTCTAGCCATTTTAAGCAACTCGAGTTTGGCCTCCATAGACTCGAGTTGAGTGATTGTACCGGACTTTCGTCCGGTACATATCTGGCTAGTAAAGGAAGAAGGCCTATTGTATATATGTTTGGATAACCGAATTTTGAAGCAATCGCTTCTACTACTTTGTGTTCCAATGCATCAAACGTGTTAAAGATCATTGCCGGGGCATTCAAGTTATTTTCAGCTTCCTCTATTGCGAAATTAAACATGATATCGTTTGGATCCGTTGTTCTAATGAAGCTTGGAATATCTTTATAACGAAGATTGCTCATTCCCGGAATCCAGTCAATTGTTTTTTCTAACGTGCCATCCGTCAGATAGTTATTGTCTACAAACAATTTCATATATTTAAATGGTGATCATATTTACATTTACGAATCATGAAAACTATAGAAATAAATTCTTATATGGTACCGAACAACACCAAACCCAAAGGCAATCAAACCGAAAGTTGGACACCTTTTCATTGTGGAATCTAGGGATGAGCATAAAAGCGGATTGTTTATACCTTAACTGATATAACCAAAGAAACCTAGTAGTTTGGTTTTAATATTGTTGATAAACAACTAATATAGTTTGGTTATAGTGACATTTACAAACAAAATTAAAAAAACTGAATCGACAAAACCCGATTTCCTACCTTTTAGTGTGCCCCAGTGAACCCTTCCTCCTATATATATATATATATATATATATATATATTGAAATTGTATTGTATAAATTTTCGTAACGTACGCTAATGAAATTATAACATGTGTGATTATTTTTATAACATGCGTGATTAGGTTTTTTACCCCATGCGTGATTTTTGATTTTGTAGATGCGTGATTATGTTCTTGAGTGACTATGATTTTCAACATGTGTGTTAGGGTTTTTGAGTTTTATAACGTGCGTAATTTCATCTCATACACATCGTACATTAAGAAATATTGCACGTTAACCAACCCCTATATATACACACTTAAATTGGAGGTTCATTTGAAAAGAAAAAGAACAAATGATACAATTGTAAAACATTGAATAAATTTTCTCTCGTCCTTGAACAAATGGTACACTTTTCGGAATTTATCTTACACATATTAAAATTTATCTAACACATATTGAAATTACACTACACTTTATCCTACACAACCCTTAATTTATCATACACTACTCGTAATTTAACCTACACTCAAAATTATTATTTGAAAATAAATTACAAATTTAATGTACTTACCTATTAAAAATGAAAATTAATAATATTAAATACAAATATTAAATGAAACAATGTTGAAACATTCTTATTTGTTGAAACTTCTTTTTTTTTTATTCCTACATAAAATTTCTTCTAATTTAAACTCTCTAATATATATAATTTCATGTATGATTATGAGGATTATATTGTATAAAATTAGTATCCAAATTAGGGCGGACATGCATGCTTAAACTCGCTAAATGAAGTTCAGGCTCAATTTCATGTATGATTATAAGTATTATATTGTATAAAATTATTATCCAAATTAGGGCTGACATGCATGCTCAAACTCGCTAAATGAAGTTTAGACTCAAACACGCTTAATGTAGTACCAACACAACCTTTTAACAAGTCGCTCTGAACAACTCGACTTGTTTACACTTAAAATCTAACAGTTATATGCATGCACCATAAATTACGCACATGTATACCTTTAAAGGGAACGATGCCTCTTTTGACGAACTCTCTATAATGCAAAAAAACACATCAAAGCACACGCCGGAAAAGTCCAAAACTGAACCTCTGGAATCCCTAAATCCATAGCAGCTTTTATTGCAAAGGTCATAATACCATCGCCGATGACACAGCTGACCCGCGGAACTCAGTCCGTCGAGTTCAGTCGACACAACAACTCCTTGAGCGGTTCCAAACATGTCTTCTTAGTCATGTCACATAGCATGGGCACGTCCTGAGTGGCGTCTTGGTCCGAGGGTGGCATACCCTCAGGGATGGTCTCGAACCGGAAATCAGGCAAGACTTTGACCGATTCAGGGCCTTTGGAACGGATGAGACGTCGGTGATTGAATTCGGTGTTGACAAAGGTGATGTGGAAGCCATGGGAGTATAGAAGCTTTGCAAGCTTCATGAAAGGGGTTACATGGCCTTGTGCTGGGAATGGTACAAGAACTGCATGTGGTTTGGTGCTGCAATCCATTTTGGTTTAAGCTACTCGAGAGCTGGTATGAAGATGCTGTCATTATATGAGCTCTGGACACAAAAGGATAGAATAAGTATTTTTTCTAAGAGAAATATAGATCTTAATAACAACTTGATTTTATATATATATTATAGCAACTTGATTTTATAGATTTAATAACAACTTGATTTTATATATATTATAGCAACTTGATTTTATAGATTTAAAAAAAAATAATACATTGGGTATCTATGATTCGCATATCCTAACTTTTTTATTCTGTATATATTGAATTATACTAGAAAAGTAAGATTCAACTTTACCATCAGTTTCTAGATTTATACAGAAAGATAGGAATTCTTTTTTATGGGGTCACTAATATTAGTAACTCATGTATCATTCAATTTGCTTATTTTTGGTCAACTTGGTTTGGGTTGGGTCAAGTTAAAACTATGTTGGAATCTTAAAATTTAGCATTATTCAAATTCAAAATCATATTATTGTGCTATTTGGGTTGTTTCATTACACATTATCATTACGACAGTAAAACCCTAGTTTATGTAGCTATCACCGACGACACCCGTAGCTAAATCGCCTTCCATTCTTTTTCTCCATAAGAAACAACGACTTGATGAATCAGGGGGTCTACAATTTCGCTCCATTTTATAGTTTTAATTATCCGTAGTTTTAATTGATGGAATATTTATTTAATCATAGTAATGGGGTTTTATATTTTAAGAGTAAAGTCTTTTTTGAGCCTCTGTGATTTATTTATTTTAACTATTTGAGTCTAAAACCTAAACTCGTTTTGATTTGAGTTCTTGTGGTTTTAATCTTAACTTCTTGAGTCCAAAAGACAAACAAAATACCCTTACCACAAAAAAATAAAAACAAAATATATAAATATGCATATACCCTTACCACTCATCATATATCACCAATTCACCATGAACCACCCATCTTCGATCACTATTAAATCCATAACGGTCACCATTAACAGTGACATCCATCTTTATCTTTGTTTAACCCACTTTATAACAATGTAGACCTTCACTACCGAAACCACCATCTCCATCGTACATCCCAAACAGCGCCATAATCATCATCATCCATTTCTGCTTCAGATCAGTGTGTGTGTGTCAAGATTTAATGGTAAAGGTATTTTGGTAATCTCATAAAAACCAACTGAGAAAATCTAACAAAGTTTATCTTTTGGACTAAAAAAGTTAAGATTAGAAACTACTAGGACTCAAATAGTTAAAATGACTAAACCATAGGGACTCAAAAAGGACTTTACTCTAGTTTTTATTATCGATAGTTTTAATTGTGAAAATGAGTTCCATGAAATAATATAGAATTAGAAAATATGAAAACTTATCCATATAGTCCGCCGGCGAAATGGCAATTGATTTGTCCCGTCCGGTTTTTCTTGTTTTTTCTTCTCGGTCGCTTTACTTTAATGAGGCGGTCTCAATAACTCAATATCGTGTTTTGTTTTGTTTTGTTTGTTGAGATTTTCTCATGTCTGTATTGTCTCCAACCCAATAGATTATTACGCTTTTATATTTTTTGAATTTGTTTTGAATTTATTAAACCAACTCCTGACTGATATAAACTTTGTTTTTTCCATGTTTACGTGGTTTAATATCTTTTTATCATATTTTTTTTGAAATTATTATCAGTGTTTAAATCACATGTGTAGTCAACTAATAATAATGGTGGTAGTAGTAGTAATAGTAATAATAATAATAATAATTAAATTATAGTTAAATAATGATTATCTAATCATCAACCAAGCTTCCAATCAAACCCCATCCATTACATCCCTTTCAGGCATCTCCAAATGAGAAAAAGACGCCCCTATATCTCGTCTACGTGACGACATTTTTTTCTCACCTAAACCCTATTAATACTAATGTTAGATCATCAAAGAAAGACACACATAATTAGATGGGGGCACAAAGTAGTTCATTGACTTCATTCGTCACGTGGACGATTATACTTCTGGTATGTGGCTTTTTCATGCATCTGTTCAATTTTGGTTACAACATACTTTACCGAGCAAGCATATGCTATATACATACTTGTTAGATACAAGTTTTACCTTTTTTAATCACGTAAAGGAATCATCATGAATCAATCTTACTTTTATTAAGTCATTTCATTGTTTTTTTTAGTAAAATGCCAAAATGGTCCTTAAGCTTAAGTCACTTCTGTCATTTTAATCAAAAATAAACTTTTTGTATCTGTGTCTCTAAGATTTTAATTTTGATGTCATTTTCATCCAAAAGACAAACCGGGTCAGAATTTTTTGTTATCATCCACATTTTTTGTCGTCTTCGTCATTTTAATGAAGGGTAGAATCGTCTTTTTACGTATTAATATATCTTAATTAAAATGGAGAAGACGACAAAAAGGTGGAGGATGTCAAAAAATTATGAGAGTTACCTTTTGGATGGAAATGAATCAAAATTGAAACATCAAGAACCCAGATAACAAAAGTTTATTTTTGGATTAAAGTGGTAAAAGTGACATAAACTCATGGCATTTTACTCTTTCTTTTTCATTTATTCATTCTTTAAATTATTTAATCATGTTCTCTAATTGAATAGGCATCCTATCATGCACATATGTACATGTCCATGTGTCAAATAACTCATTTCATGAAGCATACAAGAAACCCAATCAAACAAAAATTTGAAAATGCAATTGTCTAACCTATTTTTTAAAAGCCGGATTTTGTGATTCAATCTTGTTATGGTTTTTTTTGTGATAACCGAAACTGATATGTTTACCTTGGTTTTCATTCCCATGGAAAATGTGAATGACTTTGACTCTAGGATTTGACATGTGAATGCCAATGATGTTGTAGCCTAGTAGTTGCAATGGAGGTAGGAAGGTTTACTATCTAGTGGGTTTCCTGTCCTAGAGTGCTCATGTTCGAATCCTATTTCAACCGAGCGTTGGTCATGTGTAGCCTTGATCGAGATGTTGTTCAAAAAAAATTATACTACTTAACTAATGTGTGAAGTCCAAAAAAAATTAAGCGCACATGGTATTTGGTTTGTTAAAGTCTTTCCTTTTGGTAAAAGCCCAGTGGTCAATCAGTTTAGCGGAGAATGGTGCATATTCACTAACTGAAAATCGAAATTAACCAAACCAAACTGATTGGTTAAACATCTCCATAAACATTTAACGATGAGATAAAATCTAACCGAATCGTAAACACCCTTAAAACATTACTTAAAATGATGGACAACTTTGAAACATATATCATTTGGCTCATCCTCTTAACATCTTATTTCTATGATGACAGATGGATTCCTCTCACGTGTAGATTTCTTTGAATTAAGTATTATTAACTTTAAGCCTCATGCACGAAAAGAAAAGTTAGTGAGTAGGTGGAATAACAAAAATAACATAAATACAAATTAGACGATAAGGTTTACTAAACTTTGTACAGGGCAGCATTTGTTCTAGGTGACAACAAATGGAATTAAATGGTAGTGATGAGGTGGAGTAGAAGTGTCGTTAAATTAAGCCAATCAATCAATTCAAAGTTTGTGTTCATTCAACAACAAACCTTTTATCGGACACATTTGTTCCACACTAGACGACAGTGTTATCCTCAACTTCCTGATTAGACCTTAATAACCTTTATATGTGTTATATATGGTTGTCTAACCGGTTATCTTAAAGCATCTGCATCAATAAACTCTTAAAAGAACGTAGATAAACGCTCATATAATACCACTAATTTTTCCTTGAAATATATGTGAATTGAATGATACTTCAAATATTGAAAAAAACAAACATAAAAAAAATACATAAATATTAATAAGATCTTCATTCTTCAAGAATCAAAAGCATCTTTAACATCTTTGATAAATTTCTGGAAATTATTGTATGATGAACCACCAATATCAGTAGCTTCTTTTGCTTTTCTTTTCCATTCTTTAGCATTTCTTCTCATTTCCTTCCCCTTTTCCCCTTGCATCATCTCCCTGACAAGGACTTCAACTTCATTTCTCTTCACATCATGATTAATCTCCATCCCAATCCCCCATTCATTGCAAGCGAATCCGCAATTTGTTTGTTGATCTGAAAAGAACGGCCAGCAAATCAATGGGACACCTTCAAGTATGCTTTCAGTCGTCGAGTTCCATCCACAATGCGATAAAAATGCACCAACCGAAGGGTGGGCCAGAACCTTTTCTTGATCACACCAACTAACCATTTTCCCTCTATCCTTGATATCTTCCAAGAATTCTTCAGGCAAAGATGTTGAATCCCCCATCGTCACATCGGGTCGAACCACCCATAAAAATGGTTGCATACTGTTTGCTAAGCCCCACGCGAATTCGACAAAGTGTTGATTAGTCATGGTAGTTATGCTACCGTAATTGATATAGATAACAGACCCTTCTTTCTTTTGGTCTAGCCATTGGAAACAACTCGAGTCTGGCCTCCATAGACTCGAGTTGAGTCGATTGTACTGGATTGTTTGTTCGGTACATATCTGGCTAGTAAAGGAAGAGGTCCAATTGTATATATGTTCGGGTAGTTAAATTTTGAAGCAATCGCTTTGACTACTTTGTGTTCCAATGCATCGAAAGTGTTGAATATGATCGCGGGTGCATTCAAGTTGTTTTGAGCTTCCTCACCCATGAAATCAAACATGATATCGTTTGGATCCGTTGTTCTAATGAAGCTTGGAATATCTTTATAACGAAGATTGCTCATCCCCGGAATCCAGTCAATTGGTTTTTCTAGCGTGCCATCAGTTAGATAGCTATCATCTAAAAAAGAATATTATATATTTAGTGATCATACATTACATGTATAAATCATAGAAATGTTTGGTTCATGTTCGTTATTTATAGAAATGAAGGTGTTCATGTTTTTCTATATATGTCCGCTCGTTAATATTCTATACAAACGATTCACTAACATAAATCGACACATATAAACACCAATTAGAAGTAAACGTAAAGATCTAGTTAAGAGTCTAAAATACCATCATGTTCTTGTATTTCAAAAGCAACTAACAAGATATCCAAACCAAAGTCTAAATTAAAATTAGAAAATGAATAAATTTAAATTAATATTACATAGGATCATGGCCCTTTTCTTCTTTCTTTTGCTGCTGATCTCACATCGAGAGCAGCCCCTTCGTGTTCAGGATGATCGGATGAGAGATCTTCCTCCGACTCTGATAAATCGGTCAAGGGGAGGAGGTCTAAAAAGAAAGTCTCCAAGCTCCATCCCTACTTGGAGTTTTCAAAGAAAAAATGAAAAGTGGCCCGCTGAATTAGGACTTGGATTCTTTTGATTGGATCTCTAACCGTCCCCGTTATCGAAAAAGGATGGGAAGGACTTTTCTTTTAGAAAGCTAGCAATAAATAAATTTGAATAAATTCAAACAAACGAGCATAAATAAATCTAGATGAACGAACAAGTCATGTGTTCATTCATGTTTGTTTACTTAAATAACTGCATAAGGTGTTCATGGTTATCTAGTTATTAAATGAACGAACTGCTCATTGAATGGTTTATGAAGAGTTGATTAATCGTTCACTTTCTATACATGCTTATGCTTAAGGGATGAGAAGAAAAACCGCCTAACTAATCCATAACCAAATATAAAATTGAAATGACGGAAGAATATAGGTTGGTTTGATATGTTTTAAAACCGATTCGATTTTGGTTACATATCTACAAAACAGAACTAACCGAACTTAATCAATAGATAAGCAAAGCATTGTATAACCAAACCTAGTCATAACCAATAATCAAAACTAAAAATAAATGAATCAATCCGGTATTTTTTTAATGGCTTATGTACGAAGTCAATTAACCGAGTTATAACCATTAATCAAAAGTAAAAATTAAATGAATCAATCCGGTGTCTTTATAATGGCTCATAATTCTTATCTTCTCCTATTAACTATGTTTCCAACTTTAGGATAGTATTGAAAAAAGACCTTACCACCACGATGTCCTTTGGGGACCAATCGAGTTAAATTAATTTCCTTTTCTATTTTCTCAAAACGAAACTTTTAGTTATGAATCCAGTTAAAACCAAACCGAATCAAACTAAACTGAGTTAAAACCAAACCGAATCAAACTAAACTGAATCAAGCCAGTTAAAACCAAACCGAATCAAACTAAACTGAATCAAACAATATGCCCCCTATATTGAGTGTACTAACCTTTAAAGGGAACGATGCCCCTTTTAATGAACTCTCTATAATGCAAAAAACACATAAAAGCACAAGCCGGAGAAGTCCAAAACTGAACCTCCGGAATCCCTAAATCCATGGCAGCTTTAATGGCAAAGCTCATCACGCCATCTCCAATAACGCAGCTGACCTTCGGAACTCCGTCCGTCAAGTTCTGCCGACACAACAACTCTTTAAACGGACCCAAACAAGTCTTTCTGGTCATGTCACACAACATGGGCACATCCTGAGTGGCGTCTCTATCCGAATGTGGCATACCATCCGGGATGGTCTCAAAACGGAAGCCCGGGAAGCCCTTGACTGATTCGGGGCCTTTGGAATGGATTAGACGCCGGTGATTGAATTCGGTGTTGACAAAGGTGATATGGAAGCCATGGGAGTGTAGAAGCTTTGCAAGCTTCATGAAAGGGGTTACATGGCCTTGTGCTGGGTATGGCACAAGAACTGCATGAGGTTTGTTGTTGTATTCCATTTGGTTTAAGCTTAGGATCTGCCATTAAAGTGGTACCATTATATAACCTCTTGGTGGTTCCAAGATTCATTGTTTTATGAGTATATTTGTTAATAATTTATCACAACTTGTAAAATTATAACTTTATTTTAAATATTGTTTTTACAGTTAAAACTCTCCAGACCTTTTTAATGTGCCAAGCATATATCATTCGCAAATCAAATTCAAGTTTCTGATGTAGTGTTGTTTAGGTCTAAAATATCCCTTATTATTGTCATATTAATTCACTTTGCTTATCATATAAAATTATTAATTTTTGTTGTTAATATTTAGAAAAAAGGGGGTTATTGTGTTCTTACAATGTATTTCAACCACCAAATTGTTGATCTCATCTATCGTAAAAAAACGTTCAACAGACACAATTGAGCACTTACCTATACGGCTTAAATTACATTAAATTCATCTTCGACGAGGCTCGGACCTATAACCTCAAAGGGATCCATTCCTAATTGAATTATGAAAAAAAAAAAATAAAAACATACCTAAAACAAATCTAGAAAACCGCCGCCTTCCACCGTAGATCCTACTCAACCGCCTTCCCTGCAACAATTATCTTATCGGGGACCACCTGCAAATACCGCCATTTGCTTACTTCTGTTTGTACTTGCTTTCTTTTGGTGGTGTGATAAATGTAAAAAAAAAGGGCATCTCTCACCTTGCTTTCTTTTGCTTACTTCCAAGTTTGTTTGTACTTGCTTTCTTTTGGTTTGAATACGTTCAATTCACATTCCATTGTTCTCTTCTATCACAAGTTACTCAAGGGTTTTGCTATTCACACACTCCTACCTGTTCATTTTGTCTATTCACACATTCCCTATTGTCGAGCTGTGGCTAAAGCGCAGCGTTTTGGTCCGGTCAACCAGACAAAGACTGACGGGTGTCTGACAGGTCTGTTGACCGGACCAAAGCGCCGAGCTTTGGCCGCGTTTTGGTCCTGTCAACTAGACAAAAGACTGACAGGACCAAAACGCAGCCAAAGCTCGGCGCTTTGGTCCGGTCAACAGACCCGTCAGACACCCGTCAGTCTTTGTCTGGTTGACCGGACCAAAACGCCACGCTTTGGCCATAGCTCGACACAACTCGACATTGGGTAGTGTGTGAATAGACATGCCCGTTCCTCAATTCTTAATAATTTCTGTGTTGGAATCATCATCTATTTTTGTGTAAACTTTTTATTTTTTACAAATTGTGGGTGACTAAGGATTCAACAATCTCCTAAATTTATAGAATTGTCATCTAACTAGTTGATGCCCCGCGTTATAGGGCGATAGCGTAATAATTCACAACCAATCAAAAAGGGTACTATAGTTTTACTAAAAAAAACTAAAACGTTAACAAAACAGTAAATTTGAACTCAGGGCAAAACTGTATTTTGTCAAGACTAATGAGCAAGTATTAGGTAGCTCATTGACAAAAAAAAATAAAAAATTGGAGTCAACCAATTAAAAAAAACACTTTTACAGTTTTGCTAAAAAACTAAAACAATGACAATATTGTAATTTTTAAACTGAGGGCAAAGTTGTATTTTTGGACTGGGGCAAAATCGTAATTTGGCTAAAGCTAAAGTGATGGAATACTGTAAATCTGAAGCAGGGGCAAATTCGTTAGTTTGAGCAGGGGCAAAGTCATAAATTTAAGGCTGGGGTAAAATCGTAATATAAATTTGAATTACAGACAAAATTGTGCATTTAAGCTGGGGGCAAAACCGTCATTCGTAATTTTAGACCGGAACAAAATCAAAATTTTGAACTGAGGGCATATTCGTAATTTTGAGTTGGGTGCAAAAGCATAATTTTATTTTGGACTTGGACAAAAACGTAATTTTGAAATGAGGGTGAAATCATAATATTTGAAACGGGGACAAAAACATATTTTTTAACTAAGGGTAAAATCATAATTTTAAGCTGGGTAAAACCATATTTTTATTTTGAATTAGAGGCAAAATTATAATTGTGAACCGAGGGCAAAATAGTAATTTTTAGCTGTGGGCAAAAGTATAAGGTTATTTTGACATGGGAACAAAATTGTAATTTTAAACTAACGATAAAATCGTATTTTTGAATCTCGAGGACAAAATCGTAATTTTTAGCTGGGAAAAAGCATAAATTTAATTTTAACTGTGGGCAAAAACGTAATTTTTAGCTGGGGCAAAAGCGTATTTTTTTATCAGCTTGGGACAAAAGCGTAATTTTTTTTATCAGCTGGGGGCAAAAGCGTAATTTTAAACTGAGGGCGAAACCGTAATTTTAAGTTATGGATAAAATTATAAATTGACTGGACCAATAGGTGAGTGCCAGACAACTGCCAGACACTATTTCCAATTAAAAATTCTAAAAATATAATTATTTTAGTGGCGCCCACCGGCCGCCTATTTTGACCAATGTTGGCAAGTTACTATTCCGTACCTAGTTTTGTTAGTATAGGTAATTTTGTGTTTATTTTTATTTTTCACAAATGGTATGTGATTAAGGATTTGCATAAAGTGGTAAGTAATCTAAAAATAACGGCTACATAGCTGATACAATATACAAAGTATAGCTAATTAAGGCTAACTAGGGTGGGAGATTGGGTCAAATTGGCAAAGTTATTGTATTTGAGGTGTTGTTTTCCTTGAAGTCAAGGGTTCAAGCCCTATAAAAGGCAAAGGCGAATTTGGCGTAATTGAAGTTATCAAGAAAAGCTAACTAAGGCTAACTAAAAGGAGTTAAATATGTAATTACATATGAATTTTGAATTTTAAATGTTTGACTTGGTATGATCCGTAATACGCCTCGCAAGATGAGGATTTATTGGAAACTCAATATTGGACCGAAGAAGCTGAAAGGGACTCATTGTCTAAGTGTATTTTTTTTAACGTCAACAAGGTGATCAGCTGAATGAATGTGTAAAACCCGTAACTTTCCGACCGCTGTTTTTTCACGAACAAAGTGATAGTCCACAACAACATGTTTCATGCCGGAGTGATAAATTGGATTTAAACATAAGTATGTTGCACTGACATTGTCACAAAAAAAGAGTTGGGAGATTTGGTAGGAAAGCCAAGCTCAACAAGTAGATTTTGCACCCAAGAAACCTCTACTACACCATATGCTAAGGCCTTATATTCTTATTCGATGGAGGATCTCGAGACAGATTTTTAACGAGAGGAACACCAAGAAAGATATTCAAACCAAGGTAAGTGATGTAGGCAGTAATGGACCGACCCTGTTCAATATGCCACCCGTTTCGAAATGGGTGAACACCTTGGGATCAAGGGATCACCCATGGTTCAAAATGGATGGTGCTAAACCGGTTAACTCTCTGCTCAGCTTCATTGAGACACTCTCCTAGTCTGACGGGTCTCAGAGGGTTGAACATCTGGACAAGGCATAAAGCAAGGTATTGCAAGGAGACAACTAGTTGACGGTAAGGAGTGGGATCAACAGTTTAAGACCCGTCAAATTGGGAGAGTGTCTTAGAGGAGCTGAGCGAAGTGTTAAGCGGTTTAGCACCATCCATTTTGAACCGATTAAGAAGGTTCAAGATGTGAGCATGTTGCGATAAAAGAGACCTTTAGACTGGGAATTACCTCAATACTAAGGAAGTGGTGTAACATGCCAAGATTCTTAATGGAGAATCGCGACGCTAATGCCTCGAAAACTTTTTGAACACAAATGGGTGTTTACCAGTCAAAACAATGTCATCAACATCGACTAGGAAGTAGCAAACTATACCATAAATATTATAGATGATTAAAGACGGGTCGACTTGGGATTTGAGAGGACTAAAGTTGAGAAGGAACTTGGTAAGCTCCATATACCAAGCCCGGGGTGCTTGTTACGTATAAAGAGATTTGCGTAGCAGGCAACCATGATTAGGTAGGTATAGGTTAACATACCCCAGTGGTTGAGACATGTAAACATCCTCGTAAAAAGTGCCATGGAAAAAGGCATTGTTGACATTAAGTTATCACAACTACCAGTTTTTATACAAGGCTATGGAGAGAATAGTAATAGGTCTAGTGACCGGACTAAACGTTTCATTGTAGTTTTTATCATATTCTTGGAGGAAGCCTTTGGCCACTAGTCGGGTCTTGTATTCAGCAATGGACCCGCCAAGGTTTCGTTCTATGTGGAATACCCCCTTACAATCGATGGGTTTGTGACACGAGGGTGGAACTAGGTCCCACATTACATATTTTAACAAGGCGCTGAATTCGGAGTCCATGGCTTGAAACTAGTGTGGATCTTTCAATGCTTGTACATCAGTATTGGGTTCAACCGAGCGTGGGACGGGATGAGCGAAGGTAAGATTATTGAATGCAGAGTTGTAGTAGTCGGAGTTGGGTTTTTGCTCATGGGGTGGAAGGTGTGGAGGAGTTGGTGATGAGAAAGTAGGTGTGGAGGTTAGGATGGTGAGTGTAGATCGAATGAAAAATGGAGAGTGGAAGGGGACGATTGGTTGAGGTTGGGGGAGATAGTAGCAGAGTTAGATGATATAAGTGAGGGGTTGTTGGTTGGTTGAGTTGTGACATCCGTAGACTATACATATTTGTAACCTGATTCATTTTCAATTTCAATGTAATCCAATACTTTACCTAAGAAATAAACTTTGGAAATTTTATGTTATGTTACTTGTTTTGAGACCAAAATAATAGTGGAAGGTTAGCATAGTGAAGAAGTGCTAAACCAGTTTCCACTATATGACGATGATGGCCTTGTTTCAAAAATATTTCTGAACACCATTAATATTTTTATTTACCAATAAGGGTGGCGAATACACTGGACTCACTTCCTATCTCCAATCACATGGGATTTGTCATTGCACCATGATGCGCGTGTTGTGTTGGTCTAGTTAATTTATTAACTGTTAGCACGATTAGGTGGGTTAACGTAATAACTTTTAGACACTTTCACCTAATTTTAAATGTATAAAAAGTGATTATTACCTAGACTAAACACACACAATAGGCAAGCACATTTATCATTTGTAGTAGAGTTTATGTAAGAACCAAGTATCGAACCCAAAGGATACGAATATTACTACTTAACTTTAAATTACCAACTAGTCGTATAATTATCTTTTGCTTGTTTATCAATTTATATTAAAACCATAAAATAAAATCAAGTAATAGAGAATTAATAGAGAATATCAAGAGCACGAAGAGTGTTGCTTTGGATCTTCGAATCCACTTAGGATGAATGATAGTCAGATTATTGGCAAATGGTGAGGTTAACTAATTCAAAAGCCTGGCTCCTAGCTAAGGTTACCGACGAGCTTTTATTAGATTTACAAATTAATAGTGGAAGGTTAGCATAGTGAAGAAGTGCTAAACCAGTTTCCACTATATGACGATGATGGCCTTGTTTCAAAAATATTTCTGAACACCATTAATATTTTTATTTACCAATAAGGGTGGCGAATACATTGGACTCACTTACTATCTCCAATCACATGGGATTTGTCGTTGCACCATGATGCGCGTGTTGTGTTGGTCTAGTTAATTTATTAACTGTTAGCACGATTAGGAGGGTTAACGTAATAACTTTTAGACACTTTCACCTAATTTTAAATGTATAAAAAGTGATTATTACCTAGACTAAACATACACAATAGGCAAGCACATTTATCATTTGTAGTAGAGTTTATGTAAGAACCAAGTATCGAACCCAAAGGATACGAATATTACTACTTAACTTTAAATTACCAACTAGTCGTATAATTATCTTTTGCTTGTTTATCAATTTATATTAAAACCATAAAATAAAATCAAGTAATAGAGAATTAATAGAGAATATCAAGAGCACGAAGAGTGTTGCTTTGGATCTTCGAATCCACTTAGGATGAATGATAGTCAGATTATTGGCAAATGGTGAGGTTAACTAATTCAAAAGCCTGGCTCCTAGCTAAGGTTACCGACGAGCTTTTATTAGATTTACAAATTAATAGTGGAAGGTTAGCATAGTGAAGAAGTGCTAAACCAATTTCCACTATATGACGATGATGGCCTTGTTTCAAAAATATTTCTGAACACCATTAATATTTTTATTTACCAATAAGGGTGGCGAATACATTGGACTCACTTCCTATCTCCAATCACATGGGATTTGTCGTTGCACCATGATGCGCGTGTTGTGTTGGTCTAGTTAATTTATTAACTGTTAGCACGATTAGGTGGGTTAATGTAATAACTTTTAGACACTTTCACCTAATTTTAAATGTATAAAAAGTGATTATTACCTAGACTAAACACACACAATAGGCAAGCACATTTATCATTTGTAGTAGAGTTTATGTAAGAACCAAGTATCGAACCCAAAGGATACGAATATTACTACTTAACTTTAAATTACCAACTAGTCGTATAATTATCTTTTGCTTGTTTATCAATTTATATTAAAACCATAAAATAAAATCAAGTAATAGAGAATTAATAGAGAATATCAAGAGCACGAAGAGTGTTGCTTTGGATCTTCGAATCCACTTAGGATGAATGATAGTCAGATTATTGGCAAATGGTGAGGTTAACTAATTCAAAAGCCTGGCTCCTAGCTAAGGTTACCGACGAGCTTTTATTAGATTTAAAAATTATGACTTTGAGGTTAAAATAGAATTAGTGCTAATTAAAGATAATTCATTGCCCAACCTTAGAAGAAGACTCTTTTTAATGAGCAATCCTTTAAAGATTGCCAAAGATATATCAAAGTGCTACCCATAGGTTGCTAATTACGCTTATGATTGGTTGAGGTGAATGATTTTTATTTAACGGAAGGCGTTATAGTAATAAAATATATATAAAGACGTATAGCTTTTTAACATGGGTTCACCAACTCTTGATTTGCGCCAATCCTAACATATAGACCGTGCTAAACAAGTCGTATAACCAACCTTTGGCTTATCATTGAAGCCTAGAATATAGACCTTACAGGAAAACAATGATATCCTTGATAAACGAGGGTTGATCACAAGATGTGTTTCCACAATGGTTCAACCACTTCCCCAAGTTCGGATTTCCCTAATTAGTACATGGGTTGTTACACGCCTTGAGTGTACTAATAAGCTTCACCTCCCAAGGTTATCAAGAACACCCACAAGATCAAAGACGAAATCGATCACAAGCCCCATTAACGAAGAAGAAGAAGAATAGAAAGAATTTCAAAGACACAACACACCACTTTACCAAAGGTTAAACATTTAATTCATACCAAGCTGCATCTACAACCCAAGCAACACAAAAGGTTTAACCAAGAATGGCCATAGTAACTTGTCCACAAGCAATGATCATAAGAAGGATCATGATGGATCAAGTGTATGATTAAACAACTAATTGAAGGTTATTGATTACAAGTTCTATATTTTATCTATCTCTATCTTTCTCTCTCTCTCTCTCTCTCTCAAAAACTAAAGTGTTTTCTTGCAGTGATCCCAAACTCCCATATGACCTCTAAAGAGCAGAGAGTATGGTGTGAAACATGGAAGAGGAGTGGGTGAATTGGATTATGAAACTTAACAGCCAAAGGTCCTATTATAGCTGAGTTGATGCAGGTGAGAACCGGCATGCATGGGAAGGTATGCACGTGCCTAGTACTTAGTCCAACAATAGGTTGTCCTTCTCATCCTTTCCCTAGTACATTCAGTTGAGATTTCCGTTGTGTGCATGGGCATGTATCGACATACACGACTGTGCATGGACAAGTGTCCCTACAGGGCTTGAACAGGTGACATTTTTGACTCTTCTCGAAGCTTCCATGATTTGTCTTTAGCTAAGCATGGACATACCTAGGTGTGCACGGTCGTGCCTCCATTATCGTGGACTTTTGTTGTCCATTCTTGGGTTGACTTGTTGACTTTGTGCTCCTAGGTGTTGTGCATGGCCTTTACCACAGCTTGGCACGACTGTGCTTATCTGGAAACTTGCTGATTTCCTTGGAATCTTGGGTTTTTTACTTGTTTTGTGCTTGTTTTTCACTTCTTTTCATCCCGAGAACTTAGAAACCTACATTTGTGTAACAACCAAAAACGAGTTTGATAATTTAAACCAAACTAACTAAGAATAAGCGGGTAAAAAATATCATTAGTGGTAAAAGTTAACCCGTAAACAAATAACTAGGAACAAAATAACCTATTTTAGTAATAAGGAAATGTATTAAAACAATGAATTGAAGTCCTTTAAATAAAAAGGGAACAAAATAGAGGGACCAAAGTTGGTAAAGGGAAAATAATAATTTAAAAAGAAAATTAAAACACAACACACACATGGTGTTGTGTGTGTGTGTGTCGATCAGGAGTAGAGAAAGAGGAGGGAAAACCCCATCTTGACCTAACCTACACAAAGTATCAAATTGAAAGGAAATTGGACACCAAATCCATGCATGAGCGCATATTAGTGATCACTTAAACTAGGGGATCATAAGGTATGTTGTGAAATTTGATTTCATCAATTTGGTGTCAAGAAGAACTTGAAGGTGTTAACCTTGAGTTCAAAATTATTGTTAGTTTGATGAAATTGATGATGATTTGTGTTGATGATCACTATGCTTGCTAGTATAGATGAAATACTTGAACAATCTAGAGACTAGGTCAAGTATGCATACATGACATAAAGTGGTTTTGATGATAGGATGAAATTGATGTTATAATGATATCAATGCATGCATATAGTCTTCATATTTAGAAGCAAATATGATATACTTGGCTAAATTGATGTTTGGATTAAAGTTCATGTATGTGGTGAAATAGGTTTTTAAGATAGTAATAAAATCCCCAAATTCTAGTATTATAATTTGAGGGATTAGCTATGATCATTGAAAGTCTTGCTAACTTGATGTTAATAATTGTGTAAACTTGACGAATTGAAAGAAATAAGGTAAATTTGGTTAATGAATTAGCCAAATTGGTGGCCTAAAAATGATGCCCACCAAGTGTTAGATAAAATGTCCAATGAGTTTTATTTAAACTTATTAGTGCAAATATATGTAAAACGGCAGTTTGACTTTTAAAAGTCAAACCGGCCTATAATTGAATTAAATTACGAAATATGGTAGAAAAGTCCACAAGGGTGACGGTCATGGTATTGATGACTAATCTAACTATCTCATGGATATTGTATTATGTTTGCCTCTTGCGAGCTAGGTGGAAGCTTGGAGAAGAATGGGTCAAACGGGTCAAAGCGCAGAAAGCATGAACGGACTTAAGTTAGTAAAACTTACAGTTTTATTTTTAAGTAGAACATCTACTTATATATAGATTAATAACAAGGTTATCTAGTATTTGAAATGAGTCTTTGTATCACGACATTCCGATGCGAACCGTACGGGTCGTGTTATGGTGAAATTCTAAGCACATATCTGACTACATATCTTGGCTTTTTATCTCTTATTGATGATCAGGATACTGAACCAGGATATTGGTAACATCCTGCGGGAATATCTTGATCATAACTAAGGTTTGCTTGTAGGCTTTGGTTGCCGAATAGTAACGTTCACAAGGACTAGTTCTCCGAAGACTCGCTCAATATTGTTGGGAGAAGACGCTGAAGCCGGGAGAATAGGTCAGTAACGGTTGTTTTGGTCAAAAATCTGATTAAGGATAATGTAACCAAATCTGATTTATGAGGTTGAGTGCTTGAATTACGAACAATTGAATGAACAATTTAGGAATGTAATCGAAGATGAACACAAAATTTATACGAGGAAAAAGCCCTTGATCAAGATGTGATCTCCGGCATAAAAAACCTCGGGTGATGGAAACTACCGATGACCAACTATATTGAAGTATAAAGATTACAACTTTGGAAATATTGAGCTTGTTTACAATGAAAAAAACTAAGTGTGGTGAGTATGATACTCCAGAGAATGTATGCGAGTGTGTGTGTTCAATCAGAAAATCGTGTATCTATCAAGCTCGATATCCACTAAATATCTAGCTAATCCTAACGAACTAACTATCCGAAATTTCAGCCATGCATCCACGTTTTCCACCAACGGTCATGACTCTCCTTGCACGTGCCATAATTAGCATATTCCTCCGATATTCCCGTGTTGACTCGGCTCACTTCACATAATACCTGCAAACGTAAACCAAATACACAAGGAACAATTGTTAGAAAAACATAGACTTAGATAAGGATCCTAAATCCTCAGGCATCCTGCGCTATCCGCTAAGGATCCGTGATCCAGGCTCAATCTCAGGATGGATGATCCTTAGTATAAAATCCATGCCACAACAATTGCCCCCAAAATATGAGGAATTAATGGTAACTAAATGAGTCATATTTTCATCAAAGATACTGCTTATCCAAACTAGCCGTTACAAGTGGAGCTAGCCGTTGCAGCCATGACGTCACTGATAAGACCTCCTACAACAAACATCATTATATATAGGGGTCAGATAGAGATGAGATTTGCCATTTAAACCCTGATCTCTGCAATTTATATCTGCATTCCAGGAGTCTCAAGGTATTCTCTCTCTTCTCTTCCTTCAATCATTTATCTTTTCTTCTTTTTTCACTCTCAAAATCCATGGCGAAGATGGTCACTCGGTCCTCACTAGTCAAGGATCCTGAGAATAACAACCACCGAGAAGTCAAAATTTCTCAAAAAATCCTTCCCAGGAACTTTGCCGTTTCACTGATCCTGAAATCGATCAGATTCGCCATTGTTTCCCGGAGGGAACCATTTTCGGACCCTTTGAAGTGATTGTGAATCAGACTTCTGGATTTGTTTCCCTGCCACTCTGTTTCAAATAGGCTATAACTATCCCTTTCCAGTATTCACCCAAAATTCTTTAGCCACACCGGAATGTGTTACAACCAAGCGATGCCTATGTTGTGGAGGGTTCTGTACACCTCGAACAAATAATCAGCAAAGAAGGTTGGTTTTTGGTCTCACCGAGCTTCATCATCTATACAACCTGGTAACCCATGGATCCCATCGATACCTCTTCAAAGCTAAACCTCGGCATCCTCTTCCACTCCTCAAGACCACCAGAAACGACACCAACTGGAAAAACCAGTTCTTTTTCGTCAAAAGAGATTCTCTTCCCAACGGAGAGTATCTCCCCAAGAAGTGGAATTTGAAGGGTAGGATCTAGGATTCTTAGGATAGGACCATTATTAACTCTGTTCCTGCCATCTTTTACAAGGATAACTGATCATGTTTCATCTTGTTTTGCAGTGACTAGCTTTACTGCCTTGAGAGATTTGCCTGCTACCGCTGAGAGAGTTGCTGCCTTTTGGGCCCTAGACGCAACAGTTAGAACTTTCATTCCATAGGCCAAGGATCTAGAAGAGACCACATTGCCTCCTACACCATTAAAGTAAGTATGCATGCATGTATATATACATAAGGATTTGGAATAAATTAGTTGAATCATGAATACTTATTTGAATTTTGGTATCGCAAGTGCTGCTAAATCCTCCTCCAAATCTGCCTCTAAGTTTGGCCTTGGGGAACTAGAAGGAATAATCTCCCCACGATCCTTCAAGAAGGAGCTGGCCACAGGCCAAAGCCAACCGGAGAACAAGGGCATGACCCTCCATGCTAAAGCTGGGTCCAAGAGGAAGAAGCCATCTGAGCCTGCACCACCAAGTGACGCCTCTCAACTTGAGAAAGACATCCATAGCTGCGTCTCTGAGGTAAGCATCACTGATTCTCTGGTATGTGAAAATTCTTAGGATCAAGGAGCCTTATCTTTGCATATTGTCCTATGCAGAAAGTTGCACAAATCCAAGCCCTGCAAGAGAAGAAGTTAGCTAAGGCAGAAGAAACCGTTGCCGATCTCCGAGCCTTCTGCACTGCTAAAGATAAAAAGATTGCGCAGCTGGAGAGGGAGATCAATTGCTTGGAGAAGCAGCCATAGTGGATATGGTTCAAGCGAACAAGGATCGGGTGGAGGCTGCTGATAAGGCTAAAATCTCTGCTGTCAAGGCTATTGTCACACCCCAACCGATGGCGGAATCATCGGGCGCGACACTAGGCGAACCAGATTGCTCAAGAGAATCCATAACAACTAATTAAGCGATAATATCTAAAAGGTCCGATTTCCTATACAATCAAACATATAATCCTCAACCAGTCATTACAAATATCAAAATCTCCCAAACAACATAGTTCGTTACCTAAATTTATTACAAGTTTCTAAAGTAAAACCTAAGTCCGTTTTGAGCGATAACATCCTCAACCTATTACATACGTTAAAATACAAGTCAATACAATAAAGTAAAGGTGAGCATACAGTTTATAGCATAATAGTAGTGAGTAAAGCGTTTACGCATAACCAGCATGCAACACATAGAGAAAGTGAACATAAGTAGCTAACAATAAGATACGAGTTAACCAACACGACTGCGATGTGAGTATGCGCGATACGTGTTCACAATAGCGACACGCACGTAAAGTAATTTGCGAGCCTTTAACAACCCTCAAACCAATCGGGTGCCGAGTCCAAACTATAGTACTATCGTTGCTAAGGGTGGTCTACAAGTCCTCAATATTCACACATAGCAAACAAACTTTAGCGATTCACGTATAGCATGCGAGACAGGTTTAGCGTTTAAAAGAGTTTAGCGTTGTGTGTAGCGTGTTTTGTTATAGAAACGTATGTAACACCAAAAGTGCATTTAAAGCGAAAAAGGGTTCAAGTATACTCACAGTGGGTTGCGTAAAAAGTAACTGAGAGTGGGGATGGAGTGAGGTGAGTCCGGGTCAGCCTGCGCGTAGAAACAGAAGTGCATCAGTCTTCCAGAGTGTTGAACAGTCGGACGGAGAGTCATGGGGAACAGACTATTTCGCACGAAAATGGAATTTTCGTGCGGAAATGTCTGTTTTTGTGCCCAAAATCGAGTTGTTTCGCGTCTGTCTTCGGGAAATCGAGTGTTCATCCCTCCAACCTCAGGTTACTGATCAACCTAATATCGGAGAGGTCTTTTGAGCGAGTGAGTCTCTTGTATGAACTCAGACTGGACCGTGTGAACGAAGTATGGTTCACGCGAGCCAGTCCAGATTGCACAAGTGACTGTTCTTGTGTCTTGGCGTTCGGGACTAAGATTTCGTCTGAAATAGATGTATTTCGAGTCCATTTCGTGATGGTTTTGACAGTGCTTCGTCCCACTATTCGGTGAACGAAACCTTAGTCGGTTGTTGTCCGCTTTTGTGTAAAAGTCGATTTATAAAACTGTTTTGTTAAAATAAACACTTGGTGAGCTCGAAACAACACGGTTTCATATCTGAGTAGCCAAGGCTAACTCAAACAGGCTCGGTTGAGTGTAGATCTTAGTTAAAATCAGAAGGTTTTCATGAAAAAAATGAAGGTTTTCGTAAACAGAGAAGTTTAGAAGAAATTGGAGATAGTGCAAAATCGTTGTAGAAATCGTTGTGATTCTCGTGAAAAACGTAGTCTTCTTACTTGAAACAGAGAAAACGAGCTAGAGAGCGTTTTGGTGCGGAATGGCAGCAAGTTGGACTGAAAACAGAGGGTTGTATTTATAGGCGGAGAGGAATGGAGGTGGTTTGGTGAAATTTTCGTGCAGGAAATCTATATTTTCTTGCGAAAATGGTCATTTTCGCACCAAATATACGATTTTCGCATGAAAAACTTCCATTCGGAGACAAAAAGTGCAGTATTTTCGCACGAATTTTTTTTGGATTCTAATGATTAAAAACACGCACTTTTTACAAAAGGAACCTATGCTAAAAAGTTCCTAAAAATTATTAAAAATAAAACAGTGCGATAGAGCAAGCGAGAGCGTTGTGAGTGTTAAGAGATTAACTGCGTTTTAAATAAGCGACATAAATATGAATTAAAAATAGATTAACGATTATATTTCGAATCCCGGATTACAACGGTTACAAAAGAAGATAACAATAGTACGGAACAACCGAGAAAAAGTCGGGTTGTTACAGTCACCCCTACTTTTGTAAATTTCGTCCCGAAATTTAAGTACCAGAAGTAACAAAAGATGTGGATATTTAGCCTTCATATCACTCTCGAGTTCCCAAGTGAACTCGGCACCGCGTTTGCCTTCCCACCTGACCTTAACAATGGGAATGCGACTGCGTCGGAGCTTCTTGTTTCTCGGTCCATGATTTCTATGGCTTTTCCACGAAGTGCAGAGTCTTGTTTATTTGCAAATCTTCAAGTGGCACATGAAGATTTCCTTCGACTAGACAGTTTTTGAGGTTTGAGACGTGGAAAGTCGGATGTACGTTGCTGAGTTCTTCTGGTAGTTCGAGTCGGTAGGCCACTTTGCCAATTCTTTCCAGAATCTTAAAGGGACCCACATATCGTGGCGCTAGTTGTCCCTTTCTTTCCAAATCGGATCACTCCTTTCCAAGGTGAAACCTTTAAGAGAACGTGATCTCTAACTTCGAATTGCAGGGCTTGCGGCGTTTATCGGCATAACTCTTTTGACGACTACGAGCTTTCAGGAGATTGTCTCTAATTTGGAGAATATTGTCTATTGTTTCTTGTAATAACTCGGCACCAGTGATCTGAGCGTCTCCGATCTCATGCCAACAATAGGCGATCGACATTTTCTACCGTATAGTGCCTCAAATGGTGCCATTTGAATACTAGTATGATAACTGTTATTATACGAGAATTCTACTAAAGGTAAATGCGTATCCCAATTACCACCAAAGTCTATAACACACAATCGATGCATGTCTTTAAGGGTGCGAATCGTACGTTCAGTCTGACCGTCGGTCTGGGGATGGAACGCGGTACTGAGATTAAGAGTCGTACTGTGCGCGGATTGAAAAGTTTCCCAGAGACGTGAAGTAAAGCGACCGTCTCGATCAGAGATGATGTCACGAGGTGTCCGTGTCGACAAATGACTTCGTCGGTGTAAATTCGTGCTAATTGTTCTACCTTATAGTCTTCTCGTATGGCAATAAAATGATCAGATTCGTAAGACGATCTACGATAATCCAAATGCTATCGTGACCAAAAGAGGTGCGAGGGAGTTTTGTAACAAAATCCATAGCTATACTCTTCCATTTCCACATCGGGATATCGGGTTGCTAAGTAAGCCAGAGGGGCGTTGATGTTCGGCTTTAACTTTCGCACAAGTTAAGCATTTCGAAACATACAAAGCGATATCCTTTTTCATGCCCGGCCACCAATACCTAGAACGGAGGTCCTGGTACATCTTGTCGGCACCGGGTGAATGGAATATCGAGACTTATGGGCTTCGGTTATTAGTAACTCTCGAAGGTTATTGCGGCTAGGGATCCAAATGCGGTCGAAAAAGTAATAGATACCGTTAGATTTACTCTCCAGCTGGGTTTCGGCACCACATTTCATTTCCTCAAACAAGGTATTCTCAATGAAACATGCGTGCTGGGTTTCGCGAATCAGGGTTTCGAGTTTATTCTGGGCTTGAACGTCATGAATGCTATACACATAGCTTCGTCGACTAAGAGCATCGGCTACGACATTTGCTTTGCCGGGATGGTAATGTATCTCACAATCATAGTCGTTGAGAAGTTCAACCCATCTGTGTTGGTGCATGTTTAGTTCTTTCTGGTTAAAGATGTGTTGCAAGCTCTTATGGTCGGTGAAGACCGTACACTTTTTACCATAAAGGTAGTGTGGCCACATCTTTAACGCAAAAACAACTGCACCAAGCTCGAGATCATGGTAGTGTAGTTCTTCTCATGGATTTTGAGTTGTCGAGACGCATACGCGATAACCTTGTCTCGTTGCATGAGAACACAACCAAGACCTAGGTTAGAGGCATCGCAATAAACGACAAAATCGTCATCTCCATCAGGAAGTGCAAGAATGGGAGCGTCGCAAAGCATACGCTTAAGAGTCTGAAAGGCTTCCTCCTGTTCGGAACCCTAAACAAAAGGTTTATCCTTATGAGTCAAAGAAGTAAGCGGAACGACAATTTTGAAAAGTTGGCGATGAATCAGCGGTAGTAACCCTCGATGAAAGAATGGATTTCAGACGGATTCTTCGGGGCATCCAACTCTTTACAGCTTCAATTTTAGCGGGATCGACGTGGATTCCTTGGTCGTTGACGACGTGATCGAGAAATTGAACTTCATTTATCCAAAATTCACACTTGGAGAACTTGGCGTAAAGTCGGTTTCCTTGAGAAGTTCGAGAACTAAACGAAGATATCGCGTGTTTGGCTCTTGACTTCGAATAAATGAGGATATCATCGATAAAAACAATGACGAAACGATCCAAAAAGGCTTTGCACACACGGTTCATCAAATCCATGAAGACCGCAGGTGCGTTTGTGAGACCAAAAGGCATGACCACGAATTCAAAATGGCCATAGCGAGTACGAAAGGCGGTTTTCAGAACGTCTTGCTCATGTACACGTAGCTGGTGTATCCGGAACATAAATCTATTTTCAAAAATAAGTAGCTCCTTGGAGTTGATCAAACAAATCATCGATTCGAGGAAGAGGTATCAGTTCTTTATCGTGAGTTTGTTAAGTTCATGATAATCGATGCACATTCGGAACGTCCCATCTTTCTTTTTCACAAAAAGAACGGGGTGCCCCATGGTGAAGTGCTCGGGTGTATAAAGCCTTTATCAAGAAGCTCTTGAAGTTGGCTAGATAGCTCGAGCATTTCGGATGGTGCAAGGCGATAGGGAGCTTTAGAGACAGGTGTAGCACCGGGGATTAGATCAATGCAAAACTCGACATCACGAGTAGGGGTAGACCAGGTAAGTCGTTGGGAAAAATGTTAGGAAATTCAAAACAACGGGTACGTCTTTCAAGGTTTTCTTTTCCTTCTCCGGGTTCATGATGTGGGCTAGAAAAGCTATGCACTGCTTGCGCAGACACTTGTTCGCTTGGGTACATGAAAAAGCATCAACTTCTTTGAGATAGTTTCACCGTAAACATGTAGTTGATCACCGTTAGGAAGGGGAAAACGAATCATTTTATCAAACAAACAACTTCGGCACGGTTTTTACGAAGGAAATCTGTGCCTACTATGACATCAAATCTACCTAATTGCATAGGTATGAGATCGATCGAGAAGCCGTGATTGTTGAGTTCGAGAGTACAATCACGTAGAACGGAGTTAACAGTAAGGGTTCTTCCGGTGGCAATTTCAGCGTCGAAGGTCCTTGGAGGTTAGCGCGTTTACATTTTAGAAGCTTTTCGAATTCTAACGATACAAAACAGTTATCGGCTCCAGTATCAAATAAGCAAGAAGCATAAATACCATTAATGAGGAACGTACCATTGACAACATTGTTGTCGTTCTGAGCCTGGTGGTGGTTGATGTTAAAGCTCTTCCACGCACAGCTTGTGGTTGTTGCTGCTGCGGTGGCTGTGGTGGTGTTGCTGAGGCTGCTGCTGCTGCGGTTCTTGCTTCATGACACGATTCGGGTAGGCATTACTGAAGTGGTTTGGATCACCGCATGTGTAGCACGCACGTGCTTGCACAGTTGGTGCTGGTGAAGCTTGATTGACTGGCATAGCATTAAGAGGAGCTAGCGGTGCTGCGAGAGCGGGAGGAGCTTGCTGACGAGGACCAGTGCGACAGTGCACTGTGAAGTGCCCATAGATGTTGCAGTTGGCACAAAAAGCGACAGTTTCCTCCAACCCCATGATGGTTTGTGCACTTGGAGCACATGGGGTGAGGACCAGTATAGGCACGCTTAGCAGCTGGTGCGTTGGGAGTAGCAGCTTGGCGAGACTGAAGTTCGGAGTTGGGACCATTGCGCAGTTCTTGTTGTTATTACCCTTTCGCTTGTGGTTCTGGTTACTTGTCTTGGAGGCTTGAGGTGGTGCGGTTTCGGCGCTTGGCTCGGTAGTAGCTTGGCTGAGATTCTTGGTCGAGGTCTTGAAATAACCAGCTTAGACTCGCTTGTCGTTGATCTCCGCGGCTATCTGGTAAGTCTCCTCGATGGTAGTGGGTCGAGCTGCCTGAACGAAATCGGCTACACATTTCGGTAAGGCACAGAGATACTTCTTGATTACCTTTTTGGTAGTATCTACCTGACCTAGGCAGATAAGGCTGAGCTGCTTGAAGCGAGCGGTGAGACCAGCATTGTCACCACCATTTTGCTTGATACCCCAAAATTCATTTTCAAACTTCCGAATTTCGTGAGGTGGGCAGAACTCTTTGATTATGAGCTCCTTAAGTTCTTCCCACGCGAGAGAGTAAGCTTCATCGTTACCGCGTCTGTTGCGCTCGGCGGTCCACCAGTCAAGTGCCCTTGACTGAAAGACTCCAGTGGCGTTAACAGTGCGGAGATTTTCAGGGCATCCGCTTTGTCGGAAGGTGACTTCAATCGAATCGAACCAATGAAACAACTTGGTTGGTCTGTCTTCGCTTGTGAATGCTGCCAGACCGCAGGCTTTGAACTGCTTGAAGCTGAAGTGAGATTTCGGAGCATTGTTCTTGGAATCAACAGAAGAGTTGCTACTGACCGCTTATTTCGCTGACAATTTGCGGGATCACCTTAGCCATTTCCTTGGCTACGAGAGAGGCGTTGCGTTTGTCAGCGTTGTTGCGTTGAGCGGTACGGCGAGTGTGAGATCCCATGGATGCCATCTAAAGACAAAGATTGGATGAGATTCGATTATAATGGGTTTTGTTTAAAAATTTGCGTTTTACAACATATACTTATTATTATTATTCACATAAGGCACATGATCATGTAAGCACGTATCCACATAAGCATATAAGCACGTAATCACATAATCATATAAGCACGTAAGCACATATTTTGCACGTATTCACCTTAAATCAAAATCATGCGTAGCGCGTATGAGATGTGAGTAGTATAAGCGTAATAAGCGAGATAAGCGAGTAATACAGCGTATGAGGACATCCGCGTAAGAGATTGAGCGTTTTGGTTTGGTTGGTGATTATTTAGCGTTTTAGATTGCGAGAGCTGTGCGAGTTGTGCGCATTTTCGTAAAGCGAAAGGCGATAAAACGAGAAATTGATAAGCGTAAAATTTTCAAGTTTAAACACATAAACAACAATAAAACTCGATAATGCGTAAAATCGGCGATTGCAGGCTTAAAACAAATGGAGTGTCCTGGGTTTTGAGACAGCGACTACCCAAAATAGTTCGACCATTCCTTTGAGTTCGGGGACACGCTTTGGCCTAATAGGTGAATGCTCTCACCGCCTCGCGGCTATCGGCATTACCCTTCCAGTTACTACGTATCCCGAGTCATTGAAATAATCGTGACTTCGGTGAGATAGCGAGGAGTGAAATTAGTTATTAAGATGCGGGTTTCACCCCTAACTTAACAACTTCGTTCCAAGTTTGTGGCTTTCACCGAACATATCGGGAGTTCCACTGAAATAGAGGTGGGGATTTTCGTTAAGATACGGATATCACTCCTGACTTATCGGAAGAATCTCGTGCAGTAAATAGTACCGGAGTGAGTGATCTTATCGAGAGTTCTTGGTTTTCACACCTAATCCCGACACACTCGTTTGTGTTATACGAGCGTTTTCAAGCGTGTACATTGTGTTAGCCTTAGGAAAGGCATGTAAGCATTTAAGATAAGAGTTTAAGCATTTAAGTCGAAGAGCGGTCTAGTTTGGTACTTAGACTATAGACTAGGTCGAACATGGCAATTCTACCTAATTCCCTACAGTTATGGCTCTGATACCAATCTGTCACACCCCAACAGATGGCGGAATCATCGGGGCGCGGCACTAGGCGAACCAGATTGCTCAAGAGAATCCATAACAACTAATTAAGCGATAATGTTTAAAAGGTCCGATTTCCCATACAATCAAACATATAATCCTCAACCAGTCATTACAAATATCAAAATCTCCCAAACAACATAGTTCGTTATCTAAATTTATTACAAGTTTCTAAAGTAAAAACCTAAGTCCGTTTTGCAGCGATAACATCCTCAACATGTTACATACGTTAAAATACAAGTCAATACAATAAACTAAAGGTGAGCATACAGGTTTAGTAGCATAATAGTAGCGAGTAAAGCGTTTACGCATAGCATGCAACACGTAGAGAAAGTGAACATAAGTAGCTAACAATAATAATACGAGTTAACCAACACGACTGCAATGTGAGTATGCGCGATACGTGTTCACAATAGAGAACACGCACGTAAAGTAATTAGCGAGCCTTAACAACCCCCGAACCGATCGGTGCCTAGTCCAAATTATAGTACTATCATTGCTAAGGGTGGTCTATAAGTCCTCATTATTCACACATAGCAAAAAAACATTCAGCGATTCACGTATAGCATGCGAGACAGGTTTAGCGTTTAAAAGAGTTTAGCATTGTGTGTAGCGTGTTTTGTTACAGAGAACGTATGTAACACCCAAAAGTGCGTTTAAAGCGAAAAAGGGTTCAAGTATACTCATAGTGGGTGCGTAAAAAGTAACTGAGAGTGGGGATGGAGTGAGGTGAGTGCCGGGTCAGTCTGCGCGTAGAAACAGAAGTGCATCAGTCTTCCAGAGTGTTGAACAGTCGGACGGAGAGTCGTGCGGGAACAGACTATTTCGCACGAAATGGAATTTTCGTGTGGAAATGTCTGTTTTTGTGTCCAAAATCGAGTGGTTTCGCGTCCGTCTTCGGGAAATCGAGTGTTCATCCCTCCAACCTCAGGTGACTGATCAACCTAACATCGGAGAGGTCTTCTGAGCGAGTGAGTCTCTTGTATGAACTCGGACTGGACCGTGTGAACCAAGTATGGTTCATGCGAGCCAGTCCAGATCGCACAAGTGACTGTTCTTGCGTCTCGGTGCGTTTGGGACTGAGATTTCGTCTGAAATAGATGTATTTTCGAGTCCATTTCGTGACGGTTTCAGCAGTGCTTCGTCCCACTATTCAGTGAAACCTTAGTCGGTTGTTGTCCGCTTTTGTGTAAAAATCGATTTATAAAACTGTTTTGTTAAGATAAACACTTGGTGAGCTCGAAACAAAACGGTTTCAGATCTGAGTAGCCAAGGCTAACTCAAACAGGCTCGGTTGAGTGTAGATCTTAGTTAAAATCAGAAGTTTTTCATGAAAAAGACGAAGGTTTTCGTAAACAGAGAAGTTTAGAAGAAATCGGAGATAATCTCATGCAAAATCGTTGTAGAAATCGTTGTGATTCTCGTGAAAAAGGTAGTCTTCTTACTTGAAACAGAGAAAACGAGCTAGAGAGCGTTTTGGTGCGAAATGGCAGCAAGTTGGACTGAAAACAGAGGGTTGTATTTATAGGCGGGGAGGAATGGTGAAATTTTCATGCGGAAATCCATATTTTCGTGTGAAAATGGTCATTTTCGCACCAAATATGCGATTTTCGCACGAAATATGTCATTTTCGCATGAAAACTGCTATTCGGAGCCAAAAAGTGCAGTATTTTCGCACGAAAATGTGAATTTCGTGCGAAAATTGGAAATTTCGCATGATTTTTTTTGGTTTTTCTTATGACTAAAACACGCACTTTTTACAAAAAGAACCTATGCCAAAAAATTCCTAAAAATTATTAAAAATAAAACAGTGCGATAGAGCGAGCGAGAGTATTGCGAGTGTTAAGCGATTAACTGCGTTTTAAATAAGCGACATAAATATGAATTAAAAATAGATTAACCATTATATTTCGAATCCCGGATTACGACGGTTACAAAAGAAGATAACGATAGTACGGAACAACCGAGATAAAGTCAGGTTGGTACAGCTATCCGAAAGGCCAGGATCCAGATATCTCAGGAGGTGGTGGATCCTTCCTTTGACAAGGCTGGATGGGAGGTAGAGGCTTGGAAGCAGAGGCTGCAGGAGCTATTTTTAATGGTGACGATGAGCAGAAGGGACACCCATGCTTGAGGCCACTCCAAGTGGTGAGAAGGATCCTGAGGAGGCAGCAGCTGGTGGCAGTGACGAAGCTAAGGGTGATGAAGCAGCAAAGGAGTAGGCTGCACCATTGGGCGATGATGGAAATTTCTAGACGTGGCCGGAGCCCTTTTTTAGGATTGTTGGTTTTGTGATGGTGGTTTATTTGGAACAATTTGGTTTGTAATTTGAAAAATAGTTTTAGGGTTAAGGATCACTGATCCTTTGAACAATATGGGGTAGCAAAGGTGGATGGGTCCTTCTGTTTGTGGAGGATGAAGCCCTTGATGCCCCCGCCTTTATTTTTCTTCACTTTATGAACCGTTAGCATGGACACCCTTTGCCAACCCAAGTGGACGGGCCACGTTTTGCTGGTAGAAGCTTGGGTAGGCAATTTTGATAACCTTTTAAAAGGGATTCTTATAAATAAATAAAACTTAAGCTTTTGACTATGTTTGCTGTTGTTTCTTTTCTGATTTGATCATCATTATACTTGTAATTGTTAGGAAAATTCAAATTTAGGAATTCATAAGTTCTTAAAAAGAATATTAAATTTTTGTCAAAACAAGTTTTGTTTTAAAAGGTTAAACAATATATGATCAAGGATCATATAGGCTTCCGTCAAAGATTGAGGGTAATATCCGAAGACCAAAGAAGGCTGAGTAAAAGGTCATACCAGTGAATCCAAGTTAGGATTCTTTATCCTTAAAATTTACAATCTTAGCAACAAGGAATAAAAATTAGCAGAACTCTAGGATCCAGGATCCTTATTTGTTAAGCTTCAGGAACCTGTAATAACACACAATTCGGGACTAAGCCAAACATCAGTTGAATAACTCTTTAGTAACTGGGCATAAGCCCAAATAACTGGGGACAAGCCCAACAAACTGGGGACAAGCCCAAATAACTAGGGACAAGCCCAAATAACTGGTGTAAACTGGAGTATGGCCCAAACTGGGATCTATCCAATCGTGAGCGACATGGAAATGCCGAAACCTTAGCTAACGTGAAAATGTTAGAAACCTTTGGAACGGACGTATGGTACGTCTACCATTATACTTAGGATCCTACATATAGCCAACAACGATGAAATTGTCAGCCCCTAAAGCGGGTATTGGTCCCATTGCCTCGAACTATACTTGGATGACGTGCGCTACTGGATGGGTGTCAAAACCCAATTCGTGTGAAAGGTGAAAACCTTTAAACCTTAGAAGGTATTGGATACCTTAAGCTGGGGACATGCCCAAAGTCTTGGAGAGGTGGCCAACCTCTTGATCCTCTGTCAACGATGTAACAAACCCTACAAGACTTAAAACTTGATAAGATTGGATGTTAAGAATCTAATATCCTTTTCATAGTAACAAATTTAATATGAAATAACTAGTAAAATGTTACCAAGCAAAGGATCATATATCTCCTGTGGATCCTTTACCCTGAATTTAATACCAGAATTCTTAAGGATCCTTGATTCTTATTACATAAAGTATCTCTTCAAGTGAATAGCATTCCAAGCTCTTGGTAGGAGATCACCATCCATGGTTAGTAAACGATATGCCCCCTTTCCGGCTTCAGCCTCAATGAGATAGGGACCTTCCCACCTTGGTGCCAACTTACCATCAACAAGATTTGTAGTATTCTGGAATGCTTTCCTCAATACCATATCATCAACTTGAAACCTTCTCATTCTGACATTCTTGTTATATGCACCAGCCATCTTTTATTGATAGCTAGTCATCCTTATTCTTGCCATGTCTCGCAATTCTTCCACAGTATCCAAATCTTGAGTTAGAGTCTCAACATTCGCTTCAGGATCACGGATGCTTGTTCTGGCTGTCAGTACTACCATTTCTGTAGGTATCACTGCTTTAGCTCCAAAGACTAAAGAAAAGGGAGTTTGACCCGTAGCATTTTTAGGAGTTGTTCTATCTGCCCATAAGACATAATGTAACTCCTCAGCCCATTTCCCTTTTTGGATCCAAGTTTCTTCTTCAAGTTGTTGATGATGATCTTGTTGGTTGATTCTGCCTGGCCATTAACTTGTGGATGGACTAGTGTTGACGTTATCATCCTAATCCCCTAGCTGTCACAAAAGTTAGTAGTACGAATCTCAATAAATTAGGATCCGTTATCACAAACAATTTTAGAAGGAATACCAAATCTAGTAATAATATTTCTTTTAATAAAGGATATGACTTCCTTTTCTCTGACTTGGGCAAAGGCTTCAGCTTCTATCCATTTGGAGAAGTAGTATGTCATAGCCAACATGAACACTTTTCTTCCCGATGCCTTGGGAAGCTTGCCTACTATATCCATTCCCCATCTCATAAATGGCCAAGAGGAGGATATAGGATGCAGAGGTTCTGCCGGTTGATGAAGGATATTACTGTGTCTCTGGCAAGCATCACATTTCTTCGCGTATTCTACAGCATCCTTCTTCATAGTAGGCCAATAATATCCTGTTCTAAGGATCCTTGAAAATAGTGCTCTGCCCCCAGTGTGATTCCCACAGTTTCATTCGTGAAAATCCTTCAGGACTTCTTGTATCTCAGGATCCTCATGCACCTTAGATAGGGTCCTGCAAGAGATTTTTTATATAACATGTTATTTATAATGGTAAACTGGGATACCTTTATCCTGAATGCTCTTGGATTTTTCCCTAGTAGGGATTTCTCCATTCTGAATGTGTTTCAGAATTGGAAGGATCCGGGATCCTGAATTTGATTGCATATCACATCATTGGGAACAACTGCAGCACCATTGTCACACCCGACCCGCAGCGGAATAAGAGTCGGGGCATAATTGGGTTATCACCAAAGCTCATGACATTTACTAATATGTTTCATATTTAATAAAGTCAAAGTTACATTTCCAAATATCCAAACATGTTCATACAATACAAAGAAAATAAACCAATCATAACAATCCCAACTCTAAATCATTTTATTCTTCTAGTCCAATCCTATGTGTTCCTAGCTGCTGCTGATTCACCTGTATCATGTGTAAAAATGGGGGTTTTTGGGTCAACATAAGTTGGCGAGTGAACCTTATTAGATAAACATTTATTAATGAATTACTTGTTAGTTTATCAATGAAAAATTGTGCATAACCATAAATGAGCAAATGTAAATAATCAAGCAGTGGCAATTAGCAAACACAACTATAACATACAATAACATATGATAGCATACATGAACATACCAACATCATACAATAAATAACATAATTGAAACTGTGCGATCAAGGCTCAATCAAACGGAGCCGATCGTATTGCATGTACTGAAAATGTAAAATGTCTGTGCGATCAAGGCTCAATCAAACGGAGCCGATCGTATGTGGGCACGCCAGGTTCAACCTCATAATAAAATGGGGAACATGCTCAACGCTCATAATGTAATGGGGAGCGGCGGCCTATGAAATTGCATGTACTGAAAATAATAAATTGCATCCAACAATAACTACACAACAGTTGAAACAAACTGAATACACATGTTCATGATATGATGTATGCACAATGGTTTAATTATAATATATATAACAAGACACATGATACACCCCAAAATGTGATTAAAACGGGGAATTTGTAAAGATTCACTCACATTGGGTGCGTTGGATTGGAGATGGTGAGATGCGCACGAATTAGATGAGCGGAACAACGAGAAATACTAACCTAAATAATAACGGAAAAAATAAATTAAATGAGTGGATTTTATTAAGGATTTTAATGAAATTTTTAGATATATTTTTGTGAGTTCAAGGCTATTTTCTATCTTTAAAAATGTTATTTTTAAGTATTTTTAATTGATTTAGCGTTGACCGTTGACCGTTGACTTGTTGACCGGTTCGGTCAGCGAATTAGTTTGCGCCGGGTGAGGCTCGAACCCGAGACCTCCCGTACGCGTGCACGCAGCTCTACCAACTGAGCTACGTGTCTAACCCGAAATAATCTTGTTTTTAATTATATTTATATACTTATTCAGTTTAACCGAAATTCTTTTAATTGCAAAAACATTTTAATTCAACAAACCGGTGCCAATGACGGGTTTCGAACGCGCGACGTGTGACTTAATGTTGCACACAGTCCACCGCTGGACTGTGTGTCTAACCTGGTTATTATCTCGGTTTTTATTATACTTAACAACTAACTGAGTTAACCCGGTTTAGTTTTTAAACAAAAAGGCATTTTATTACATAAGGAGTGCGTGTAGCAGGGATCGAACTCGGGACGTGTATGTTTTTTGTTTGCACACAGTCCACCGCTAGACTGTGTGTCTAACCCGTTTATAATTCCGATTTTAATTAATCTTATGTCATCTCTGGACTCGTCCTCTTCATTTCAAACACAGACATCAATCAAAGCAACTGATACGCGATTAATTTAGTTAATGAACAAGATGAACAATTTGAAAGCATTGAACCGAAAAGTTTGGGGAAAGAAAATAACGAACAGATCGTCTTCTTCAGAGAATCCGGCGAAGCTCGTCGGCTCTGTTCTGGAACCTTCGGCTGTGAGAATCAATTAACAGGTTTAAGGGATTAGATGTGAAATTGAACTAATGAGTATTGATTATCAGCATGTTTGAATGAGCATACCGGTAATCAACGAGTTTCCGACAAATCCAGGAGTTTTCCGGTGAAAACAGAAAGTCCAGCAATGTCGTCTGTGGTTGATTATGAGCGATGGGTTAATGTTAGTAAGGTTCTAACAATTGATTGAAACAGTAAAGTCGAGGTATTTTACCGGTTTGAGGATGAATACGGTTTTCCGGCGACTTTTGCAGGAAATTCCGGCGAGTTGATTTAGACGTTCTGACGGTCTGAAAATGTGACGAGAGTGAAATGGAGTATTGGTATGACGTTTCTGAGTCGCGAGAGTGGTCTTGAATTGAAGAAATCTGGACTTGGTTATTTTTCGGTTATAAAAACCGATAATGATGAGACTTGATGCTCAATCAATTCCTACTTGCTTAAAAATCGTCGGTGCATCGGTTATAAACTGAATGTGCAAATAAACAAGCGATTTGACGATTGATTTGCCGATTTCCGTTTTTCAGTTAACGCAACCGGTTTAACCGAGTTTGTGTATAAATCTCATTTGTTTCCTAGAGATAACAGAAAACACAAAGTGGCGGAGTGGTGATGTGAGTGTGTGTTAAGTCGTTGGATCCAGTTCCGGCTGACCCGGGTTCGAGTCCCGGCAGCAACATATTTTTTTTATTTATTTTGTTTTAACTTTTTATCAAATATAATTTTTATAGTTTAGTTTATTTATTAATTATGTATCATTTTAAATCAAAATAATCATAAATATTCAACGTGACTTTTATAAATTGATATTCGATTACAAAACGGAGCGGTTTTTGGAAACCCGTTTTTGACAAATGTTATAGTATCCCCTACTTTTAGGAATTTCGTCCCGAAATTTAAGTAGTTGAAGTAGTAGGAAAAAGATGCGGGTATTTTTCACGCATTGAGTCTTCATGTTCCTAAGTAAACTCAGGTCCCCGTTTCGACTCCCAGCGTACCCTAACAATTGGAATGCGACTTTATCGCAGACGTTTTTCCCCGAAGTACATGATTCTCTACAGGTCTTTCAATAATATGCATAGATTCATCAATCTGAATATCTTCCAGAGGGATGTGGAGGTTTTCGTGACACTTCTTCAAGTTTGATACGTGGAATGTGGGATGAATCCTGTTGAGTTCTTCTGGTAGATCAAGCTTGTAAGCTATAGGTCCTACTCTTTCGAGTATCTTGAAAGGCCCTACGTAGCGTGGTGCTAGCTTGCCCTTTTTGACCAAAACGAACTACTCCCTTCCACGGTGATACTTTTAGAAGTACATGATCACCAATGTTAAACTCTAAAGGCTTCCGTCGTTTGTCTGCATAACTCTTTTGACAACTTTGGGTCGCTAAAAGATTGTTTCGGATTTGATGGATCTTGTCTGCGGTTTCATGGATCAATTCTGGACCAGTGATTTGAGCTTCCTCAATTTCGTGCCTACATACAGGAGATCGGCACTTACGACCATATAAGGCTTCAAAAGGTGCCATGCCGATGCTTGAATGATAGCTGTTGTTGCACGAAAATTCAACTAATGGAAGATGAGCGTCCCAATTTCCCTTGAAATCTATGACACATGCTCGAAGCATATCTTCAAGAGTTTGTATGGTGCGTTCAGATTGACCGTCAGTTTGAGGGTGATAGGCGGTACTGAGATCTAATCGTGTGCCCATGGCGGCTTGTACTGCTTGCCATGTTCGTGAAGTGAAACGACCACCACGATAAGAAATAGTGCTTAACGGTACACCATATCGGCATACGATTTTTGCTGATACAAATACGAGCTAGCTTTTCGCTTCTTGAAATCTTCGCGAATAGGAATAAAGTGAGCTGGTTTTGTAAGTCGGTCAATTATTACCCATATAGTGTCATACCCACCAGAAGTGCGAGGTAACCTGGTAATGAAATCCATGGTTATATTTTCCCACTTCCATATAGGTATTTCCGGTTTGATCAGAAGTCCTGAGGGTCTTTGATGTTCAGCTTTTATTTTGGAGCATGAAAAGCACTTGGAAACAAAATCAACAATATCCTTTTTCATTCCAGGCCATCAGTAGGTGTATCAAAGGTCTTGATACATCTTGTCGGCTCCTGGGTGTATAGAATATCGTGTTTTGTGCGCCTCATTCATAAGAAAAAATATCACGAAGGTTATTGTGGTCAGGAATCCATATGCGATCTAGACAGTATAGAATACCGTCGGATTTAGTTTCAATTTTAAGTTCAGCTCTACAAGACAGCTCCTTGCGTATGTCTCCTTTCTGTTACTGAAACATGCTGAGCTTCTCGGATTTTGATCTTTGATCGCTTACGATTTTATGTATATTTGTCTTGAGGGAACTGATACATTTGTAATGATATGGTATGTATCATAAACAAAAACTTCAACCATGACGATATTTAAACCTACACGGAACTTTTCATAACCTCCTGGTAATGCTTTTGATTCTTTGCCAAGAATACTTATATATAGGAAGTACCAGCGGCGTATCCACCATATTCTTGTCAAATTTTCGTTGGCTTTATCAGTAAATCATGATCAGTTCTATGTGACTCTAAAACATAAACAACACAACGAACAAAACTTGAGTCTCAATTCTGAAATGATACATGACTAAATGTTGACAGTACCTCTCTCGTTGGTTGTGATGAAGGGGTCAGTCTATGTAAAAGTGTGACAAAACCCAACTTCTTTAAATGATGAGATTGAGATACGTCGAGATGTATGATGATATAAATGTTAAATCAATGAGTATAGAACAAAACTGTAATATCAAATCGCATTAAAATTCTTGGATACATAATTTCCAAATTTTACAACTGGAATACGGAAAGATGGAGATAACATAAAGAAAAACATTAAAACTAGACGATTAGAGTTGAGTCTTGATTCTTGGCGAGGAGAAATTAGTTGGGTGATTCGTTTGGGCCGTTATTATTTTCAACAGTATTGGTGTTGATGTTATAAGCTCTTCCTCTTGCAGGTGGTGGAGCTTGGTTAGCTTGATTCACCGGATTTGCTTGAGCTTGGGCATGAATGATGTTCACCAAACGTGGACAAGTGTTTCTAAAATGGCTTGGATCTCCACAATTGTAGCAAGCCCGCATAGGTTGTACCATGGGATAGTTGGGTTGATAGTATGTTTGGGCTAAATGTTGGGTAGGTGGTAGTAGTAGGGGTTGTTGGGCTTGACCCATTATTTGTTGGTGGGTTTGGGTTGAAGGCTGGTGACGGTTCGTTCGCTGAGGTATGCGACAGGTTTGAACAGTATGACTTGCGCGACCACAGCCGGTGCAATATTGGCAAGGATGATCAGGAGAATGGTGGTATTGGCAACGGTTGCATTTTGGTAATGGGCCAGAGTATGGTCTTTTGTATGGTGCAGGTGAAGGGGCGACTTGGGTAATGGGTGCAGCAGGAATAGGGTAATTGGTTTGTGTGACGGCGAAGTTTCTTGTGCTTCGATTCCTTTTACCAGTAAACTTCGAGGAGGAACCAGAATGGTTTGAAGTTTGAGCCTCAATGGGGGCTTTCTTCTTCTCCTCTTTGAATTTACCATTTCGAATGCGATTTTCGGTCAGTTCAGTGGCTAGTTCCATAGCAGCTTCAAGTGTTGCTGATGAAGTGCTGAGAACTGAATCTTGAATTTTCGAGGGAATACCTCGAATATAATGCTCAACCAAGCGATAAGTTGGGGTGAACAAGTTAGGGACCATTTGGTTCAACTCTAAGAACCTCTTGTTGTAGATGGTATGATCTCCCTCCTTTTGCTTTAAAGAATGAAATTCGTCCTCCAACTTTTTAATCTCACTCCTAGGACAGAAACGCCTAGTCATGATTTCCCTTAACTCCTCCCACGTTAAGGCCATTGCATCATCAATTCCCCTCTTCCCCTTTTCAATATTCCACCAGGTGAGAGCTACCCCAAATAGTCTCCCGGTGGCGTATCGAACCTTGCGATCCTCAGGACAATCGCAGTTGAGAAAAGTGTTTTCCATCTCCTCAAACCAGTGGAGGAGAGCAGTGACACCTTCGGTCCCTTCAAATTTAGGAGGATCACAAGACTTGAAATGTTTATATGAGCACTTGCTGGTAGGAGGGTTGTCGATGTCTTGGTCATGTTGTTGGGGAGGATGAGTAGGATTTGTAGCGAGGGCTTGTTGTACTTGGACCACAATGTCAGGCAGTATCTTGGCCATTTGTTTCGCGATTTGTGTGGCCAAGCGTTCCTGAGACCTTCCTGATCTTTTACCCCTTCGTTGTTGTCTAGACGACATCTACAGGAACGTACATAAGAAGATTGTGAGTTTATGGAGTCTTTTTAGGTGTCATGTGTCTTTAAGAAAATGAAAATAACATAAATATCAATAATGCAACTACATCCATTGGATGTCTTGGGTTTGCTCATGTTGGGCCTCAAATGTCCCCCATACCTTCACCTATATAGTCATGTGGGCCCCCATGGCTATTGGCTTGGTAGGATTCACATTAGTATTGGCAATTTAACACTCGCATCACTCGAATGCAAACCACAAAATATGTTCATGAGATGTTTGGTCGGAACGTGTCCAGGTGTAGACACAATGACAACTCAAAGTGGGGTTAGCTCACATGACGTTTGGGTATAGCATGCTTTGGCCTAATAGGTACTTCGTACTCTCATCTTTAGTCCCCAGGTAGGCAAACTGGTCCTTTATTTTGGATTTATACGAATGCCAGCCTAGACAGGACGTTCCGACTACCGGTACTGGTACCCTTCCAGTTACTACATGCCCGTCATGAGAACTCACTTTGATGAGATTTGAAAACATAAAAATCATTGTAAAAGCAATCATGATGTGGTGTGTGCTTTCATGGATGTGATATGTTATGAGTATATGATTCATGATAGGCATTATATGTAATACATACTTATGAACATGCTTGCATAATATTGAATGTAACATTTAACATAAAACATATAAACATCATGAAATTTGGCATGTAACACACAAAAATCCTTATAAGTTTCTAATCAACTATAGTATAGGCTCTAAGGGTCTAATAACCTATCCTATATCCCTATTGTCATGGCTCTGATACCAATCTGTCACACCCCGACCCGCAGCGGAATAAGAGTCGGGGCATAATTGGGTTATCACCAAAGCTTATGACATTTACTAATATGTTTCATATTTAATAAAGTCAAAGTTACATTTCCAAATATCCAAACATGTTCATACAATACAAAGAAAATAAACCAATCATAACAATCCCAACTCTAAATCATTTTATTCTTCTAGTCCAATCCTATGTGTTCCTAGCTGCTGCTGATTCACCTGTATCATGTGTAAAAATGGGGGTTTTTGGGTCAACATAAGTTGGCGAGTGAACCTTATTAGATAAACATTTATTAATGAATTACTTGTTAGTTTATCAATGAAAAATTGTGCATAACCATAAATGAGCAAATGTAAATAATCAAGCAGTGGCAATTAGCAAACACAACTATAACATACAATAACATATGATAGCATACATGAACATACCAACATCAAACAATAAATAACATAATTGAAACTGTGCGATCAAGGCTCAATCAAACGGAGCCGATCGTATTGCATGTACTGAAAATGTAAATTGTTTGTGCGATCAAGGCTCAATCAAACGGAGCCGATCGTATTGCATGTACTGAAAATGTAAAATGTCTGTGCGATCAAGGCTCAATCAAACGGAGCCGATCGTATGTGGGCACGCCAGGTTCAACCTCATAATGAAATGGTGATCATGCTCAACGCTCATAATGTAATGGGGAGCGGCGGCCTATGAAATTGCATGTACTGAAAATAATAAATTGCATCCAACAATAACTACACAACAGTTGAAACAAACTGAATACACATGTTCATGATATGATGTATGCACAATGGTTTAATTATAATATATATATAACAAGACACATGATACACCCCAAAACGTGATTAAAACGGGGAATTTGTAAAGATTCACTCACATTGGGTGCGTTGGATTGGAGATGGTTTTTAAACGGGTTTAGTTTTTAAACAAAAAGGCATTTTATTACATAAGGAGTGCGTGTAGCAGGGATCGAACTCGGGACGTGTATGTTTTTTGTTTGCACACAGTCCACCGCTGGACTGTGTGTCTAACCCGTTTATAATTCCGATTTTAATTAATCTTATGTCATCTCTGGACTCGTCCTCTTCATTTCAAACACAGACATCAATCAAAGCAACTGATACGCGATTAATTTAGTTAATGAACAAGATGAACAATTTGAAAGCATTGAACCGAAAAGTTTGGGGAAAGAAAATAACGAACAGATCGTCTTCTTCAGAGAATCCGGCGAAGCTCGTCGGCTCTGTTCTGGAACCTTCGGCTGTGAGAATCAATTAACAGGTTTAAGGGATTAGATGTGAAATTGAACTAATGAGTATTGATTATCAGCATGTTTGAATGAGCATACCGGTAATCAACGAGTTTCCGACAAATCCAGGAGTTTTCCGGTGAAAACAGAAAGTCCAGCAATGTCGTCTGTGGTTGATTATGAGCGATGGGTTAATGTTAGTAAGGTTCTAACAATTGATTGAAACAGTAAAGTCGAGGTATTTTACCGGTTTGAGGATGAATACGGTTTTCCGGCGACTTTTGCAGGAAATTCCGGCGAGTTGATTTAGACGTTCTGACGGTCTGAAAATGTGACGAGAGTGAAATGGAGTATTGGTATGACGTTTCTGAGTCGCGAGAGTGGTCTTGAATTGAAGAAATCTGGACTTGGTTATTTTTCGGTTATAAAAAACCGATAATGATGAGACTTGATGCTCAATCAATTCCTACTTGCTTAAAAATCGTCGGTGCATCGGTTATAAACTGAATGTGCAAATAAACAAGCGATTTGACGATTGATTTGCCGATTTCCGTTTTTTCAGTTAACGCAACCGGTTTAACCGAGTTTGTGTATAAATCTCATTTGTTTCCTAGAGATAACAGAAAACACAAAGTGGCGGAGTGGTGATGTGAGTGTGTGTTAAGTCGTTGGATCCAGTTCCGGCTGACCCGGGTTCGAGTCCCGGCAGCAACATATTTTTTTTATTTATTTTGTTTTAACTTTTTATCAAATATAATTTTTATAGTTTAGTTTATTTATTAATTATGTATCATTTTAAATCAAAATAATCATAAATATTCAACGTGACTTTTATAAATTGATATTCGATTACAAAACGGAGCGGTTTTTGGAAACCCGTTTTTGACAAATGTTATAGTATCCCCTACTTTTAGGAATTTCGTCCCGAAATTTAAGTAGTTGAAGTAGTAGGAAAAAGATGCGGGTATTTTTCACGCATTGAGTCTTCATGTTCCTAAGTAAACTCAATAAAGAATCTACAAATACTTGAAGATACATGATCCTCATATTTTTAGCTAGTTGCAAACCTGCTATCAAGGCTTCATATTCAGCTTTATATTAAGCCTCATTTAACAACAATAGTATGAGTTTCAAAATAATGACTTAGTTTGATAGAAGCCATGATTAAAGCAAGAATGAGTTTCTCTAAATGAGAATACCTGGCCTCAGCATCAGTAGACTTTTACTTACATAGTATACCGGATGTTGTTGGCCTTCGTGATCCTTAACTAGGACCGCACTTACCGCTTTACCTAAAACAGCTAAGTATAAGGACAAAGGCTCTCCATTTTCTGGTTTCATCAAAGCCGGTGCTGAGGATAAGTAATCCTTGAGGGCTTGTAGAGTAGCTTCATGCTTCTCAGTCCATTCGAACTTCTTATTCTTCCTCAGAATATCATAGAAATTCTTGCATCTTTCTGAGGATTTTGAAATGGATCTATTCAAGGCGGCAATCCTTCCCGTCAATCTTTGCACATCCTTGGCATTGGCAGGAGACTTGATGTTCACTAAAGCCTTGATCTGTTCTTGACTTGCTTCAATTCCTCTCTTGGTCACCATATATCCTAAAAATTTTCCAGCTTTGACCTTGAAATGGCATTTAGACGGGTTCAACTTCATGTTGTATTGGTCAAGGATATTGAATGCTACTTCAAGATCCTTAGGTGATCCTCGGCTCTTTTAGATTTCACCACCATGTCATCTATGTAGACTTCCATTGTGTCCAAGCTGCTCCTTGAACATCATATTCACCAGTCTTTGGTATGTAGCACCTGCATTTCTTAAACCAAAGGGCATAGCAATATAACAATATATGCCGATGGGTGTCATGAATGCCGTATCCTCTTGATCAGATGGTTCCATCTGAATTTGCTGAAATCCAGATGAAGCATTTATAAAAGTTAAAAACTCATGTCCCGCCATAGCATCCACCATGGAGTCAATGTGGGGTAAGGGGAAAGGATCTTTGGGACATGCCTTGTTTAAATCAGTAAAATCGACACATACCCTCCACTTTCCATTTTTCTTTTGAACAACAACCACATTGGCTAACCATCTTGGATACTTGACTTCTCTTATCATACCTGCCTTTAGTAACTCGTCTACCTCTTCTTGGATAATTGCATTTCTTTCTGGTGCAAACTTCCTCCTCTTTTGGTGAATCGCCTGAAAGACCTGTCAATACCAAGTTTATGAGTAATGACATCCTTTGAAATACCTGTCATATCTTCGTGCTTCCAGGCGAAGGTAGATTTTCTATGTTTCAGGAAGGATACTAGATCATGCTCTATGCTCTCCTGGATCCCGGATCCTATATACACCTTGGATTCAGGATCCTCATGATCTAAGAGTATATCCTTGACGTCTTGTTCTCTTACCTCCATGACGTCTCTTGGAGGATACTTAATTGCTATGCTTCCCTAGACTTGGAAGCTGGTTTCATCGAAGAAGTGTAGCAGTTCTTTGCCTCCTGCTGATCACTCTCTATCTTGAATATTCCCCATGGACTTGGAAGCTTGACACATTGGTGGTACGTTGAGGGGACTGCCATCATGTCGTGTATCCATGGCCTGCCAAGAATAACATTACAACAAGATAAGAAATATATGACACAAAAGTTTTGGATAGAATTCACTCCCTCTATGTAAATTGGGAGTTTGATGTCCCCCAATGTATTCTTGGTTTCCCCACTGAATCCCGCGAGCACTGATGATCTTGGAATGATCTCGGGTTCAGGAATGTTCATCTTTTTGAGGACATCCAACTGAATTATGTTTATTGAACTCCCTCCATCAATAAGGATCCTACGAACGAAATGGTTAGAAATAAATAAAGTAATGACAAGACCATCATGATGAGGATCCTGAATGTCTACGCGATCCTCCTCATCAAAGGATATCACTTTTTGCTGCGTTAGGGTAGATGTTCGGACTGGCCTATCCCCATTCTCCATCTTTGTCTCCTTAGCATGCCTTTTAGCCGCTGAAAATGAAGTTCCACAGATATCAGAACCACCAGAAATAAAGTTAATGATCTGAGCATCTGCTGGCGGTAGAGGAGCTCTTTCAGGAACTTTCTCAGTATCCTGAGTCCTTGAACGTTTCCTTCCCAGTAATTCCTTCAAATATCCTTTTCTAAGAAGATAGCCAATCTCCTTCCTCAACGCTATACACTCATCAGTAAGATGGCCAAAATCCTCATGATAAGCGCACCATTTGGACTTGTCTTTATTGGCTGTGGCCTTCTCAGTTTTCCGAGACCACCTAGCTTTGTCACCTAGACTCTGCATAGCAAGGATTAATTCATGATTATCAACAGAAAAACAATACTCAGATATTGGAGGATAATCCTCATCGTCTTTGTCTTGTTCAACTGCATGCACATTGTGGTTGTTATGTTTAGAGTATGACTTGGATCGATTATTCTTAAAGAATGATCCTTGCTTTTCCTGTTTCGAGGATCCTGAGAGCCTCTCCTGGATCCTTTTGTCATCCTCTAAACGAATAAACCTCAATGCCCTGTTCCTCACTTCATCTAAATTCCTACAAGGAGTCATAACAAGGTCATCATAGAATGAGGAATCCTTAAGCAATCCAATTTTGAATGCCTCCACAGTAGTGGTAATATCCAAATTAGGAATTTCTAAGGATTCTCGACTAAACTTAGGGATGTAACCTCTTAATGATTCATCACGCTCCTGGGTTATTCTATATAGATCACTAGTTAACCGTTCAAAGGTTCTACTACATGAAAACTGGTTATTGAACAAGTTAACTAGATGAGAAAATGAAGTAATTGAGTAAGGAGGAAGACTTAGCAGCCATTTTAATGCTGATCCGGTGAGTGTGGATCCGAAGCCCTTGCAAAGGCAGGCTTCCTTTACCCTTTCTGGAATGGGGCTGATCTCCATCCTTTCCCGGTATTGTGCCACATGCTCATCCAGATCAGTCGTACCATCGTATAACTTCATGTTGGGGGTTTGAAAGAGTTTTGGTATCTCAGCGTTGCATATAGGAGGTGCAAAACGAGACACCCTGTGACTTCCATCTGGGATCTCAGGAATGGGCTTAACCACTCATGGGACGCTGGATATCATATCCTCAAGCTTCTGGAGCTCTCGTGCCATAGCCTGATTGATACATGTATCCTGCATGAAACCACAGTTAGTGCCAAAAGATGTATTGACATTGTTACCTCCTGATTGATTCGGAAATGGTATGCCAGAAGTATATCCAAAGGTAGATGTTTCACATGCAACAGTTGGACCAGATGAGGCAATAGTCTGCATAGGAATGAAGTCTCCTATGTGAACTTCAGAATTCCTAGTTGGCTGACTCCCTGAGGATCCTTGATCCTGAAAGACGTTGGGTCCAGGATACATAGGTGCTGAAGATCTTGGAGGATACTTCATGGATCCTTGATGCTGAGAGGAGGATCCTTGAACCTGGGGTGAGGATCCTTGATGCTGAAAATAAGATACTTTAGGTGGAACCGTCTCCAAATATCCTCCCGAACTGAGGTAGGATCCTTGATGCTGATATGAGGATCCATAAGGTTGGTAATGTGATGCTTGTGGCTGCGTCATTGCCAATGATCCATGCTGCAATCCTGAGGATCCCTGATACTGAACACTAGAAGGCTTGGAATGTTGATTGGTTATTGCTGGAGTGGCGAAATCAAACGACCTGGGCATCAATGGAGAGTGATCCTCCGTTGATTTCTTCTGTTTCTTGATTTCATCGATTTCACGAAGGATCCTCTGGTTAGTTTTGTCCTGCTGTTCCATGTATCCTTTCATCAGCAAAATCAAAGTAGACAGATCATTGTAAATAGGTGTAGAGGATGAAACTGTAGAAGCCTTCGAGAAAACTGGTGTTGGCTTCTTCTGAGCATTATCAGCACTCCTCGCCGGTGCAGGGGCAATGGGAGGCAATGATGCACAAGTCTGAGATGAGGTAACTGCCGGCATGACACTTGAAGCAGATTTTCCATGAGAAGCCATGTAGTTGGAAAGAATGGAGGAGAATGAATGAAATGAACGGAATTTTTAGAATTGAAGCACCGATTGCCCCACGGTGGGCGCCAAACTGTTTTGGTCAAAAATATGATTAAGGATAATGTAACCAAATCTGATTTGTAAGGTTGAGTGCTTGAATTACGAACAATTGAATGAACAAGTTAGGAATGTAATCGAAGATGAACACAAAGATTTATACCAGGAAAAAGCCTTGATCAAGATGTGATCTCGGCATAAAAAACCTCGGGTGATGGAAACTACCGATCACCAACTATATTGAACTATAAAGATTACAACTTTGGAAATATTGAGCTTGTTTACAATGAAAAAACTAGAGTGTGGTGAGTATGATACTCTAGAGAATGTATGCGAGTGTGTGTGTTCAATCATAAAATCGTGTATCTATCAAGCTCGATATCCCACTAAATATCTAGCTAATCCTAACGAACTAACTATCCGAAATTTCAGCCATGCATCCACGTTCTCCACCAACGGTTATGACTCTCCTTGCACGTACCATAATTAGCATATTCCTCCAATATTCCCGTGTTGACTCGGCTCACTTCACATAATACCTGCAAACATAAACCAAATACACAAGGAACAATTGTTAGAAAAAACATAGAATTAGATAAGGATCCTAAATCCTCAGACTTCCTGTGCCATCTGCTAAGGATCTGTGATCCAGGCTCAATCTCAAGATGGATGATCCTTAGTATAAAATCCATGCCACAACAACGGTCATGAAGGAATATTCAAGAGTATCCCGTAATTATAGGATACTTTGTTTATTCTTGTAACTATAAATAGGGAATGCAAGATCGTAGGAAGACATACATTCGAGCTTTCATACTCGTACACTCTCTTCCCTTGCAACAATTACACTCACTACTCACAACCATTGTAACACTTAGAATATATCCGAGCATTATCCTGCCACTGTATCCTGGTTATTTCAAGCAATAAGAAGAACAAGGCAGCTGACTATTGTCAGCTCCCGAGGTTTTGTGCCAGCGATTAGATTGATCAAGGGCTTTCCTCGTACATCCTGTGTCAACTTTTACTTGTCTCGCACTTGTTTATAATTTTGATATTGTTCATTATCTTGGGACTATATCATGAAACTGTTTTCATAATCAACCAACTAAACGTATTATTGCAACTCACCATAGCACGCTACCTCACATACTAAGTTTGATCACTAAATTGCTTCGGTAATTTTTGACCAAAACAATTTGGCGCCCACCGTGGGTCACGTGGTGCTACTTTTAAACAAAACTTTACTAAAATCACTAATCGGTTTTTTGTTCTCAAAGATTTTTGCAAAACTATTTTCGATGGCTTCTTAGTCAGGTTTGAGCTCTTCTTCGATGCCTACATCAACCGTTGCTGCAACTGGGTCATTGCCTCCTCCACCTCCACAAGTTCAGACCTTCCAACAGAAAAATGAAAGCCAAACACCTCGAGACACTACTGCTGCTCAAAATGCTTCCAGATCCGGTGTTTCAGGGAGAACTTTTATTTTTGCTTCTAATGATGAGATTCTGTCTTTGTTTGGCAACATACAAGATCAAATGAGAAAGCAACAAGAAACCAACCAGTTCATGATGAAGGAAATACAACTCTTGAAGTCCAACTCCAAGAGACCTGCTGAGGATAGTGTTACCCCTATGCAGCCCAGGATGTTGAACTTCAGTTCAGTAGCATATACTGAGGATAATTAGGGCAATATCATACCGAGTCGTTCCCAGAGAAATATTCCGGAGATACCCTCAACGGTCAGGATATTGGCTGTGAGAGATCCAGGGTATGCTCCAGGATATGGCCAAAATCGCCAAGGTGGTAACTTGTCCATTAACACTAATATTCCTGCTACTAATAACTTTGAATCTTCGCAGGATACAGGTGTAACATTGGCATTGTCCAGAGAACTCCATAAATTAAAGGATATGATGTCAAGTGTGCCTGTGGTAGTGCAGCCTATACCGGAAGTATCCCAGGATAGCCACAGGATATCTCGATTCGCTTATCCCATCTGTGATGCCGAGATCCCGAAGAGATTCCAAACTCCCAACATGAAGCTTTATGATGGGACGACGGATCCTGAATAACATGTTGCCCAATATAGGGAGAGGATGGAAATAAATCCTATCCCGCCGGACCTTAAAGAAGCATGCCTATGCAAGGGCTTCGGTTCCACCTTAATAGGATCAGCCTTGAAATGCTTTTAAATGTTCCACCTCATTCAATTACATCCTTTGCTCATTTAGTTAATTTGTTTAATAGTCAATTTTCTTGTAGTAGGAGCTTTGAAAAACTAACAAGTGACCTTTACAGGATAACACAGGGACCACAAGAATCCCTAAGGGATTACGTTAACAAGTTCAGTAGGGAATCCCTGGATATCCTGAATCTTGATGTTGCTACGGCAGTACAAGTATTCAAGATGGGATTACAGAAGGATTCTCAGTTTTATCAGGATCTTGTGATGAATCCTTGCAGGAACTTGGACGAGGCTCGGAATAGGGCCTTAAGATACATAAGGCTCGAGGACGACATGAAAATGCAAGAGATGATGAATGCATCCTCAACATATGAATCAACAAACACGAAGTCAGAATCCTTGTATAAACCATACTGCTCTAAGCTGTATGCCAAAAATGACAACAAAAGAGTGAATGTTGTTGAAGATGAGGATGGAGAAGAATATCTTGAATTATCATAATATTGTTTTTCAGTTAATATTCCTGAACTAATGTATGCCATGGAGGGTTTAGGAGACAAGGCAAGATGGCCAAGAAAGAATCAACAGAAGGCTGATTGGAAGGATAAGTCAAAATGGTGTGCTTTCCACGAGGACTTTGGGAACATGACAAAGGACTGTATAGCCTTAAGGAATGAGATAAGTTACTTGCAGAATAAAGGCTATTTGAAAGAACTTCTTGGCAAGAAGAAGAATAAAGGCTAGGATACTGAAAAGAATCCTGAAAGAGCAACATCCCCGCTACCAGATGCCAAGATAATTAATTTTATATCTAGAGGATCTGACATATGCGGGACTTTTTATTCTACAGCTAAAAGGCACACCAAAGAAGCCAAGGCAGAAAGACGAGACAAACTAACAAGGATGACAATGCTTACAAATGATAAAGTGATAACATTTGACACTGACGACCGGGATAACATCCAGGATCCTCACCATGATGGTCTGGTAATTACTTTGTATATTGCTAACCATTTTGTATGCAGGATATTGGTAGACAACGGAAGCTCGGTTAACATTATTTAGTTGGAATCCTTGAAAAGAATGAATATCTCAGAAGCCGAGATTACCACTAAGTCCACAGTGCTCGTAGGGTTCAGTGTAGAAGCAAAGAATACTGTCGGGGAGATAAAGCTACCTATGTATGTTGAAGGAGTAAACTCGATGCAACGGTTTTGTGTCATGGATTCATTATCCTGCTATAACATTATATTAGGAAGGCCGAGATTCATGATATGAAAGTTGTACCTTCCACTTATCAACAATGTGTCAAGATTCCTACTCCTTGGGGGGGGTAGCTAAAGTCGAACGTGACCAGCAGGAGGCGAAGGAATGCTACTCCTATTCGATGAAGGCCTCAACAAAATCCCGAGCAGGATAGCAATTAAGGATACAAGCAAAGGATATCGTGGAAGCTTCGGAGCAGGATGTTAAGAAAGTTATCCTCGATGAAAATAATCCAGATATCTCGGTGCTTGTAGGAACAAGTATCCCTCAGGATATTGAAAAAATAGCTCACTAACTTTTTGAGATACAGGGTGTCTATGTTTGCATGGAAGCATGAAAATATGACAGGTATATCGAAAGATATCATAACTCATAAACTTGGAATTGATAAATCTTTCATGCCTGTTCAACAAAAAAAGAAGGAAATTTGCTCTTGAGAGGAATGTAATCATACAAGAAGAGGTAGAGAGGCTGTTAAAGTCCAAGATGATTAGGGAAGTCAAATTCCCTAAGTGGCTAGCAAATGTGGTGGTGGTCCAGAAGAAGAATGGAAAGTGGAGAGTCTGTGTTGACTACACAGACCTCAACAAAGCATGTCAGAAGGATCCATTTCCATTGCCTCATATAGATTCCATGGTAGATGCAACTGCTGGACATGAAATGCTAACTTTCATGGATGCATCCTCAGGATTTCAACAAATCTAAATGAAACCATCCGACCAGGAGGACACATCATTCATGACTCCAACAGGTATATATTGTTATACTGCTATGTTATGCTCTTTGGTTTAAAAAATGCAGGTGTGACGTATTAGAGCCTGTTCAATATGATGTTCAAGGATAAACTGGGGGACACTATGGAAGTATATATTGATGATATGATGGTGAAATCCAAGAAAGCGGAGAATCACCTCCAGGATCTAGAATGTGCCTTCAATATCCTGACCATATAATATGAAGCTGAATCCTGCCAAGTGCCATTTCAAAGTGGGGGCAGGAAAATTCTTGGGATATATGGTAACCAAGAGAGGGATAGAAGCAAGCCAGAGCAGATCAGGGCATCCTAGACATCAATCACCATCTAATATAAAGGATGTTCAGAGGTTAACTGGAAGAGTATCGGCATTGAACAGATTCATATCAAGATCCTCAGAAAAGTGCAAAGAATTTATGATATCCTGAAAAAGAACAAAAAGTTCGAATGGGGAAAAAGACATGAAACCGCTCTACAAGAATTGAAGCAATATCTCTCAAGTGCACCTCTACTAATGAAGCCTGAAGATGGTGAACCTTTGTCCCTATATCTTACAGTATCAGGGAATGCAGTAAGTGTTGTCTTGGTAAAGGATCATGAAGGTCGGCAGTATCCTGTTTATTATGTTAGTAAAAGTTTATTAGATGATGAAACTAGATACTCTCATCTATAAAAGTTAATATTAGCTTTAGTTATGGCCTCAACCAAGCTTAGACATTACTTCAAAACACATAGGATACATGTGCTTAGGAAACCCGAAATGTCTGGTAGGATGGTTAAGTGGTCCGTAAATCTAAGTGCTTATGACTTAGTGTATGAACCTAGAAATACTATAAAGTCTCAGGCTTTCGCAGACTTTGTGGTTGATTTTAGTAATGATATACAAAAAGAAGCTGTTTAGAAGTCCAGCAACTAGTGTGAAAACTCAGATATTTGGATATTATATACTAATGGTGCATCCAATGTAAGAGGTATAGGATTAGGAATTCTACTAAAAATCGCCACAGGGGGGGCATATTACCACGCTATTAGATGTGAATTTCCTGCTACGAATAATGAAGCCGAGTATGACGCTTTAATAGTAGGATTAGAAAAAGTTTGAATATTATATGTCTACAAGTATATGTTGATTCCCTATTGATTACTAACCATTTCAATGGATCTTATGCAGTAAAAGGTGAAAAATTGGCTGAATATCTTGAAATTGTTAAAAAATGGCAGGATATTACGATGTATTTACACTTGAACAGGTACCAAGGGAAGAGAATGCTGAAGCAGACACTCTAGCAAACTTGGGATCTACTGTCAGGATACCGAAAGGAACTCGGATACCAATACTACATATCTTGTATCCTGCGATGGAACATCCTAAATCCCAAGATGAACAAGTAGCAAGTATCAGGATCCTGGTGATGAATATCATGAGAAGGATCCTAAATCCTGGATGACTCCGACCATGAAGTATCTACAGGAAGGAGATATCCCAAAGGATGAAAATCCTAGGGCTTTCAGGATGAAGGTATCCCGCTTTACGATAATAAATAATATCTTGTACAAGGAAATCTCTTGCAACCCATACTAAGCTGCTTGGAAGATCCCGAAACTAAGGAGGTACTTCAGGATATACATGAAGGAGACTGTGGCAACCATACTGGGGGCAGAGCTTTGTTTTAAAAGATGTTGAGAACAGGATATTACTGGCCAACCATGAGAAAGGATGCTATGGAATATGCTCAGAAGTGTGATGTATACCAGAGACACAACAATATACTGTATCAGCATGCAGAACCATTATATCCTATCATATCCCCTTGGCCATTTATGAAGTGGGGGATGGATATAGTAGGAAAACTCCCAAAGGCTCCTGGGGGAAAGGTTTTCATGTTAGCAATGACGAATTATTTTTCCAAGTGGGTTGAAGCAGAAGCCTTTGTCCAAGTTAGGGATCAAGAAGTGGTATCTTTCATCAAGAGGAATATCCTGACAAGATTCGGGATACCGACGGAAATAATTTGTGACAATGGCTCCCAATTCATCAGCAAAAGAACTACAGGTTTTTGTAAGAGTTGGGGAATTTAGATGATCACGTCGACGCCGGTGCATCCTCAAGTTAATGGACAAGCAGAATCCTCAAATAAGATAATCGTCAATAACTTGAAGAAGAGGTTAGGTGCCAAAAAAGGAAAATGGGCAGAGGAATTACCATTTTCCCTATATGCAGACAGAACAACTGTGAAGAATGCTACTGGAAAAACCCCATTCTCATTGGTATTTGGGGCAGAAGCAGTATTCCAACGGAAATGTTGATACCTACAGCTAGATCAAGCCTTCGGGATCCTGAATCAAATCCTGAAATCTTATGCCAAGAGTTAGATGTCGCTGATGAAACAAGGGATGCAGCAAACCTAAGGATGGCATCATACCAGCAGAGGATAGCCAACTCATACAACAAAAATTTAAGAATAAAGAGATTTCAGGTCGGAGTTTGGGTATTGAGAAAAGCATTTTAGAATACGACCAATCCTGCTGGTGGGAAATTCGCTCCAAAATGGGAGGACCATATGAAATTGAATCAGAATCAGGAAAGGGAGCATACCGGCTCAAGACCATGGAGGGAGATATGGTGCCAAGATCCTGGAATGCCATACACCTTAAGGCATATTACAAGTGAGTTTAGAATTTGAATTCTGACTCAGGATGGTATGAACGCTATCTTATTCGAATATGTTTGATTTAATTTATTTATTATTTTTTTGAAACCCTATACTGACTTAAGCATCAGAGGGGTGTTAGCCAAGCTAACACCCACTCTCACCCTAGTTTGAAGGTGTCTTGTAGGATACATTTCAGATGATACTACAGGATATTTGCTAAGGATATATCGAAAGACTAGAGGATTGGCCCCCTCTCTCACGTTTAAGGGATTCAGATCCCTTCAAAGGTTTAAAGTTAGTCACCTTTCTCTCGAATTGGGTTTAAACACCCCGCCTGGAGCACAAGTTATCCGGGTATAGTTCAAGATGGCGAGGCCAGTTCATGTAACAGTGGCTGACAATTTCGTTATTATTGGCTATATCCTGGATCCTTACGGTATATGAGGATTGATTACCCTCTCACGAAAGGATATTTTCATACTCTCTAAGGTTTAAAGGTTTTCACCATTCTAAGTCTTGGAGTTTATACACTCCCGCTTGTAGCGCATGAATTATGGGTTTATCCCTAGTTAACTATGGGTTTACCCCCAGGAAATTGAGGGTTTATCCCCAACAAAATACAGGATGTTGCATAACCTAAACAACTGTTGTGTTCGTGCACATTCCCTTGATGATAGTTAATTGCAAAGCTTGATTACTAAGTGAAGGAGTACATAAGCTAGCTATATGTTGAAACTATATCTTACACAGGTGACCAGTATGTGGGAACTTGATGTATGCTGATCCTAAATCCCACTTGGGACATTACAAATGGTCCTAAGCTGCTCTGGTATGGATTCTTATTTAGATTTTAAATTCAAGAGCCTTATCTAAGTAAATGGAATTTAATAACTTTGAAGGTTTGTATTCTATGAAACATTTTGTATTCCTAAACTTGTTTTTCAAGATACAAAAAGAAAGTGTTTTTAAATTAATATCCTGATCAAGATACTTGATGAGAATATTTGCAAACATAACACGATACAAACAATACAAAGATAAGGTCAAAAGATTAGTTTATTAACGATTCAAAAGTTTACATTCTTGGCTTCATCTCAAACTGAGACCCATCCACCAAGAACGTAAAAGGTTCAAAAAAGCATATTAACATTGATGACTGAAGGCTTCGTCCTGAAACTCAGGATCCTCCACCTCCGGCCATCATATTGTACTAATATCTAAAGTACAAAAAAGTAAATTGTTCAACGTGCGGAAAAGTAAATTGTTTAGTGGTTACAGACCAATCAAATTTTAAAAAGTGGGCTCCAGCCTAGGAATCAATATCTATCATCGACCACTTCGATGCGCTCATGCAGCAGCACCTTCAGCAACATCCTCGCCAGCATCCGCCTCAATCTCCGTCTTCTCACCAGCTTCGACGGCCACTTCTGTCACCTTTGAAGGCTCAACAACCCCAGATTTGGCAGGATAAGGCACAAGGCTTCCTCCCATGTCTTTCAGATTAGCCACCCATGCTTCAACAGGCCGGTTGGGCACTCGAAACCTGCTTCTTTGGCCTCATACACCATTTTTATTCTGGCCTGGAGAAGGGAGACTAAAACGGAATTTTTGAGACCATCCCGGAAAGAGGTCATGGTCTGCTCGTGATCGGTCTGGGCAACAGCCAGCTTGATTTCAGCGTCCTGGGTGACCTTCTTCAGTTTGTCTTCATAATGTTGGGTCCTGGTAGCTGCAGTTGTCCTCAACTCCTCAGCAGTCGCCTCAGCCTTCTTTGTCTTGGCTTCATGGAACCTTGCTGTCTCACAAGCTTCCTCGTATAGGGCCAACAGATGTTTCAGGCCCTCCAAAGCAAAATACACGTATCAGTAAAGATAAATTAACCAGCGTACTGACTCGGTATATATGTCCGGAATACAAGACCAGGATACTTCCATGTTGAGGGAGGAAGTCATAGGCTCGAAAGAGTCAACGAAGCGAGCCCCTCATAGGAGGAGCCTTCAGGTGTAGCACGCAGATCCGACCCTTTTCTTGGACCTGAAACCGGCCTTGGATTGAGGAGTAGGCCTAGGAGAGAGAGGCTTGGAACTAGTAGCAGCCGGCGTTTCCTTTTTTACCAGACCAGGCCCTGAATAGTTGTCCAATTCGTCAAGACCAAAGACTTTAGGAATCTTGCTTGGCTCTACACAAACAAGGGAGTAATCTTAAACCTGGTTAATCAATATATTGAATAACAAAACTTTTGCAAGAAATTTAAACAAAAAGCCCTTACCAGACATGTTGGAGCTAGAGTGATGGCTTGAAGCTACTTGATTTGGCACAAAGCTTCTCTCGATTTCTGGTAGCTTGTAGATGGCCTCAATCCTCTTTGCTGAATCAGTGAGGGGAGGTGCTAACTTTCTGAAATCTGTTGCGCAAGAGAATATGAAGATGTCAGAACATGATATTAAACAGGATATTTTTGGGGATAATCCTAAAACCCTAACTCCTATCCTTTGTCAACCATTTAACCGGAAAATACTCTCCACCGGGAATGGAAATCCTTTTTACAAAAAAAATTTTGTTTTCCATTCGTCTTCGTTCCTGTAGCCCGAAGAACAGAGGGTGTTAGTGGTGGAATTAAACAAAATCCTACTAGAGCCGTGGATCTAAGCCGGTATACCACAGGGAGATCGTTAACACAAAGGTCAGGTACATGATTATTCTTGATGCGATCAAGAACCGCTAAAACCCTCCAGAGCATGGGCATGGTTTGGCTAAAGCTAAGGCTGTGGTACGAAAGAAATCCATGATGAAATCAGAAAAAGGGAATTGGAGGCCTAAGGTAAAGGGAAAGGCAAGAAAACAGAGCCATTGAGTTGACGACGCGTCTGATCGGAGGTCCCGATCAAACAGCCGGAAAATTGTTCCGTCCGGGAAGATACCGAAAGAACGAAGATCAGATAGGTGAGCATTATCGAACGAGCACACCTCCTGCTCCGGGCACTGGAGCAAGTTCTACGCCATGAATGTCGGTGCAGAGTCGTCGGTTGAAGATCTTGGTCCCCTCGCCATGATCAATTGGAAAAGAAGAAATGATAAGATAAAGAGATGAAGGAAGAGAGAAGGAGTTACCTGAAAGTTCTGAGGTTATGTGATTGATATCAAGAAAAATGGGTAAGATATAGATAGCAATGAGTGATTACAGCATGGGAAGTTGCACCTAGTCACATCAGGCACTCCTATCTCATTAAGGATAGGGATTAAAAATGTAACCGTTAGTCAAGGGATCCCCAACGGTAACTGTAACAACCCACATTTTCGCAGCTCGTTACTCTCGTTACGCCTAGCACCAGAGATTCGGATCATAATGTGAACTATATCGCTTACTACGATAAATCACATATTTTCGCACTACATCGCTTATTTCAACACACTACATCGCACCTCACAACGCTTACAACGCACACCTAAATACTATAACTTTGTGCTGATGTTTCAAGACTATCTGCTCGCTTAAACAACAACGCGACTCTCGCAAGACTTAGGAACTGAGACGCCTACTATCTCGCTTAATTATTTTATTTAATTAAATTTAAACGCTTAATGATTCGCCAAACCTTTCAATGCACTTAACCTAACTAGGCGAAGCCTAAAAAAATTGCACGAAATTCATATTTTCGAACGAAAATGTTGTTTTTCGTGCGAAAACGACGTATTTTGGCCCGAAAGGAATTTTCGCTGAAAATGGCATTTTTCGCCAAAAGTGGCATTTTTCGCATGAAAATGGCTATTTTCCACGAAATTTCACCAGACCACCTCTCACTTCTCTCCTCCTATAAATACCTCACTAGTGCACTCATACTCCTTGCTTCCATTTCCGCACCAAAACGCTCTCTAGCTCGTTTTCTATGTTCCAAGTAAGAAGACTACGTTTTTCACACAGATCACAACGTTTCTACAACGATTTTGCAGAGATTATCTCCGATTTCACTAAACTTCTCTGTTTACGAAAATCTTCATCTTTTCATCAAACTCTCTGATTTTCTTAAGGATTTAGCACTTACCGAGCATGTTTAGTTACCCTTGGCTTCTAGACAGAAACCTTGTTGTTTCAAACTCACCAAGTGTTTATCCTAACAAAACTATTTATAAATCGATTTTTACACCAAACACGGATCAGACCGACTAATGTTTCGTTCACTAAGTAGTGGAACGAGGCGGTGTCAAAACCGTCGTGAAATGGACTCGAATTACACCCGTTTCAGACAAGATCTCGGTTCCAGTTGCACAAAGACGCAAGAACGGTCACTTGTGCAAACTGGACTGGCTCATACGAATCACTTTTGGTTCATACGACCTAGTACGAGTTTCCACAAACGACTCACTCACTCTAAAGACCTCTCTCGCACAAGGTTCGATCAGTGGCCTAGGCTGGAGGGATGAATACTCGATTTCCCGAAGAATGACCAAAATTTTTGCACGAAATTTTCATAAGAAAATTTCGCGAGTTGAATCACCAAAATTTTTGCATGAAATTTTGAAATTTTTGTAAGAAAATTTCGCAAGATAAATCACCAGAATTTTAGCACGAAATTTTCGCACCAAAATTTTCGCACGAAAATTTCATCAAAATTTTCGCATGGAAACTAATTCCGTTCGAAAATATCTGTTTCTTTCGAACCGACTCTCCGTTTCAACTGTCTCAACACTCTGGAAGACTGATGCACTTCCGTCTCTACGCACAAGCTAAACCGACACTCTTCTCACCTCTCATCAACTCTTAGTGTTCACTCTTGCGCACCCACTTTGAGTATACTTGACCCTTTTTCGCTTTAAACACACTTTTTTGGGTGTAACATACGTTCATATCTAAATACACAACACGAACTAAACTGATTATCACACGCGAATACCCGTTACACATGGCTACACATGATGCTTGATACATATATACTAGGACACTTTAGAAACCCACTAAATAAATCTAGGTTGTCGGATTTGGTTGTTTAAGAGACATGCAATTTGTGAAGACTGTTATGAAATGTTTGTTTAATTGTAGGGGAAGTTAAATATTGTCATTTAATAGATGTTATGGATTCTCTTGAGCAATCTGATTCGCCTAGTGCCGCGCCCTGATGATTCCGCCATCGGTTGTGGTGTGACAGATTGGTATCAGAGCCATAACTATAGTGAATTAGGTAAATTGCCTAGTCTATAGTAGGAAACTATGTGCTTATTCCTTGCTTATCCGATTAAAACATTATCCTTGAACTTAAAATACTATACGAAGTCTTTCCTAAGACTTGGACACAACACACGAAGTTGCAAAGATACTCGTACATCACAAACGAGTCGATTTGCCGAGATTAGGTGTGAAAATCGCGAACTCTCGACGAATCACTCACTCTGCATATTTCGGTTGGCACGAAATTATCCGTTAAGTTAGGAATGATATCCACATCTTAACCGAAATTTCCCATTCTATCAGGTGGAAACCTCTTGATGGGTCCGGGAGGGAAACCACGATCAGGGATTTGAAGTTATTAAGTTAGGGGTGAAACCCGAACCTTGAAAACTTGTCCCACTCGATGATTTTCAATATCACCAAAGTCTCGACTATTTCGTGGATTTGGGACACGTAGTAACCGGAAGGGTAATGCCGTTAGCCGCGAGGTGGTGAGAGCATTTACCTATTAGGCCAAAGCGTGTGCCCAAACTCAAAGGAATGATCGAATCACTTTGGGTAGTCGCTGTCTCAAAACCCAGGACACTCTAAAAATTTTAAGCCTGCAATCGCCGATTTTACGCATCATCGAATTTTATAACGCTTATATGTTTTCGAATCGAAGATTTTATGCTTTATCGATTTCTCGATTTATCACTTTTCGCTCCATAAACGTATGCACAACTCGCACAGCCATCGCGATCCAAAACAAGAGCTAATACTCGCAACAAAAACTAAATCATGACAACTCTCTCGAACGCGTCCTCGCGCCATATTTATTTATTATATACAAACATATATATACATACGAATAGTATGTGATAACGTGAGAATCTAGGAAAATATGTTTTTTCCTATGTGATCTTCGAAATACGTGTTACTATATCAACTATAACAAATTTTTAACGCGCTAAATTGCATCGCAATTTCAAAATCGTTATGATCGATGCTCATTCCAAATCTCTTTGTCTAGACGTCCTCAAACGCTTCTAGTTCGCGACGTCAAGCCAGAAGAAACGCCGATAAGAAGATCGCCTCGCTCATGGCCCGGGAAATGGCCAAGGTAATTCCTCAAATCATCACCCAAGTTCAAGCCCTTAGCAATTCTCAGACATTGGAAGACTCTAAGTCCGATGCATCAATGTCTACCTTCTCTTACAAGCAGTTCAAGGCCTGTGGCCCAATGGTCTTCACAGGTGAAGGAAGTGTATGTTAGATGCTTCAGTGGTTTGATGCAATCGAGGTTACCCTCCGTCAGAGCGGATGCCCTGAGCATCTTCATACCATGTGTGCTACAGGAGTATTTCAATCAAGAGCACTCGACTGGGGGACAGCCGAGCGCATCAAACGTGGGAATGATGCAACTTACGCGTTATCATAGGAAGAACTGAAAGAGCTCATGAAGAGAGAATATTGCCCTCCCCACGAAGTCCAAAAGCTAGAAACCGAGTTTTGGAAATCAAGCAAGTCGAAGGTGACAACGCCGGCCTCACAGCAAGGTTTAAACAGCTTAGCATCATCTACCCAAGCCAAGTCGATACTCCCAAAAAGGCTATCAAAAAGTACATACGTGCTTTACCTGAGTGTGTGGGCGATTTTGTTGAAGCTGCAAGACCGGCTACCATCGAAGTAATGTATCAATTGGCCGCAGAGATCGATGACAAGCGAGTCTTGGCTGGATTTTTCTCCAAGAATCCCACCAAGAAGCTGAACCAAGCTACTATCAAGTTATCCGACGATGACGACGCACCGCCGCAAGCCACCACCGAACCTAGCCGCAAGAGAAAAAGCTCGAGTCTCAATTACTCAGCAACTGCACCGCTTAACCCTGAGCCTCTCCAAACAGTTGCACCTTTCCTAAGGCGTGCCTACACTGGGACTCTCCCCTAGTGTTAGAGATGTACGTTTCACCACCAGGCCGGAGCCAGCTGCCGCTACTGTGTCAATTGCAACTGTTTCGGTCACCTCACCAGCAACTGCCGCACAGGGCCACCACAACATGGTCTGCTAGCCCTTCCAGCACCGCCAATTCAGCCCGCAACCCCAGCGGCCGTCGCACCAGTAGCACCAGCAGGTGTAGTAGCAGAAGTTGTCAACACCAACACCGACCAGGTGCAGAACAACGTTCTTAATGGTATGACTTTCGATGTTAGTACTTATGCTTTATAGTTGATCTATTGTTCGATGTCGCTTCAACATACGACGACGTCTCTCTCTTTCCCTCGAGTCAACACACTTAGTCTAGGCTCACACACTAAATCTTATTACTAATGCTATATAGTATATCACGATATACTATGTTTTTACCCCTACTATGTGCCTTTAAAATAAGTTACGATAAACATGCAAACACCAAATTAATCACGGGTGCACACGGGATTATCTTGGGGTCTGCATGGGGATCGTAATGAGTTCTAATGGTACCCTAACGTTAAAAGCATGGTTAAAACGTGGTGGATACGCCGCTGGTACTTCTTATATATAAGCATTTTAACCATGTCGACAAAGCATGACACCTATTCACGGGACGGAGGCGGTGTGGTTAAAGCATGGTGGATACGCCGCTGGTACTTCCTATATATAAGTGCTTTGCCATGCTAACAAACTCTCATGGAGAAATGACATGTGTAGTTGAACGTTATTAGACCTTTAATATTATGATGATTATTTTCACATGCTAACTCCTTCGCAAGGCGTAACATCTCATCACTTCTCGATCGCACCATCACTAGACTTTTCGTGAGTCTACAGCAACGCGTACTCGCTTTCGATGAAATCTATATCGCTTCGCTTATCTTGTTCCCCTCTCAACGCTTAGACGTTATCGCTTCGCTTATCGCTTTCTCCATCTCGGCGCTAAAACGCTATCGCTTTGCTTATCGCTTTCTTCTCTCGACGCTTAAACACTATCGCTTCGCTTATTGCCTTCTACTACACTGAAACGCTATCGCTTCGCTTATCGCTTTCTCCCCCCCCCCCGACGCTTGAATAATATCTCTTTGCTTATTGTGTTCACCTCGTGACGCTTTAACGGTTATCGTATCTCTCATTCTTACCGCTTCGCTATTCCAATCGCCGAGCCATCCCCGCGCGCTCTTATCCCTAACCTAGTTTGCTATCAGTTTCTCTGCTCAGTCCTTGTTCTTCTTTTTAAACCTGGTCTGAGCTTTTGCCGCTTGGACTAAGGTTATCAAAATCTATCCTTAATATGTTGACACACCTGACATCGCTCCACGAGACGGAGGCGATATGGCTAAAACATGGTGGATACGCCGCTGGTACTTCCTATATATAGGTGTTTTAGCCATATTAACAAACTTTCGTGGAAAGATGCCATGTGGGGTTCGACGCTAATTAAAATTTTTGATACCGTCAAACCTATTATACCGTACGATTTGAAAAAAAATAAATGGAAAATTTTCTAAAATTTTTGATTTTATTAAATCCTTTGGACAAATAAAACTTTTCTTACAATGCTGGTTTAACACAACTCAGCTTAACACCGCGTCATAAGAAAAATTTTCACAAATAAAGTTTTCCTTAAAACCTTATGCAGTAACTTAACAAAATTTTACGATAACTAAGAACGTTATGGATCATCAACTCGTGAGATACTATCCTCTAGTCAATCAAGTCGTTTTTGCTCAATCGATTCTTCATGCCACCGAGACGCTTTCACCCGTCAATCCTCGATCGATCGCTCATTCATCCTCAACTTACGCTAACGCCTTACCGCTATCTATCGCTATCTATTCGTGTCTATTCTCAAGTCTTCCTCACTAATAAATTTCGGGACGAAATTTCCTGAAGTAGGGGAGACTGTAACAACCCGCATTTTCGCAGCTCGTTACTCTCATTACGCCTAGCACCAGAGATTCAGATCATAATGTGAACTATATCGCTTACTACGCTACATCGCATATTTTCGCACTACATCGCACCTCACAACGCTTACAACGCACTCGCTAGATACTATAAACCTTGCGTGATGTTTCCAAGACTATCTGCTCGCTTAAACAACAACGCGACTCTCGCAAGACTTGGGAACTGAGACGCCTACTATCTCGCTTAATTATTTTGTTTAATTAAATTTAAACGCTTAATGATTCGCCAAAAGTTTCAACGCACTTAACCTAACTAAGCGAAGCTTAAAAAATAAATTAATTAATTAAAAAAATATATTTCCCATGAAAATGTTGTTTTTCGTGCGAAAACGGCGTATTTTGGCCCGAAAATGGCATTTTTCGCTCGAAAATGGCATTGTTCGCCCAAAAATGGCATTTTTCAAATTCAAAGGGCTACTTTCGCACGGAAATTTCACCAGACTACCTCTTACTTCTCTTCTCCTATAAATACCTCACATGTGCACTCATACTCCTTGCTGCCATTTCCACACCAAAACGCTCTCTAGCTCATTTTCTCTGTTCCAAGTAAGAAGACTACGTTTTTCACACAAATCACAACGATTTTACACGAGATTATCTCTGATTTCATATAAACTTCTCTGTTTACGAAAATCTTCATCTTTTTCATCAAACTCTCTGATTTTCTTAAGGATTTAGCACTTAACCAAGCATGTTTGAGTTACCCTTGGCATCTCAGACCCGAAACCTTGTTGTTTCAAACTCACCAAGTGTTTATCCTAACAAAACTATTTATAAATGGATTTTTACACCAAACACGGATCAGACCGACTAATGTTTCGTTCACTAAGTAGTGGAACGAGGCGCTGTCAAAACCGTCATGAAATGGACTCGAATTACATCTGTTTCAGACAAGATCTCGGTTCCGGTTGCACAAAGACGCAAGAACAGTCGTGCAAACTGGACTGGCTCATACGAATCACTTTTGGTTCATACGACCCAGTCCGAGTTTCCACAAACGACTCACTCGCTCTAAAGACCTCTCCGGCACAAGGTTCGATTGGTGGCCTAAGGCTGGAGGGATTAACACTCGATTTCCCGAAGAATGACCAAATTGTTTGCACGAAATTTTCGTAAGAAAATTTCGCGAGTTGAATCACCAAAATTTTTGCACGAAATTTTCGTAAGAATATTTCGCAAGTTCAAACACCAAAAATTTTGCACGAAATTTTTGTAAGAAAATTTTGCAAGTTGAATCACCAGAATTTTAGCACGAAATTTTCGCACGGAAACTAGTTTCGTACGAAAATATCTGTTTCTCTCGCACCGACTCTCTGTTTCAACTGTCTAAACACTCTGGAAGACTGATGCATCCGGACCCTTCTTCCTCTTGGACCCTGAATCCCAGGACTTGGATTGAGGAGTATGCCTAGGAAGAGGAGGGCTTGGAACTAGTAGCAGCCGGCGTTTCCTTTTTTACCAGACCAGGCCCTGAATAGTTGTCCAATTCGTCAAGACCAAAGACTTTAGGAATCTTGCTTGGCTCTGCACAAACAAGGGAGTAATCTTAAACCTGGTTAATCAATATATTGAATAACAAAACTTTTGCAAGAATTTTAAACAAAAAGCCCTTACCAGACATGTTGGAGCTAGAGTGATGGCTTGAAGCTACTTGATTTGGCACAAAGCTTCTCTCGATTTCTGGTAGCTTGTAGATGGCCTCAATCCTCTTTGCTGAATCAGTGAGGGGAGGTGCTAACTTTCTGAAATCTGTTGCGCAAGAGAATATGAAGATGTCAGAACATGATATTAAACAGGATATTTTTGGGGATAATCCTAAAACCCTAACTCCTACCCTTTGTCAACCATTTAACCGGAAAATACTCTCCACCGGGAATGGAACTCCTTTTTACAAAAAAAGAATTTTGTTTTCCATTCGTCTTCGTTACCTGTAGCCCGAAGAACAAGAGGGCTGCTAGTGGTGGAATTAAACAAAATCCTACTAGAGCCGTCGGATCTAAGCCGGTATACCACAGGGAGATCGTTAACACAAAGGTCAGGTACATGATTATTCTTGATGCGATCAAGAACCGCTAAAACCCTCCAGAGCATGGGCATGGTTTGGCTAAAGCTAAGGCTAGTGGTACGAAAGAAATCCATGATGAAATCAGAAAAAGGGAATTGGAGGCCTAAGGTAAAGGGAAAGGCAAGAAAACAGAGCCATTCAGTTGACGACGCGTCTGATCGGAGGTCCCGATCAAACAGCCGAAAAATTGTTCCGTCCGGGAAGATACCGAAAGAACGAAGATCAGATAGGTGAGCATTATCGAACGAGCACACCTCCCGATCCGGGCACTGGAGCAAGTTCTACGCCATGAATGTCGGTGCAGAGTCGCCGGTTGAAGATCTTGGTCCCCTCGCCATGATCAATTGGAAAAGAAGAAATGATAAGATAAAGAGATGAAGGAAGAGAGAAGGAGTTACCTGAAAGTTCTGCGGTTATGTGATTGATATCAAGAAAAATGGGTAAGATATAGATAGCAATGAGTGATTATAGCATGGGAAGTTGCACCAAGTCACATCAGGCACTCCTATCTCATTAAGGATCTGTAGGGATTAAAAATGTAACCGTTAGTCAAGGGATCCCCAACGGTAACTGTAACAACCCGCATTTTCGCAGCTCGTTACTCTCGTTACGCCTAGCACCAGAGATTCGGATCATAATGTGAACTATATCGCTTACTACGCTAAATCGCATATTTTCGCACTACATCGCTTATTTCAACACACTACATCGCACCTCACAACGCTTACAACGCACACCTAAATACCATAAACTTTGTGTGATGTTTCCAAGACTATCTGCTCGCTTAAACAACAACGCGACTCTCGCAAGACTTAGGAACTGAGACGCCTACTATCTCGCTTAATTATTTTATTTAATTAAATTTAAACGCTTAATGATTCGCCAAACCTTTCAATGCACTTAACCTAACTAAGCGAAGCCTAAAAAAATCGCACGAAAATGTTGTTTTTCGTGCGAAAACGACGTATTTTGGCCCGAAAATGGCATTTTTCGCCTGAAAGTGGCATTTTTCGCATGAAAATGGCTATTTTCGCAAAAATTTCACCAGACCACCTCTCACTTCTCTCCTCTTATAAATACTTCACTTGTGCACTCATACTCCTTGCTTCCATTTCCGCACCAAAACGCTCTCTAGCTCGTTTTCTCTGTTTCAAGTAAGAAGAGTACGTTTTTCACACAAATCACAACGTTTCTACAACGATTTTGCATGAGATTATCTCTGATTTCATCTAAACTTCTCTGTTTACGAAACTCTTCATCTTTTTCATCAAACTCTCTGATTTTCTTAAGGATTTAGCACTTACCGAGCATGTTTGAGTTAGCCTTGGCTTCTCAGACACGAAACCTTGTTGTTTCAAACTCACCTAGTGTTTATCCTAACAAAACTGTTTATAAATCGATTTTTACACCAAACACGGATCAGACCGACTAATGTTTCGTTCACTAAGTAGTGGAACGAGGCGGTGTCAAAACCGTCACGAAATGGACTCGAAATTACATCCGTTTCAGACAAGATCTCGGTTCCAGTTGTACAAAGACGCAAGAACGGTCACTTGTGCAAACTGGACTGGCTCATACGAATCACTTTTGGTTCATACGACCTAGTACGAGTTTCCACAAACAACTCACTCACTCTAAAGACCTCTCTCGCGCAAGGTTCGATCAGTTGCCTAAGGTTGGAGGGACGAATACTCGATTTCCCGAAGAATGACCAAAATTTTTGCACGAAATTTTCGTAAGAAAATTTCGCGAGTTGAGTCACCAAAATTTTTGCATGAAATTTTGAAATTTTCGTAAGAAAATTTCGCAAGATAAATCACCAGAATTTTAGCACGAAATTTTCGCACCAAAATTTTCGCATGAAAATTTTCATCAAAATTTTCGCATGGAAACTAATTCCGTACGAAAATATCTGTTTCTTTCGCACCGACTCTCCGTTTCAACTATCTCAACACTCTGGAAGACTGATGCACTTCCGTCTCTACGCGCAGGCTAAACCGACACTCTTCTCACCTCTCATCAACTCTTAGTGTTCACTCTTGCGCACCCACTTTGAGTATACTTGACCCCTTTTCGCTTTAAACACACGTTTTGGGTGTAACATACGTTCATATCTAAATACACAACACGAACTAAACTGATTATCACACGCGAATACCCGTTACACATGGCTACACATGATGCTTGATACATATATACTAGGACACTTTTTCGTTAACTCCCACCTTAGCTAGTACGGTACTATAGTTTGGCTAACACCCGACGGGGTCTAGCTAGGAAGTCACAAATCGCGCTTACCAGCCTTTTCGAGGAACTTAGCATGTGAAATTTATCTTGTTAGTTTATATGAGTTTATCATGTTTTTGTATGTGGTACTTCGTGACACTTTTATCTACTATGCTATTATATCAAAACCTGTATGCTCGCCAATACATTTTTGTATTGACATTATTTTAACGTATGTTGCAGGTTAAATGCAGGTTATCACGAATCAAGATTAGGACTCTCTAGAAACCCACTAAATAAATCTAGGTTGTCGGATTTGGTTGTTTAAGAGACATGCAATTTGTGACGACTGTTATGAAATGTTTGTTTAATTGTATGGGAAGTTAAACTTATAAATATTGTCATTTAATAGATGTTATGGATTCTCTTGAGCAATCTGATTCCTTTAGTGTCGCGCCCTGATGATTCCGCCATCGGTTGGGGATTGACAGTAACATTTTTGGGGAAAATTGTTATGGGTGAAATTCTGAGCCCATATCCTGACCACATATCTATGCTTTTTATCTCTTATTGATGATCAGGATACTGAAAATGGATATTGGTAACATCCTGCGGGAATATCTTGATCATAACTAATGGTTTGCTTGTAGGCTATGCCTGCAGGATAGTAACGTTCACAAGGACTAGTTCTCCTGAAGACTCGCTTAAAATTGTTTGGAGAAGACGTTGAAGCCGGGAGAATAGGTCAGTAACGGTCATGATGGAATATTCAAGAGTATCCCGGATTATAGGACAGTTTGTTTATTCTTGTAACTATAAATAGGGAATTTCAGATCGTAGGAAGACACACATTCGAGCTCTCATACTCGTACACTCTCTTCTCTTACAGTAATTACACTCACTACTCACAACCATTGTAACACTTAGAATTGATCCAAGCACCATCCTGCCACTGTATCCTGGTTATTTCAAGCAATAAGAAGAACAAGGCAGCTGACTATTGTCAGCTCCCGATGTTTTGTGTCGGCGATCTAGATTGATCAAGGGCTTTCCTCGTACATGATGTGTCAACATTTACTTTTCTTGCACTTGTTTATTATTTTGATATAGTTCATTATCCTGGGACTATATCCTGAAACTGTTTTCATAATCAACCAACTAAACGTATTATTGCAAATCACCATAGCACGCTACCTCACATAGTAAGTTTGATCACTAAATTGCTTCGGTGATTTTTGACCAAACAGGTCGGAACTAGTGAAAAAGATAAGGAACCATATTTGATGGTAAAAAAGGTAAAAATGGAAATTCGGTCAAGTGTTGACAGATAAACAAGGAGTTTTGAAAAGACAGTTTATGGTGTAAGCCATAATGGGTCAAAAGAATAAAGAATCGATTTTTAAGTAGTACGAACCTATGGTGCGAACTATAACAGGTTGAACGAAATAAATGGTAAGTAAATATCGTTTTTACAATAAACAATGTTTGATTATATCGATATGTAAAAAGGGCGAACCAAGAAAATGAGTCAAACGGACAAACGGGTCAAATGTGATTTCATCACCATTTGAAAATGAAATTTTATATTTCGTTTGTTAAGTTTCATGCTTACAGGTAAGCATGCTTTGTGGGCATGTATTACGATGAGTTAGTATAAAGAATCACGAAGTATCGCTAATGGGTTAAAACTTAAATCCGCGTCAGGTACGTGTAGTGGTCATACCCTCGATGAGGGTTTGCAGTACGACTAAAGTTAGTTGAGCTAAGGGCGGACACTAGATCACCTCAAGTGAGGTATATCTAGTGTTTGGATAAAACGACCATTTGAGTCGAGAATATGTTTGTAGCGAAAAATGCATTTGAGTGAATTCATAACACTAAACAATGTGAGTCTTTTATGTTTTTAAGAACATAATAAATTTTAAACGAAATACGGGTTAAAAGTGTTTATTTGGTCAAAAACAAGATTTTGAAAGTCCTTCACTGTAAAAAGGACTAAAGTAGACTAAAATGCCCTTTAATTTGCTAACCGGGCAAATGAACCTTAATGGTAGTTTGAAAATAAGATTTATGATGAGTAAATTATTTTGATAAGTGTAAAAGTGAAAGGTATTGCCTTTTGGTCTAATGCCTCATAATGGGTCTTTTTTCGTAAATTGTCAAACCGAAGGTTAGATTTCAGAATAAATGATTTTACTATAGCAAATCCACCACAAATATAGTGTGGTGGAAGATAAATAGAAGTCTCAATATGGAAATAGGAAGTAAAGAAAGAAAAGGCGAGATTTAAGCTTAAGTGCTTAAATCCCTTAACGAGTCAAAATGAAAATACGCATAAACCGGGTAATGGTTGCGTTATTCATAAAAGGACAAATTTGGAAAAGCTGCAAAGTAGCCCAACCATAACCTACGGTTGCCAACCGTAGGCTATGGTAGCCATCTGTTGCCCGGATATATGTGCACCGTAAGCTATGGCACAACAACCGTAGCTTACGACGGGTTTCATCAACAATGATTTTGTTTGTTTGATATTTTTGGGTTACAAATCCACATTTCGGCACCATATAACTAACATGTGAGTTGTTATTGGTGTATAGGTGATAGCTAAGACTTTTCGGATAGCGATTAAGCTCAACGAGGAACCGAACACGACCAAAGCTCAAGCTTCCTAACTTTGTTTTATTGTTACGAAATTATATAACATGTTGAAATGTTCAAAGTTTACGAGGTGTTATTAAACTCATAATATTGTACTAACCTGTAAACACATATAAATTCTTTTTATATGCGAAACTTTCTTAGAATTTTGATTTATTAAATAAGGGTCTCACAATTTGTCAAATAGGAACGATGTAGGTAGCATTTGCAACTAAAAAGTCATAAAAGTACTTAGAATTAGGGGGTAATTGTGTACTAATAATATGTATAATTGATGGCACATCCCATCCCCTCTCACTCCGAGTATATAAGTTGCATAATTTAGAATTAGTAAAAGAATTCATGCCCAAAAAAGAGTTTATGACTTTTTTTGAGTAAGCATGAGTTACAATGAAGATTAGTAAAATCAAAATGAAGACCTAAACCTTTAGCTTAGGTCTTGATAACCCGAAAAGACATATGCCCAAGATTATGATGCCAATGGGATGAAATGGTTTAGTATAGTTGAGTTGATGCAATGAGGAGTTGAGTTGCGCCAAGATTTATGGGTTGCATGGTAGACATCATGTTCGTTGTCCCCCCACATTAGCCACGCCCCCATATGAAGTTGTTTAACGAAGAAAAAACTGGGGAGGAAAATTCCACATAAACATTGTTACTTTTACAGAGTTTGGCCACACAAATAAGTTTGTTTCGTAATTTTGGCACACACAAGACGTTATCTAACGAAATTGAGTGTGTAGGAGTGTGAAAAGTAAGGTGACCCGTATGAGATAATATAGAGGGTTTTACCATTTCCTAAGAGTATTTCACCCGATTCTCCGTGTTTTGGTCAAAAATCTAATCAAGGATATTGTAACCAAACTTTGAATGTAAGGTTGAGTGCTTGAATATCAAATGAATGAATGTTCGAATGTAAAATGTAAAGAGAATGACAAACACAAGAATTTATACGAGGAAAAGCACTTGATCACTAGTAGATTGTCGGCATAAAAACCTCGAATAGTGAAAACTATCACTATCAACTATATTCAACAATCAAAATTACAACTTTGGAAGATATTGAGCTCAATCAATGAATTCTAACGTGGGTTCGTGAGAGTGATTTGAGAGCTGAGGAAACGAGTCAGTGTTGTGTGTCTGTCAATTGTGTAACTAATGAGCTCTATATCCCCTAATAATAACAAGTCAATAGAACATCAACTAACTATCCGCAATATTAGAATCTCCCACGTTCGTCCATAACGTCCACATAACCTGATGCATGCGCGTTATTCCTAGCATATTCCACGAATCTTTAGCTTGACTAAGTCTATTTTTATCACATGCACTAAATTCAAATAACACATCCAAGACAATTGTTAGAAACTGTTATAAGTACTAAGGATCCTTGATCCTTCCAGTATCCGTTACTCAGTAAAAGGATAATATATCCTTAATACATAGAAGGATCACTGATTCAAAGTTAATTAAAACCCAGCCCTAACACTCCATACTCAGAAAGCGTGTGAAGAGAGCTTGTGTCTTCGGTCATGTGGTGAGAGGCCCGATATCAAACATGAAAGTGGGAGAAGCAGTTGTGACACTAGTAACTGGTGCATTGCGGTCTTGGGGTACCAATTGTGACATTGTTGCCCTTGAGAAACCAAGTAAACTTTTTGCAATCCTTTGTTTCATGACGTGCAATGTTGCAGTAATAACAGTAAAAAGAATCACTAGTTACACGATTACTACCATCGTAATTTGGTCCTTGATTGTGATTTTGTTTAGAGTAGGACCCCCTGGGTTTAATAGTGATGCAGATGGCCTGATTCAGACATGGTCGAGAGTTGTTGAAGCATCCTTGTTCTACATGAAACTGACAGTGGCCATAATCGGTAGTGATGGAAAAGCACTTTCTTTGAGAGTTCATTCAAATCAACAATGTTTTTAAATAAATCCCCATAAGAAATGGGTGGGTCACGTACCTTCAGGGTTGCCACTATGGGTCCGAACTCATCCCTAATCATCCCTATATGTGAATAAGAAGATCTTTGTCATCCACCGTGCTTTGAACTAAAGCAACTTCATCAGGGTTGGACTTCTTGTCTTGTAAGAATTCGGTTTATATTATTACTAAATGTTTACCTTCCACGTAACATCACACATCACATTCTTTTATCCAAGTTGGCTCAACATTACTAGAAAATACACATTTCTTGACACGCGAAAAATGACACACACTCATTTTATGACATTCGAAAGCGTGTGTCAAGAAAAAAATGTCATAGTTTACAAAATTCAATGAATGTATGACACTTTTTTTTGTGTGTCATCTTTAAGTGTCATAAAAAGAAAACATGATTATTTTATGACATTCGAAAGCGTGTGGCAAGAAAAAAAATGTCATGGCTTACAAAATTCAATAAATTTATGACACTCTTTTTGTGTGTCATCTTTTTAGCGTTAATTAAAAATGCCATGTTTATAAAATTCAATAAATTTATAACACTCTTTTGTGTATCATCTTTTTGACGGCATAAAAAATCAAACTATCAAAAAGTATGCCATGTTTTAATATTATGTTATATTTTTTAAATTAAATTTCTCAATTAAAAATTTGATTAGTAAATATGAATATTATATTTCTTGATAAGTGTATTGAAAAACCGTTTAAATTTTTCGAACCGCCCAAGCAGAGTCAAATCAGTTGACTCGTCCGAGTAAGAGTTCCACAGTTCAGTTCTGGAGTTAAGATTTGAAAAAGTAGTTTTGACAATTTGAGACAAGGTTGTTGTTTTGGAGAAGACCGTATAAGCCGTCGGAACCGACCGTATGTTAATATATAAATTTTTAATTAAAAATTCGATTAGTAAATATGCATATTATTAAATTCAAATTATTAAGATTATCCCACTATAACATTTATTGATTAACTAATTTCTAAATTCAAAATTTTTTTGATAACCGTGGGAAACCGCTTACACGGTAAACCCCGGGTCCCCCAATACCCGTCTAACTGAAGAGAACAGGTAAAACGCGGCGCAAGTGCCGGGTCGGTGGCGTTTTAGAAAACCGGTGGAAACAAGTATCGAACTCAAGACCTCTAGAATGAGGTATGAGGTAAATCGGATGTATACCTTCTGATTATTTTTTGTTTTTGATCAACTATTATAAATACTCAAATTTTATTATTAAATTTAAATATTGCCTCTACATTAGTCAGAACTTAAATATATATGCCCCCTACTTAAAAAAGTTAATGACTTATCTATGTGGCCTGCTTTGAAGTCGGCTGTTGTGAAGAGATGGATTTTGTGAAACCCTATCATTGGTTTGATCAGCGGGTATATAGCACAATCACATACAGATTAGTTAGCGATTTCATACTCAATTCTTTAGTTTCCCTCTATTCACCCTCAAACCCATATAGATTAGCGGCAGAAGTTATTCGGGTTCAATGGTTGGTTAAAAGTGGTTCGATCGTGTGTGGTTAAATCGCCAGGTTTATTATTGTTTTTCAATCTTCACATTTGATTATTTGATTCTGATATACAACAGTTTGTGAATTTGAATTTATGATTTACAGCAGCTTGATCTTTAACTTTAATTGTATTTGCATTGTATGCTTATTCTGTTGAAGTTTCCATTTATATCGTTGTTCTTGAAATAATTTTTGAGATATATACGATATGTATGGCCATCGAATAGCTGTTTGACAAAAAAAAAGTTGAATAAAAAAACTTAAATCTAAAGAATCTTGTTTACTTTACTGTACTAAACATCAAATACATATAAAATTAACAAACAAAACGTACAAACTGAAGGAAAACCAAAAACGCAGTGGCATTTTCGTAAATATTTGGTCTTTAAAATTACTCTACAGGATCATTTGTAGAATGATTTTAGTCTTGTAGAGTAATTTTGTAAAATGTTCTTGTAGAGTAATTTTGATCTTTTGTAGAGTAATTTTGTAAATTGTTCTTGTAGAGTAATTTTGTAAAATGATAATGTAGAGTAATTTTGTTAGCATTTAGTTATAGGGTTTAGCTTTATGGTTTAGTTTTTAGCTTTTAGTTTTGGGAGGGGGGGGGGTGGTTTAGGTTTTTTTTTAAGGTTTTTGGGGGGTGGGGTTAGGTTTTTTTAGGTTTTTGGGGGGTGGGGGGGGGGGTTAGGTTTTTTTGGTCAAAATTACTCTACAAGAATATTTTACAAAATTACTCTAAAAGATCAAAATTACTCTACAAGAACATTTTACAAAATTACTCTACAAGACCAAAATCACTCTACAAATGATCCTGTAGAGTAATTTTGATAATTACCCTACGACCAAATATTTATGAAAATGCCACCGCGTTTTTTTTGTCTTTTCCTTCAATTTGTACGTTTTGTATGTTAAGTTTATTTGTACCTGAACTTTACTCTACTTTACTGTATACTTGAGAACACATATACTTCATAGAAATATGGATCTAAATTAAGGGGGTGTTTGGCAATGTGTATTGAAAGTGATTATGACGTATACATGGGTGAAGCTTTTAAGGGGTGGGAGGGGGTGGCCGACCTCCGAACAGTAGTGGAGAGTATGTAGTTTTCGTATAGAAATTTTTGGGTATATACGTTTTTGACCCTAGGGTTTTATAGAAATTTTTAGGTTCGGTGACTTCCGCCCCCGGTCGAAAATCTCAAGCTTCACCGCTGGACGTATAGAATAATCAGATTTAGATATGCAATTTTATAACAAAACAGGTTGTAGTCTTGTAAAAGATAGTGTTTGGATGTGCTTCTACTGTTTAGAGTTGAGACAAAACGGGTTGAAATTCTGTAGAAGATTAGTGTTTTGATGTGCTTGATAGTTTCAATAATCACAAAGAACATTCTTACATATTGTGGTGATAAATATAAATAATGGGTTTAATGAGGGGTACTGCATAAAAATTGATTTTGCCAGAGATAATGAGTTTAGTTGCAACTGGCTGATTGTCAACAACACTTTAGTTAGTTGACCCCCAAAACAAGTAGATAACTAAACTCACTTTCACACATATTCATGGACACTATAAATTGATCATCCGCAACGTGAATACGCAATAATCAGTTATCATTTCAAAACACAATGCCAAACACCCCTTATAGAACAAATTTGGGCTCGATACTTGTTCACTTATTCAAATCACATGAGTATGAAAATATATTTCAAATTGCTTGAACACTCTTAGTATTATATAAACGAGTTATTCTCATAGCCATTATGTGTGAACAAATAGAAATATATAAGCGTATTGACACTTTGTAAGCGTACTTAATGTTTGAAGCATGCCCCTTTAGAAGTTTTCGCCAATCTGAATTTCCACCATCGCAAACCTTAAATCCTTTACGAAGTACTCATTTTGTAAGTTACTACGTAACTTATCTTTATTTGGCTTGTTTATCGAAATTTTGACTTGCACTTTCTGTTGATTTATGTATGATTTGGCTTGATTAATCACCGTAGATTTTGCAAAAAAATGGGTGCTTTTACATGTTTATTGGAGTTAGGGAAAATAGAACGTAGTGAGGAAAAGGCAAAAGAGAATGTAGGAAAAAAGATGACGAGAGCATAAAGGAATCAAAGGGTTAGAATGGAAAGTGGGGTTTTGACGATGAGTGCACATTTAGTCGATAGTGCATTACTTTCAAAGGAGGATTCTAAAAGACTAGGGTGCGAGTATGATCTATTTGGGCATGATAGTTACATGTACTTAAATTGGAAGATTTTGAAGCCGTTTTTACATTCACTGAGCTGACTGGTGCTGTCATCACTTCTTATATAATGTAAGTGCCTATATGTAGTATAAATTACTGTTTGTAAAACAAAATTTATTTTATTGATTCGATTTATGTATGTTTACTGCAGGTGCCTGTATGAGCAAATTAAGAAAGAGCAAATACATGATCATGGAATATGTTTTATGAATCCGTCTGCAATTTCGTGGCCAGATCAACGCAAACCCAAACAGACACATATCGAGGATGCAAGTAGAGCAGTTGCAGATCGATTGTACAAAAGATAGGGCAATGACATCATCCTATTGCCCTACAATCCAGGGTTTGCTTTTCCTTTTAAATACATATTCATAAAGAAAAGACCTATTATCTTGATTTATTTTGATTCAATTTTGGAGTTTGGTTTTTGTAGAAACCATTGGGTGTTGGCAGTACTAAACCTGAAAACAACGACTTGCTATTATCTTGATTCCTTAAGGCCTAGCAGTGTCGATGAGCAGTTGAGGCAAATTATTGATACGTAAGTAATACAAATTATCATAATGTATGATAAACGAGTTGAAATATACTTTGATATAATTTTGATTTTTTATAGGGCAATGGCCGTGTATGCTGCACGAAGTGGTACCAAAACAAGGGTTAAACTCATCTGGGTCAATGTTAGGGTGAGAACTTAATCCATTATTTAAATTGTGGTTGGAATAATATTGTAAATATAGAAGCCCTTTACATTAAACTTAAATCGCAACGGTTTCATATTTCTTTATATTTTTAATTGTGTAGTGTCCACGTCAGCCGGGAGGTACTGAATGCGGCTACTATGTGATGAAGTTCATGAAGGAGATAGCTTACGAAGGAATTGAAATACTTGACAATGATAACGTAAGTTTAGGCATATTTTAGTCTGCAGATTAGAGAAATATATTTACCTATATGCCCAAACAAATGGTTTAATTCATAGATTAGGATTAAATTCTGATTTTTCAGATTTATTTTATTTAATTGTTGTCTCAGGTTGGGAAAGGAGTAGAGGAATACTCGGTTGCAGATATGGATGGCATTCGCGAAGATTGGTCGACTTACGAGGTTACCTCTATTTTTAAGTGATAAACCGTATTTTAGGTGTTGACGATGTATTGACAAACAATTATTTTTTTTGTTAACGTTAAATATTTGTAGTATACTTGACAAATGATTATGTAATGGAATGTTTTGGTGTATATATATGTGTGTATTTGTTTTATGAAAAAGATTTATTGTTTTTTGTTTTTATACATTTATATTCAGGAAAATTAGTAATTCTATAAAAAAAATATTTTTTAAACAATTATTTGAGAAAAAGATTTATTGTTTTTTTGTTTTTATACATTTATATTAAGGGAAATTAGTAATTCTATGAAATTTTTTTTTTAACAATTAAAAGCATGACACGCATCCTAAGAACTTGATCTAGTGGTAAATTGGCTTGCCCTCTATAGTAGAGACACAAGTTCAATTCCCACTTAGGGTATTTTCGAGGGACATCTGGGTGAAGGACGAATCGGGGCTTTAATCCCAGGTTCGAACCTGACGGGGGCGAGGGTTTACGGATTCCATACGGTTCCCGCGCATTGGGGGGGAGGGGGGCAGGAGTCACCTTGGACATAGCCCCGAGTAGGGTGGGTTTACACGTGAGATTCTTTGCCGTTCAAAAAAAAAGCATGACACGCGTAAATGAATGTCATAAATATGTTTCATAAATGTTTGTTTAGAATGTGTGTCCTAAAAAGTGTTATAAAATGGGTGTCATGAATGTGTGTCATTAAATCTGTGTCATTAAATGTGTGTCATTAAAATGTGAAACACAAATGCAAGTCATGTTAATTTTATGACTCCTCAATCAACGACACGCTTTTGCGTGTCATAATTACGCTTTTATGACGCGCAATGTGTGTTCATGATATGTGTATATTCTAGTAGCGCGACCTCCAACTTGAGGGGGGGTAATTTGTATTTATATTTTATATTATTTAGTTAGAATTAGTTAGTTCAGATAGTTAGGTATTTATAATTTCTGTTATTTCTCAATTCTGCATCTCTTGTCAAACCAGAAGAGATTTGACACGTTTCTTTCAACTACCGTCTTTTAAGAGTTTGCATTACTTGTTAATTACATACAAGATGATTCGATTTACATCTATAAAATTGCTATCTGCACCAGTGATAAAATATCCGACTTGTAAATATAGTTTGACACATGATATATGCATAGTAATTAATGTTATTATTTACTCAAATTTTTAAATTGTGGATCTCAAACCAATTGTTTCTAGTTTTTAAATTTAAAAGTAAATATATTGTTTCTAGTTTTTAAATTTAAAAGTAAATATGATACATATAAAGCTTTAGGGTATACTTTAACACTTCTTAACTACACTAGGTGTCACATCATCTTTTTTCCTCGTTCACTTAACTTCACCTCAAGAAAATAGTCTACCCTCATTAACCTCACCTAACTTAATTTTTTTAGTTGTTTTTTGTTTAAAAAATGGAAAGAAAATTAATTCAATCTTTTAACTTTCGGTCAACATTTAATAAGTAATCCCTTTAACACTCATTAATACAAGAAGGGAAATGATATGCAAGGCTGATCAACATGACATGTCACCTTTAACACCCCATGTGTTAAGGTACATCCCAAGACCTAACATCTCTCATGCAATGTTAAAACCTTAATTATTACAACTAATGTAATGTTAAATCCTTAATTAGTTATAACTAATGCCTCTTAAATGTTACACGAATCATTTTGAGAAAGCAATGTAAACAACTTTAATCTAAAGTCAACTCACTCATGTCGCATCTTATTAGATTCTTTTTAGAAACCAAAATGTTAGGGACTTCTCACATAAGACAAATTGTAAAAATATTGATAAACATTGCGGCATATCGTAAAAGATTACGATAATTTGTTAGTAAAGGAGCTTTATCTTATTAAATTCTTTTCAGGAACAAAAATATTATGACTTCTCATATAAAACAAATCTCACATAAAACAAATTCTAAAAAAGTTGATAAAACATACGGGTTATTGTAAAAGATTCCATAACCACATTTGTTAATTACGAGCTCGCCCTGATCTTTTGTTCGTCTTGTTTAACTTATGAGAGCTTAAAACTAGATTGAGCTCGGTTCAGTTTGACCTCTATTTCTAAAGCTCTAACTTAGCTCGAGCTCGAATCATTTAATATTTATTAATTTATTAAACACATCTGGACACACACACACACACACACACACATATATATACATATATATATCCGTACGACACGACGAGTGTCACTAACGCTCTATTGGAGAGGGTAATTTAACCTGATATGTCTTAAACATTGATTATATTTGGTCATTATTATTTGTAAGGTATTCAAATAAGATAATACTTGATTTAATAGTATTTAGTTATAAAAATATAAAAAGTAAATGTAGCTCTTTTAAAAAACGCAATCTAACCCGACATGACTTATATTTCTATAACTAAATATTGTCTAAAATATGGTATAGCATACTTGTAACTTAAACTTAAGACACAAAGAAAATTTATAATAGCTTTGGTATAAGTTTTGATGCATAAAGATAACTCAGCTTGCTTTAAACACTGATTATATATGGGTATTATTATTATTTAGTAATTATATACTTGATTATTTAAATAAGAATATACTTAATTTAAGTGGTATTTAGTTATATAATTATAAATAATAATTTAAATTTAAATATGAAGTTCAAGTTTTATAAATAAATATTTTATTGTTATAACTATGTATATAATTAGTAATTATATACTTAATACTTTAAATAGTGTTTTGATATTAAAATATAATTAATAAATGTAAATTGTAGTTTTTTTTTTCTGAACAACAAATTTGGATCATTGACGGAACACTAGAGTATCATCGATGCCACCAAGCGGAACCACTCGGTCATATCAATCTCCACTAATAATGCTCATACACCAATTCAGGATAAAACTCAATAAATCTGGGAAAACCCCCTTGTGGGAATCGAATCCAGGAACTGATTTCCCCAAGTCTTATCTCACCCAAAATATGCCACTAGGCTATAATGCCATGGACATTAAACACATATTGACACACACACACACATATATCCGTACGATACGTCGAGTGTCACTAACGCTCTTTTGAGAGGGTAATTTAACCTGATATGTCTTAAACACTGATTATATTTGGAATTATTATTATGTAAGTATTTAAATAATATAATACTTAATTTAATAGTATGTAGTTATAAAAATATAAACAGTAAATGTAGCTCTTTGAAAAACACAATCTAACTCGACATGCATTATATTTCTATAACTAAATACTATCTAAAATATATCTATACATTAGACTTGTAACTTAAACTTTAAGACCCAAGAAAGTTTATAATGCATTTGGTATAACTCTTGATGTATAAAGATAACTCCACTTGCCTTAAACACTGATTATATCTAGGTATTTTACTACTATTATTATTATTGTTATTATTATTATTTAGTAATTATATACTTAATTATTTAAATAAGAATATACTTAATATAAGTAGTATTTAGTTATATAATTATAAATAAAAATTTAAATTTAAATATGAAGTTCAAGTTTTATAAATAAAAATTTTATTGTTATAACTATGTATATAATTAGTAATTATATACTTAATACTTTATTTAAATAGTATCATGTTATTAAAATTTAATTAATAAATGTAAATTGAAGTATTTTTTTCTGCAACAAATTTGGATCACTAACAGACCACTAGAGTATCATCGTGCCACCAGCGGAACCACCCGATCATATAAATCTCCACATAATGTCATACACCAAATTTAGGAGAAAACGAAATCTATAAATCTGGAAAACCCCTTGTGGGAATCGAACCTAAGAACTGATTGTCCCTAAGTCTTATCTCACCCAAAATATGCCACTAGCTATAATGCCATGAAAATTAAACACATACGGACACACACACACACACACACACATATATAAATCTGTAGGATACAGCGAGTGTCATAACGCTCTTTTGGAGAGGGTACTGATTATATTTGGGCATTGTTATTATGTAAGTATTTAAATAAGATAATACTTAATTTAATAGTATTTAGTTATAAAAATATAAACACTAAATATAGCTCTTTTGAAAAAGGCAATCTAACCCGACATACATTATATTATACATATGATTTCAAACTTTGGATGAACAGTAATTTTAATTTCTCAATATTACATTTTATTTTAGTCAAACAATAATTTATAATTTTTAGTATTTGTTTTTTTATTTTTATTAATAATATTTTTTATTATTAAATTTGATATTTTAGTAATAGCTTACGTTCGCTAACGTTAAAAAATAAAACTAAAATCCCCGTCTATCTTAAATTTTTTTTATCATTCTATAGGCATTGGATCGGTATCAATTGGGTTCGTTACGGTAACGATACAATAATATTTTATGCCCGTTAATTTTTAAAAAATTCTAATTCCCCATCTATGATTTTTTTAACATTCCGTTGGTATTTGATCGGTATCAATACTGTTCCTTATAGCAACGGTACAATAGATGCAAGAGGTATAGAAATCAATACGTGTTTTACATTGGCTGAAAATGATAAAAACGAACACCGATAGAGCGACATTGATGTTGTTCGAACGGTATCGATTGGTTTAGATTGTCACAGTGATATTCATTTAAGAAGTTGTATAAACGAATATTTTTCAAAACCATAAAAGAAATAGAGTATCGTATTGATGTTGTACGGTACTGTAGGATAGCGATATGGTGTCAATTTATAGAAAGAAGTCAATGACCTCTAGCTCAAGTGGTGATAGAAGACCAAGGAAACCTGGGTTCGATCCTTGAGCAAAATGGGTTTTACCGGTAATTTTACCGTAGTGCGTACGAGGCGGTGGGTTACCGGGTTTTCCCCGGAATTGGTGATGGACGACTCGGGTTACTCTCGGAGTACTCCGTTTGTCCAGTGGATGCCCCGAGAGTGCTCGGGCTTGATTTGTTGGCCGTTCAAAAAAAATTATAGAAAGAAAAAATAATAAAAATAAATATTGGTACTGAACCAATGTTTTTCGTTTGATTTCGTTTCGGTTCACTATGGTAGCGATACGATGCGGATGTTCAGTTTGACATGGTATGGTAGTTATACGGTGCCAGTTTATCGAAAACAAAAACAATAAAAAACCCGGTACCAATACAGATGTTGTTCAGTTAGTTTCAGTTAGGTTTGGTACGATAGTGGAACAATATTTGTTTGCAATAAAGTTTACATCGTAATGTTGGAAAAAATAAACATAGAACGCAAACCAACCGAACTGATAAAACAACATCATATTCGTTTTTATTGTTATTTATCGATGTAAGGTTTTCTCTTTCGATTACTGTAGCGAGTGCGAGTACCGTGACGAAGTAAACAGATAACGACGAAATTCACGCCGCGAAGTGCGGGGGAAAATCGACTAGTTTTTATAACTAAATACTATCTAAAATATATCTATACATTAGAATTGTAACTTAAACTTTAAGACACAAGAAAATTTATAATGCATTTTGTATAACTCTTGATGCATAAAGATAACTCGGCTTGGCTTAAATACAGATTAATTATTTAAATAAGAATATACTTAATTTAAGTAGTATTTAGCTATATAGTTATAAATAGTAATTTAAATTTAAGTATGAAGTTCAAGTTTTATAAATAAAAATTTTATTGTTATAACTATGTATATAATTAGTAATTATATACTTAACACTTTATTTAAATAGTATTTTATTATTAAAATATAATTAATAAATGTAATTTGAAGTTTTTTTAATGACAAATTTGGATCACTGACGGACCATAGAGTATAATTGTACCACACAGCGGAACCACCCGGTCATATCAATCTCCACCAATAATGCTCATACACTAATTCAGGAGGGAACCGTAAATCTAATAAATCTGAGAAAACCCCTTGTTGAAATCGAACCCAGGAACTAATTGTCCCTAAGTCTCATCTCACCTAAAAATATGCCACTAGGCTATAATGCCATGGAAACCAATTGCATTGTTTTATTGGTCATGTTGAATGGCAAATGTTACTCTACATTACAACAATAATTTTAAAATACTCTCATTGCCTAGGTTTTAACCTAGGACCTTTTCTATAAGAGACAAATATCTCTACCAAATGAGTTATTCCACATTTATATTATACAATGGCTCTTAGTAATTTATGGCAGGGAAGAGATGTTTCTTGACCAAAACAATGTTTTTTTAGCAACAAACAAATAAAAATCTGGCTATATAGGATAATTCAATGGCAAAAGACAACTCTATACGTCTGCAATCAAAGATAACATGGGTAACCCAAACCCACCATCTCTAGTTTCAAGAAAAACCCGTCACCTGAAGGCTCAGCGTACTAAAACCCGATTGAAATTGGATTCGAACTTATGACTTGTGGCCTTCAACCCCGAATCTTCACTTATTTTCCCAATAGCTACAACTCAACTCATTGACCAAACAATGTTGATATCCAGTTTTTTTTTTTTTAAAAAAAATATTTATTAACTAAAACAATTGCCACTAAAAATAATTAGTGAGAGGTGTTGTGTTTAATCTCAAACAAAAAGTTGACCAGAATTTATGTAAGAGGAGTCGTAAGGATAGCCATTCAACAAAATAAATAAAGGCATCATTTATACTTCAAGCTTCAAATAAAGGAGTCATTTATACTTCAAGCTCGTTTGTCGCCGATGTGGTAGCCAATAATGTTATGATAAGTATTCAAGTTCAACAGCCATCAGCATAAGTTTAATTCCACTGGATGCAATTATTGAAGGAGCTTAACGTTAATTATATATAAAAACTGTTAAACATTATTAAAATAAAAGTCAAAACAAAAAAATTGATTACAAACAATAAGTTAGGCTCAATCAAATTAATACTTCGGAAATTTTATAATATAAGTTGATTATAAAATGTAAACTCTAAATTATTTTGAAAAGAAATGTCATCCCTCGTTGAGGACTGAAGAATATGATGACAAAGAAAATCTCCTTTAGAAAAAAAATCCATTTTTACCATTCTTTTAAAGAAAATCAGAAATTAATCGTATGAAAAACTGACGATCTTGATCATTCATAGTAAAAAATAATTGAAAAAAAGAGGAGGATTACTTAAAACCTAAAGACGAGTTTTACTGTGAATTTATCAACACTTATTCTGATATTGAATCTTAATACCAGATATTAATGTTGAAAGCGAAGCCGAAAGGATAACTTGAACCAAACTGAGATTAGTGATTGAACGTTTTCATCAAAGAAAATCAGCCTAATGGTGCAAATGTAATCTTTATCATAGGATTGAATAATTGTTAGTGTTGTATCCCGGTACAAACTTGTCAGTCACATAACTATAAGCGTTAAAAGAAGATAAGTAATTCATATGTTTGTTGGTTATTGGGCTGATCATACGTTAAGTTCATTACTTGTGGGCTTGTTGGACTTGAAGGTTGGGCCTCTTATATTGTGGCCTGGTTATATTGTGGCCTGATTAAGTTGTTATAACCATTTTGTTGTAAGTTGTTAAAATGGCAGGAGTATGAGGGGCTTTGTGAAAGATTACAGGGACTGGATCATCTTAGGTCATTCTGTTGGACTAAAGTGTAACTTTGTGGATGGCCATATATAAGCGAAGTTTCTGGAAATTGTCATTCATTCACTCCTCTTTCTTGTTACGCATATCAGAGTTCTGTTCTAGTTGTTAGGGTTTGTTTGAGTTGATGATCTATTGTTGAAGATCATCTTGTATTTCTCTCTATGTTTGAGAGTTTATTCTTCTGGTATTGATGATCATCTATGTGTATTGTATTTGTATTTTGTTTTTTATTATAGATCTTTTGGGGGGTGTTTTTTTGGTTTGGGTAACTAATAAGATTTTAGTCACCGTTTTGTCGCTTCTCTGTTGTTCTTCGTATTTGTGATATTTTTCATATCATTTTTACATGGTATCAGAGCCCCTGGTTGGCTCTTTGTTACTGATCTTGGTTATTCCGCTGTGAGTGTTAGGTTTATCGGTAGCCGTGTTCTTCATCTGGTGAAGAATACTTTGGATCTGTGTCTTGAAAAGTTCGTCGTTGCAGATCTGGTGAATTTGAAACCCTAGTTAGGGTTTGGAGCTCTCTTGGAAGATTTCTCATCTTCTGGTGGTGTTCTTCATCCTGTGTTGGTCTCTGAAACTAATAAGAGGTTTCAGGGCAAACTGACCAGGTTGTATTTTTTGGTTTTCTGATCTTTGTTTTGTAACCCTAAAGGTTACGAACTCAGATCTGATTAGAGGGAGTTAAACGCTATTGTAAGTCTTTTCTTCTCTTATTCTTGTTATTATCTGTTGATTGTTTGTAGTTGATGCCGGGGTAGTGAGGATCAGTTTTGTGTTATCTTGTGTCTTGGTTAATATTAGTAGTGTGCACCTGTGTTATACTTGTCCTGGCACCTATAGAGTGATGAACCAGGAATCTGGCCTCTGACACAGTTTCGGTATGTAGATCTTATTGTGTTTGCTTGATATTTTGTTGTTTTTCAGTTTTTTGGTGTTATTGTTTGGTAAATTGGTTGTTATTGTTTTGTGTTTGTTAAAATGGGGGATGATGATGCTAGTTCTTCTCAGACTAAGATTAGTATGTTAGATTTAGGAGATCCATTATATCTTCATCCTAGTGACTCCTCTGCTTTAACCATTGTAAGTATTAAACTTAAAGGTACTGAAAACTATGCTATATGGTCTAGTGCTATGAAACTTGCATTAGAGGCTAAGAATAAGTTTGGTTTTATTTGTAAATGTGTTAAATCTGAAGATGATGAAGTTCTTGCTAGTCAATGGATAGGTGTAACTCTGTAGTTCTTACTTGGTTGTTAAATTCCATCTCTGAGGAATTGTTTCTTGGTCAAGTGTTTTCAAAACTGGCTTCTGAAGTGTGGGAAGATCTTAAAGAGTCTTTTTATAAAGTTAATGTGTCAGTGGTTTATGATTTGTACAAAAAGATTAATAGTATTTCTCATAATGATCGTACTGTTTCTGAGTACTACAACAGACTGACAACAATGTGGAAACAACTTGATGCAATGTTGCATCTACCTTCCTGTTCTTGTCAGCCAACAAATCACTCCCGAGCACTCTCGGGCTTGATTTTTGGCCGTTCAAAAAAAATTATAGAAAGAAAAAATGAATAAAAATAAATATTGGTACTGAACAATGTTTTTCGTTTGATTTGTTTCGGTTCACTATGGTAGCGATACGATACGGATGTTCGGTTTGACATGGTATGGATAGTGATACGGTTGCCAGTTTATCGAAAACAAAACAACAAAAAAAAACCCGGATACCAATACAGATGTTGTTCAGTCAGTTTCAGTTAGTTTGGTACGATAGTGGAACGATATTCGTTTGCAATAAAGTTTACATCGCAATGTTGAAAAAAATAAACATAGAACGCAAACCAACCGAACTGATAAAACAACATCATATTCTTTTTTATTGTTATTTATCGATGTAAGGTTTTCTCTTTCGATTACTGTAGCGAGTGCGAGTACCGTAACGAAGTAAACAGATAACGACGAAATTCCCGCCGCGAAGTGCGGGGGAAAATCGACTAGTTTTTATAACTAAATACTATCTAAAATATATCTATACATTAGAATTGTATGTTAAGCTTTAAGACACAAGAAAATTTATAATGCATTTGGTATAACTCTTGATGCATAAAGATAACTCGGCTTGCCTTAAATACAGATTATATATGGGTATTGAAGAAACCCTAGATCAACTAGACCGGAATCTAAGTAGATCTATGGAATGGGCTCTTCATAAAAGGGTTAACCCTCCGTTTGGTTTCACGATGGATGGTGAATAATACAGTACTTCTGCTGAACCTGCAAAATAGAACACCGTTAGCTCGCCACGGGGGGAGGGGGGGTTCTCTCCGTGACCACCTTCCGGCGTGAGAATAAGTACAGGTAGTCGGAAGTAAGTATTGTAAGAGAGAGAGAAGAGTAGTTGAGAGTGAATACCTTTCCTTGAACTCCAAGTTACTTAGTTATAGCCGGTGTTTGGCGCCAAAAAGAGAGATTGTTAACTTTAACGGAATCTTTTGCCATTCCGTTAACGTTTGTTGGCAATTTGTTAGTGCACACGGATCGTGAGCTCATCAGCGGTTAGGGAGGTGCCACATGTCAACATGAGATTACTACATCTTATAAATGTGAGCATGGCATCACCGTGATCTTCCTCAGCCGTCCAGATCTGCCATGTGGCATTGGTTATAACCGAAAAGGTGTTTGCACGATTGGGTGTTAATGGCTTCTAGAAGGTTTCACAGCTGTTACCCATCTATTATCGCCACGTGTACATTCTGTTACAACAGAAAAGATTCCCTTTGCTTCTGCACCCAGTCAAGGATAATGCTAAGGGAAAGTTTCTCAGGATTTACTGTTTCCTTGCGCGAGAAGCGCAAGTTAGTTAATCTGATCTTCCTTCTTCTCCTTGCTGCTTAGCGCAACGTTTGGTGGATGCTTACTTTAATATAAATATCTGCGCAAGGTTTGTGCATGAAACATTATCCAACGAGAATGTTCAAGGTTAACTTTAACCTTGCGCGAGCCCGCGCAAGGTAGTTAAATGAAGCATTATCAAACGAGAATGTTCAAGGTTAACTTTGAAGCTTGCGCGAGCCCGCGCAAGGTAGTTAAATGAAGCATTTATCCAAAGAGAGTGTTCAAGGTTAACTTTTAAACCTTGCGCGAGCCCGCGCAAGGTAGTTAAATGACGCTTTCCTCTCTTGGATATTTGGCGAAGAGTTCTAATAAACCTTATTTTGGCAAAGAAGTCTGCGCGCAGTTTTCTTAGAAGTTATTAATGGGTATGGTTTCCTTGATTGGCGCAAGGTTTTTAGGACCATACCCCGTCAAATATTATTATTTATTATTATTTAAGTAATTATATAAATTATATTATATTTAAATAGGAATATACTTAATTTAAGTAGTATTTAGTTATATAGTTATAAATAATAATTTAAATTTAAATATGAAGTTCAAGTTTTATAAATAAAAATTTTATTGTTATAACTATGTATATAATTAGTAATTACATACTTAACACTTTATTTAAATAGTATTTTATTATTAAATTATAATTAATAAATGTAATTTGAAGTTTTTTTTAATGGCAAATTTCGATCACTGACGGACCACTAGAGTATAATTGTACCATCAGCGGAACCACCCGGTCATATCAATCTCCACCAATAATGCTCATACACCAATTAAGGAGGAAACCCTAAAATCTAATAAATCTGGAAAAACCCCTGTCGGAATCGAACCCAGGAACTAATTGTCCATGAATCTCATCTCACCCCAAAATATGCCACTAGGCTATAATGTCATGGAAACCAATTGCATTGTTTTATTGGTCATGTTTTTCTTGAATGACAAATGTTACTCTACATTACAACATAATTTTAAAATACTCTCATTGCCTAGGTTTTAACCTAGGACCTCTTCTGTAAGAGACAAATATCTCTACCAAATGATTTTTCCATATTTATATTATACAATGGCTCTTAGTAATTTATGGCAGGGAAGAGATGTTTCTTGACCAAACAATGTTTTTTAGCAAAAACAAATAAAAATCTAGCTATATGGGATAATTCAATGGAAAAGACAACTCCATACGCTGCAATCACAGATAACATCGGGTAACCCTAAACCCACCATCTCTAGTTTCAAGAAAAAACCCGTCACCAGAAAGCTCAGCGTACTAAAACTCGGTTGAGATTGGATTCGAACTTATGACCTTTGGCCTTCAATCCGAATCTTCACTTATTTTCCCATGTCAGTTGAGCTACAATTAAACTCATTTACTAAACAATGTTGATATCACTTTTTTTCTTTTAAAAAATGTTATTTATTAACTAAACAATTGCCACTAAAAATAATTAGTGAGAGGTGTTGTGTTTAATCTCAAATTGCCACTAAAAATAATTAGTGAGAGGTTTGTTTAATCTCAAACAAAAGTTGACCAGAATTTATGTAAGAGGAGTCGTAAGGATAGCCATTCAACAAAATAAATAAAGGAATCATTTATACTTCAAGCTTCAAATAAAGGAGTAATTTATACTTCAAGCTCGTTTGTCGCCGATGTGGTAGCCAATAATGTTATGATAAAGTATTCAAGTTCAACAGCCATCAGCATAAGTTTAATTCCACTGGATGCAATTATTGAAGGAGCTTAACGTTAATTATATATAAAAAACTGTTAAACATTATTAAAATAAAAGTCAAAACAAAAAAATTGATTACAAACAATAAGTTAGGCTCAATCAAATTAATACTTCGGAAATTTTATAATATAAGTTGACTATAAAATGTAAACTCTAAATAATTTTGAAAAGAAATGGCATCCCTCGTTGAGGACTGAAGAATATGATGACAAAGAAAATCTCCTTTAGAAAAAAAAATCCATTTTTACCATTCTTTTAAAGAAAATCAGAAATTAATCGTATATCTTGATCATTCATAGTAAAAAATAATTGAAAAAAAGAGGAGGAATTACTTAAACCTAAAGACGAGTTTTACTGTGAATTTATCAACACTTATTCTGATATTGAATCTTAATACCAGATATTAATGTTGAAAGCGAAGCCGAAAGGATAACTTGAATCAAACTGAGATTAGTGATGGAACGTTTTCAATCAAAGAAAATCAGCCTAATGGTGCAAATGTAATCTTTATCATAGGATTGAATAATTGTTAGTGTTGTATACCGGTACAAACTTGTCAGTCACATAACTATAAGCGTTAAAAGAAGATAAGTAATTCATATGTTTGTTGGTTATTGGGCTGACCATACGTTAAGTTCATTACTTGTGGGCTTGTTGGACTTGAAGGTTGGGCCTTTTATATTGTGCCTTGGTTATATTGTGGCCTGATTAAGTTGTTATAACCATTTTGTTGTAAGTTGTTAAAATGGCAGGAGTATGAGGGGCTTTGTGAAAGAATACAGGGACCGCGATCATCTTAGGTCATTATGATGGGCTAAAGTGTAACTTCTGTGGATGGCCATATATAAGCGAAGTTTCTGGAAATTGTCATTCATTCACTCCTCTTTCTTGTTACGCATATCAGGGTTCTGTTCTAGTTGTTAGGGTTTGTTTGAGTTGATGATCTATTGTTGAAGATCATCTTGTATTTCTCTCTATATTTGAGAGTTTATTCTTCTGGTATTGATGATCATCTGTTGATGATCATCTAGGTATTGTATTGTATTTTGTTTTTGATTATAGATCTCACAAAATTGTGAGATCTAGGGTTTGGGGGTGTTTTTTTGGTTTGGGTAACTAATAAGATTTTAGTCACCGTTATGTCGCTTCTCTGTTGTTCTTCGTGTTTGTGATATTTTTCTTACCATTTTTACGTGGTATCAGAGCCCCTGGTTGGCTCTTTGTTATCTTGGTTATTCCGCAGTGAGTGTTAGGTTTATCGGTAGCCGTGTTCTTCATCTGGTGAAGAATACTTTCGATCTGTGTCTTGAAAAGTTTGTGGATGCAGATCTTGTGAAGTGGAAACCCTAGTTAGGGTTTGGAGCTGCTCTTGGAAGATTTCTCATCTTCTGGTGGTGTTCTTCATCCTGTGTTGGTCTCTGAAACTAATAAGAGGTTTCAGGGCAAACTGACCAGGTTGTATTTTTTGGTTTTCTGATCTTTATTTTGTAACCCTAGAAGGTTACGAACTCAGATCTGCTTGGAGGGAGTTAAGCGTTGTTGTAAGTCTTGTTCTTCTCTTATTCTTGTTATTATCTGTTGATTGTTTGTAGTTGATGCCAGGGTAGTGAGGACCGGTTTTGTGTTGTCTTGTGTCTTGGTTAATATTGGTAGTGTGCACCTGTGTTATGCTTGTCCTGGCACCTATAGAGTGATGAACCAGGAATCTGGCCTCTGACACAGTTTGCGGTTTGTAGATCTTATTGTGTTTGCTTGATATTTTGTTGTTTTTCAGTTTTTTGGTGTTATTGTTTTGGTAAATTGGTTGTTGTTGTTTTCTGTTTGTTAAAATGGGGGATGATGATGCTAGTTCTTCTCAGACTAGCTTAGTAGGTTAGATTTAGGAGATCCATTATATCTTCATCCTAGTGACTCCTCTGCTTTAACCATTGTAATGTATTAAACTTAAAGGTACTGAAAACTATGCTATATGGTCTAGTGCTATGAAACTTGCATTAGAGGCTAAGAATAAGTGTGGTTTTATTGATGGTAAATGTGTTATCTGAAGATGATGAAGTTCTTGCTAGTCAATGGGATAGGTGTAACTCTGTAGTTCTTACTTGGTTGTTAAATTCCATCTCTGAGGAATTGTTTCTTGGTCAAGTGTTTTCAAAACTGGCTTCTGAAGTGTGGGAAGATCTTAAAGAGTCTTTTTATGAAGTTGATGGGTCAGTGGTTTATGATTTGTACAAAAAGATTAATAGTATTTCTCATAATGGTAGTACTGTTTCTGAGTACAACAGACTGACAACAATGTGGAAACAACTTGATGCAATGTTGCATCTACCTTCCTGTTCTTGTCAGGCTGCAAAGGACTATACTGATTTTTCATTACTTATAAAATTGATGCAGTTTCTCATGGGGTTAGATGATGTGTATCAACCTGTGAGAACAAGTTTATTGACCAGATAACTGCTTCCTACAGTGAAGGTTGCTTTTTCAAACATTTCTAGGAAGAATCACATAGGTTAACTAGTAGTGGATCTAAAAACCAGAACGTGTCTTTTGTGTCTAAAACAAATCAGAATTTCAGTTCCAGAAATAGGATAGCTAGAGGACCTAATCCTAGTTTGAAATGTACTCATTGTGGTATGTTAGGACATACTGTAAGTAGGTGTTTTGAATTAATTGGGTATCCACCTGGGTTTAAAAGGAAGGGTAATAATAAGACAACTAAGAACAATATTTCTAGTAATACTAATAATAATAATAAGTCTAATGCTATTACTGGACCTTCATCCTCTGCTAGTGTGTCTGGTTTGCCTTTTACATCTGAACAGATTACCAAGTTGTTGAACTTAGTTGGAGAAAAAAGTGGAAGTGATTGTCAAAATCCTAGTATGGGAGGTGAGTGTTTTAATGTGTCAGGGTTTGTTAGTTGTTCTAATTCTGTTATGTTTAATAGTAGTCTTGGGTGGATTGTTGACTCAGGGCTAGTCAACACATGGTTAAAACTGATAAAAACTTGATTAATTTTGTGGATGTGTCTGAGTTTAACATTACTGTTGGTCATCCTAGTGGGACTAGTGTCAAAGTTTTAAAAATTGGGGATTTTAAATTAACAGATGAGATAGTCTTAAAAGATGTTTTCTATGTTCCTGACTACTGTGTTAACTTGTTGTCGGTATACAAGTTAGCAAAAGATAATCACGTGTTCTGTTATTTTTTCTGAAGATAGTTGTGTTTTACACTATTCCAAGTCATAGAGAATCATGGTGAATGGTAGTCAGGATAGTGGCTTGTATTCAGTAGGGAATAATGGTAATACTATTAATGCATGCTTTAATAGTTTTGTTAAGTCTTTAAACTGGCATAGTAGGTTAGGGCACCCTTCTGATCAGGTCTTAGCTGTGTTGAAGCAAAGTCTTAATATTAGTTCAAGTGATCATGATCCATATGAGGTTTGTTATAGGGCAAAAAAGTTAGAGTTCCTTTTCCACTGAGTGAACACAAGACCAAGTCTGTTGGTGACTTGGTTCATTTGGATCTATGGGGTCCATACAAAGTCACTAGTTATGAAGGTTTTAAATATTTTTTAACCATTGTAGATGACTATTCAAGATCTGTGGTGTTATTTTTTTGGTCAAATAAAACTGAGGTGGTTGAAAATTTAAAAGATTTTTATGAGCTTGGTTCACACAGTTTAAAAGGAAAATAAAAGTGTTTAGAAGTGATAATGGAACTGAATTTGTTAACAATAACATGAATATGTTTTGTAAGTCTAAATGTATTATACATCAAACATCTTGTGTTTATATACCACAACAGAATGGGGTGGTGGAGAGAAAACATAGACATCTTCTTAACATAGCTAGGGCTCTGATGTTTCAGGGTGGTTTGCCTTTAAGATTTTGGTCTGATTGCATTCTAACTGCTGTATATCTAATTAACAGTTTACCGTCTAGTGTGTTGAATGGTAGGAGTCCTTTTGAATGATGTTTGGTTTTAGACCCTCTTTATCTCATTTAAGGAACTTTGGATGTTTGTGTTTTAGTACAATCTTAACTGAAACTGATAGATTTGCATTTCATGCTGATAAATGTGTGTTGATTGGTTATTCAAGTGTTAAAAAAGGTTATAAATTGTGGAATTTAGATAGCAAAAAAAAAATTCTCTAGAGATGTAAAATTTATGAGAATGTTTACCCTTTTAAGTTGAAATCATTTAATGATCAAGAAACTAATTTTGATACAAATTTAAATCATATCAATTTTTTTGACAACAATACATCTGAAGTTCCTAACATACCCGATGATGAAGAGGGTGCAAATGGTGCTCATGATCCTAGTAGTGATGATCAGCAACCATTGTTACCCTCTGCATCAGCCCCTGTTTCAGGTGTTGGTGTGGGTCAACACTTAGAACATGAGAGCAGTAGTGGACAGGATAAGAATGAGGGGGCAGAGGACACTACTTTAGGATCAAATGGTGAGACCAACCGATATGATGGTACTCAAAGTGTTAGGAGGTCTTCTAGGAGTGTTTCTTTACCTAAAAAATTAGGTGGGTTTGTTCTTTATGGGAAAGTTAAGTATGGTGTAGATATGGTTGTTAACTATAACTATTTGTCTGCTGAAAATTTCTGCTTTATTAGTTCTCTGAATAAAGTTGTAGAACCTAGTAACTATAGTGAGGCTGCTAAAGACATTAGGTGGGTTGAGGCTATGAGTGCTGAGATGGAAGCATTGTTTAAAAACGATACTTGGGTCTTAGTTGATTTAACCACCAAATAGAAAACCTATTGGGTGCAAATGGGTTTATAAGGTGAAACATAAGGCTAGTGGTGAAATTGAACGTTTTAAAGCTAGATTGGTAGCTAAAGGCTACAATCAGAGAGAAGGTATTGATTTCAGTGAAACTTTCTCTCCTGTTGTTAAAATGGTAACAATAAGGTGTGTAATGTGTATTGTTGTTAAAAATAAATGGCCAATGTTTCAACTTGATATTAATAATGCATTTTTGTATGGTTCTTTGTCTGAGGATGTATATATATCTTTGCCTCCTGGTTATTACTCAAAAGATGAAACAAAAGTCTGTAAAACTTGTTAAGTCCTTATATGGACTTAAACAAGCTCCACATAAGTGGAATGAAAGATTGACTGAAGTTTTGGAAAAAAAAGTTTTAAGCAAAGTTTGTGTGACATTCCTTGTTTGTGTTGTGTAATAAAACAGTATTTGTTATTCTGCTGTTTATGTAGATGATATAGTCTTAACTGGAAATTGTATAGATGAAAAAATAAAGTAAAAAAAGCAGATAGTCTTAAGTGGAAATTGTATAGATGAAATAAATAAAGTAAAAAAGCAGTTAAGTGACAGTTTTAAAATAAAAGATTTAGGGAAGTTGAAGTATTTTCTTGGTATAGAAGTGTTATATGAAAAAGATGATGAATGTTTAAATCAAAGAAAATATGCTTAGAATTGTTAAATGAATTTGGTCTGTTGGCATGTAAACCTATCTCAACCCCTATTGAAAAAAGTTTTATAGTATCATCTAAAACTGAAAAAATTCAGTATCATTAAAAGATGTTACTAATTTTCAGAAATTAATAGGAAAAATAATTTATCTTTCTTTAACCAGGCCAGATATTTCATATGTTGTCCAATTCTTGAGTCAGTTTATGCACAGTCCAACTGAGACACATTTGCAAATTGCTCTCAGGTTGCTTAGATATTTGAAATCATGTCCTGGTAGAGGATTGAGTTTTAAGTCTGGAAATGAGTTAGAAATAATAGGTTTTGCAGATTCTGACTGGGGTAGATGTTTAACAACTAGGAAGTCAGTAACTGGATTCTGTGTGTTTCTGGGTTTAGTGTCGTGGAAAAGTAAAAAACAGAGTGTTGTTGCAAGGTCAACAGCAGAAGCAGAGTACAGAGCTATGTGCTCTGCTACTTGTGAGATAATGTGGATTTCTAACTTGTTAATAGAACTTAAAGTTGATGTTAAGTTACCTGTAAAGTTGTTTTGTGATAGTGAAGCAGCCTTGTCAATTGCCTCAAATCCAGTGCTTCATGAGAGAACTAAACATTTCAAACTGGATTTGCATTTTCTAAGAGAAAAAGTTGCTTGTGGAATAATACAACCTGAGAAGGTTGATACTGAGTATCAACTAGCAGATGTATTTACCAAAGGGTTATCTGTGTCACAACATGAAATATTTTGTGACAAGTTGGGTTTGGTTCACTTATTTAAACATATGAATGACGGGGGGATGTTAAAAGAAGATAAGTAATTCATATGTTTGTTGGTTATTGGGCTGATCATACGTTGAGTTCATTACTTGTGGGCTTGTTGGACTTGAAGGTTGGGCCTCTTATATTGTGGCCTGGTTATATTGTGGCCTGATTAAATTGTTATAACCATTTTGTTGTAAGTTGTTAAAATGGCAGGAGTATGAGGGGCTTTGTGAAAGATTACAGGGACTCGATCATCTTAGATCATTCTACTGGACTAAAGTGTAACTTCTGTGGATGGCCATATATAAGCGAAGTTTCTGGAAATTGTCATTCATTCACTCCTCTTTCTTGTTACGTATATCAGAGTTTTGTTCTAGTTGTTAGGGTTTATTTGAGTTGATGATCTTTTGTTGAAGATCATCTTGTATTTCTCTATGTGTTTGAGAGTTTATTCTTCTGGTATTGATGATCATCTAGGTATTGTATTGTATTTTGTTTTTGATTATAGATCTCACAAAATTGTGAGATCTAGGGTTTGGGGGTGTTTTTTTGGTTTGGGTAACTAATAAGATTTTAGTCATCGTTCACTCCTCTTTCTTGTTACGTATATCAGAGTTTTGTTCTAGTTGTTAGGGTTTGTTTGAGTTGATGATCTTTTGTTGAAGATCATCTTGTATTTCTCTATGTGTTTGAGAGTTTATTCTTCTGGTATTGATGACCATCTAGGTATTGTATTGTATTTTGTTTTTGATTATAGATTCTCACAAAATTGTGAGATCTAGGGTTTGGGGGTGTTTTTTTGGTTTGGGTAACTAATAAGATTTTAGTCATCGTTTTGTCGCTTCTCTGTTGTTCTTCGTGTTTGTGATATTTTTCATACCATTTTTACAATAAGGCTTCCGATCTTTTAAAATTGTGGGCCTCGGGCGAGTGAAGAAAATGGAACTCTAAAATATGAACTCATATATAAAAGTGAATGATACGATGATAATTGTGATAACAATAAACAAGATAAAAGCATGGATAATCCATATGGTGTGTTAAAGTAACACCTTTAGTCCCAAATTTTAAAAATTACATTCATATTCTCTGTGGTTTGTTTGGTTGTTACTTGGATAGTCACTAGAATAGATGGAGGTTAGTTTTTCTGGTTAAGTCTATGTGGAATGAGAAAATTACCCTTAATGATAAAATAATTTTTTTTTGTAAACTTAAGAAACACATGGGCCCCACATTTTTTTATTTATAAACTAACAAAAAACACATCCTTATTCTCAATCACTAATGTAATCTTTCACCAAAAACGCCAACATCCCTAAAATTTCGGTAGCCCCCTTCCAGACAACACCTCTGTTTATCTCCAGCCCCATTCACCCCACTTTGCACCACCGCCCACTTCTCCTGCGCATCGCGCCAGGATCTGGGGACTCCCGAGCGACGCGCCTAGGCAGCCTATTTAGGCCTAGACAGGCTACGTTGCATGTATAGGCCCGCCAGACGTCGCAATCTGAAGCCACGTGTCCTGGTATCTCCCGTGCGTCGCGGGAAGATAACAGGGATTCTGGCGCATGGCGCCTGGGACGCCCATATTAGTTTTCTTCATTTTTCGTGCTGGTTCACGCCGTCGAGTCCAGGGATACGATCGGGGGTCCTTATAAGGTGTTTTTTTTTGGTATTGTTACATCCTGCTTACCTTGTTTTAAATCTCGTCCTCGAGATTCATTGAAAAAATAAGGATACTTTCACCTCATCTCTTATTCCAGTTCCCATGTATATTCTGGTCCTCTTCTTGAATCCCATTTTACTTTGACCAGTATTAGCCTTTTATGCTTGAGGTTCTTAATCTTTCTATCTTCAATTTGTATAGGCTTTTCAACAAATTTCAGTTTCTCATTTACCTTTACATCTTGAAGTGGTACTATCAATGTTTGTCGGCTAAACATTTTTTAGGTTACCTACATGAAATGCATCATGTACTCCTGCCATTTCTTCAGGTAGATGTAGTTGATAAGCTACTGGTCCAATGCGTTTGATGATTTTGAAATGTCCAACATACCTTGGGCTTAACTTTCCTCGTTTACCAAATCTGACGATTCCTTTCCAAGGTGAAATTTTTAGCAATACTTTATCTCCCACCTGAAATTCCAATGGCTTTCGACGATGGTCTGCATAACTCTTTTGGCGATCTTGGGCCGTTTCAGTCTTTCCTTGGACTTGAATTATCTTGTCAGTTGTTTCTTGGATAATCTCCGGTCCTGAAATTGTTTTTCTCCTATTTCCGCCCAACATACAGGTGTTCGGCATTTTTGTCCGTAGAGTGCTTCAAATGGTGCAGCATTAATGCTTGTATGACAACTGTTGTTGTAACAAAATTCAATTAATGGTAAGTGATCATCCCAAATTCCTCCGAAGTCTATCACACAGGTTCTAAGCATGTCTTCCAGAGTCTGAATCATCCTTTCACTTTGTCCATCTGTTTGAGGGTGATAAGTTGTACTTAAAGTTAATCGAGTTCCCATAGATTTTTGAAAAGTTGTCCAAAAATGAGAAGTATTATCTGTCGGACACAATAGATAAAGGGATTCCATATAGTGAAACTATTTCATCATACAGCTTAGCTAATCGTTCCATACTGAAGGTTTCTTTCATTGGTAAGAAATGTGCAGATTTCGTTAGTCTGTCCACAATCACCCAGATTGTGTCGTTACCTTTTCGCGTCTTGGGTAGTTTGGTAACAAAATCCATTATTATCAATTCCCATTTCCAAACTGGCAATTGCTGAAGTAAGCCTGAAGGTTTCTGATGTTCAGCTTTAACTTGTGGGCAGGTTAAACACTTAGAAACATAACTTGCAATGTCCTTTTTCATTCCTATCCACCAATATTTTTTCTTTAAATCTTGATACATCCTGTTGCGTCCAGGACGCATTGTATATGTGGATTCATGAGCTTCTTCTAAAATTTTGTCTCGTAAATTTCCTTGGATAGGTACCCAAATTCCTTTCTTATGGAATCTCCAAATTCTGCGTGATTCTTGTGCTAATTCTTTTATCATTCCCTTAATCCCTTCAGAATCATTCTTGATTGGTGTCTCATGGGTATTCTTTAATTGTTCCATTGAATCTATCTGCAAATTTAATCTGAGAGGACGTACCCTTTTTGGCTTCTCATGATACTTTCGACTTAGAGCATCAACTACTATATTAACCTTTCCTTCGTGATATTGAATATCACAATCGTAATCAGTGAGAATTTCCATCCAACGTCTTTGCTTCATGTTTAATTTCTTTTGCCCAAAAATATATCTTAAACTGTTGTGATCGGTAAAGATAGTAAACTTACTACGTAAAGATAATGTCTCCAAATCTTGAGGGAAAATATTATCGCTCTCCCAACTCTAGATCATGTGTTGTGTAGTTTTCTTCATGCTTCTTGAGTTGTCTTGAGGCATAAGCAATCACTTTCTGACGTTGCATCAGTACACATCAAAATCCTAATTTTGATGCATCAGAACATACTATAAAATCTTCAGTTCCTTCTGCCAAGGCAAGGATTGGTGCATTAGTTAATCTTTGCTTTAGAATCTTGAAAGCTTCCTCCTGTTTTATTCCCCATTCAAACTTAACTCATTTGCAGGTTAACTTGGTTAATGGAATGGCTATCCTAGAAAAATCTTGAATAAAGCGTCTATAATATCCTGCCAGTCCAAGAAAACTTCTTACTTCCTTTGGTGAATTAGGGACTTTCCATTTGGTAATAGCCTCGATATTTGTGGGATCTACATGAATTCCTTCATGATTAACTATGTGTCCAAGAAATTGTACCTCTTGCAACCAGAATTCACATTTTGAGAATTTAGCGTAAAGCTTTTCCTTTCTCAATAGTGTCAGAAGTGTCTCTAAATGGTCAGCATGCTCTTCCTTAATATTGGAATAAATGAGTATATCGTCTAAGAAGACAATTACAAATTTATCCAGGTATGGTTTACATATTCTATTCATCATGTCCATAAATGCAGCTGGAGCATTTGTTAGACCGAATAGCATGACTGTAAACGCATAGTGACCATATCTAGTTCTAAAAGCGGTCTTAGGAATGTCTTCCTCTTGTACCTTCAATTGATGATATCCCGAACGTAAATCAATGTTGGAAAAGAATCGGGCTCCTTGAAGTTGATCGAATAGATCATCAATTCTCGGTAGTGGGTACCAATTTTTAATTGTAACCTTATTCAATTCTCTGTAGTCAATACACATGCACATCGACCCATCTTTCTTTTTGACGGATAACACAGGCTCTCCCTAAGGCGATGAGCTAGGTTGTATGAACCCTTTTTCCAGTAGTTCGTCTCGTTGCTTCTTCAATTCCAACATCTCCGTTGGTGCTAGTCGATAGGGTGCTTTGCCAATCGGTGTAGTTCCTGGTATTAGGTGAATTCTAAATTCAACCTCGCGATCAGGTGGTAGTCTAGGTAGCTCTTCTGGAAAAACATCTGAGAACTTCGATACTACAGAAATATCTTTTAGTTCTTTTCCTTTAGTACTAATTATCGCAGAGATCATATATACTATCCTCCTTTTCGTGCATAGCTTGCAGCTTTCATTACAGAGATGAATTTTACAGATGTTGTTGGCTTGTCTCCCTGGATTGTGATATTTTCTCCTGTCGGCGTACAAAGCTCCACATAATTTTGATCACACAAAATTCACGCATGATTGGCTACCAACCAATCCATTCCTAATACAACGTCGAATCCGGCTAGATTCAATGGTAATAGGTTAGCAGTGAATTTATGACCTAAAAATTCTATCTTTCCTTCCAGAAGGATTTCGCTTATTTTGACAGAATCTCCGTTTGTTGTTTTCACCGTGTACACTTGGCGAAGTTTGGTTAAAGGTTGATTGAGAAATTTACAGAAAGTAGTATTTATGAAACTTTGGTTTGCGCCAGAGTCAAATAATACTTTAGCATAGACATCATGAACTAGGAACGTACCGGTAATCACATCGGGAATCAACTTGGCTTCTTTGTCTGTCAGTACGAAGGCTCTAGCGGTCTTCTTAGGTCCTTCAGTTGTCTTTGCCTTGTTGTTGGTTGCTGGGGCTAGTTTCGGGCAGTTTGGTCGAATATGACCTGCCTCTCCGCAATTGAAGCATACTTTAGTGTTCATTTTCCTTCTACATTCTTCTTCCCTATGTCCTGGTATTTTAGAGAAATTGCAGTACCTAGTACATTTCCCGCATGCCTTCTTTTACAAAACTTACGTAGAGGTGAAGAAGATGAATATGCTCCTTTCTTACGATAGGAATTACCAGAACGTTGTTCCTTAGAGAAATTGCAGTACCTAGTACATTTCCCGCATGCCTTCTTTTACAAAACTTACGTAGAGGTGAAGAAGATGAATATGCTCCTTTCTTACGATAGGAATTACCAGAACGTTGTTCCTGGGTAATCTTTTGGGCTAAATCCTTTTTCTGATTTTCTTCCCTTGTGCGTACCAGCCCATCTGTCAGAGTGTTAGCAAGCTCTACTGCCTCTTCAATTGTTTGTGGTCTAGCTGCTTTGACTATGTCTCGGATTTCGCTAATTAATCCCCATATGTAAAGAGAAATTAATACTAGTTCTGGCGATGCCAGTGTAGGTACTATTCTTGCATATTCAAAGAATTTGGTAGCAAATTCACGACAATTTACCCTAATCATTTTATGGTTTATAAATTTGTTAGCTATCTGTTCCTTTTCACGAGGAGGACATAATTTCCTTTCAACTATATCCTTAAAATTATTCCATTCCATATTATAGACCTTGTTACCCCTTTCGATTGAAGGATGGTATTCCACCACTCCAATGCTTCGTCTTTAAAAAGATTGGAAGCATACATTGTCTTATCTTCTTCAGCACATTTACTAATACTTAATACGGCTTCAGTCTTTTCTAGCCAGCGCAAAGTTGCAATGGCTCCTTCATTACCAGAGAATTAAATTGGTTTACAGGACAAGAATTCTTTATAAGAACAACCATAACGATGGTTTTCTTTCGTTTAGGAAATGGAGCTTTGACAAGAATGTCGTTATCTCCATTGACGTTGTGACTAGGTTCAGGGGAGTACGTTTACTGCCTATAGTATTACTGTTGTTTTCAAGCGCAACATTCTTAATAGTATTAATAATAAATGGCATGGCATCAATTATTCCTTGAGCTACTATATGTTCTATAGCACTCTTATCGACGTGATTTCTGTTATTTTATTATTATTCTGGACTTCCTGATTTACTTCATTCGACATCTGAGTTGCAAACATTATCAAATATTAATATCACAGAAAGAAAATAAAGATAGACAAATATTCAAACACATTTGATCAAAATCGTCGAACATTGCGACTTTCTACTCTTTATATATATATATGCATCAGTACAACCTATTACAATTATACAGGTTGATATTTTATATTATGCGTCGTTATATATATATATATATATATATATATAGGTGATATTTATATTATGCATTATATGTGTTACATATTAGTGTGTTTTTTTAATCAGAATATGATATATATATATATATAGTATTATATTAAGTTTCTTGTTTTTAGAAATGCCCATCCCTCTCGTCGTACTTCCAGACGAGGTTTTCTCCTATGGTGCGTATTCGGGTACCTTCGTTTATAAGTTCTTCGCCATAGTGACGAAGTTCTGCTACGCGGTCAAGGTTCATTAGTGGGTACATCTCGGGTTCGGGTTCCATTGGTGGAAAATATGGATCATTTATTAAATTTTGGAATGCCCACTCATTTGACATCCATTGTTCCAGGGCATTTGGTGTTGGTGCAGGAAACCTAGGGATTTCCTCGGGGTTGAATGCGGGTATTGGCTGTTGGTTTATAAGGTCGGGTTCTGGGTACATTGGTATGGGTGCTATTGGCTGCTCTGGTTGAAATAGTGGAAATGGTGGTTCAGGGTTTGCTAGTAAGTTCAGGTTTAGCTGGTCTTCTGCTGGTTAGAAAAGACACAATTTGCCAGCCTCTGATCCAATTCTTCCCACAGTGGTCTGGTAACATTTATTTGAGTTGGTCCTTCTGGTAGGGTTATAGTTGCTTCTTGGTTTTTCTTTTTCCTTCGTTTTTCCCTTTTTTTCCTTATTAAACCATCCACGTTTCTTTGGTGGAAAACTTTCAGCTGATTTGGCTCGGAAAACAAAAGATTCTTCTGCTCTGGCTTTGTATCCTGAGGTGGCTCCAGAGGGTCCTTCCTCCATTTCCGAATCAGCCATGTGGAGAAATGTCACACCCCAACCGATGGTGGAAACATCAGGGTTAGTGGCACTAGACGACCAGATTGTCTCATGAGAAATTTCCATAACACTATTCAATCAACAATATTTTAACGTCTAATATCCCATACTATTAAACAATACGTTATCAACAATGTCACGAAATACATAATTTTCCCATAAAACAATAAGGTTCGATTTTCCCTAGATTTATTACATTTGGAAACTAAACAAAAGCAAACTAAACTACGCGCGCTACATCCAAAGCATCCAAGCTAAAATCCTCAACCTGTTACATACGTTAAAATACAAGTCAATACAATTAAGTAAAGGTGAGCATACGAGTTTTTGCAATACTAGCATAATAGAGAAACCGTTCGCGAAATAGTCCAATTACATATCATGATACACCAAAACACATCACACAGATAAACATAGGCTTATTTCTCATGCTAACCACCGTGAGAAGGCTTGCACGTCCATCCTAACTAGACCCCGTTAGGTGTTAGCCACACTATAGTACCATACTAGCTAAGGAGGCAAGTTAATGTTCTAGTCACATGTTTCTAGTATCATGTATTGAGCATACATAGTCAGATTATTCGCGTGTGATAAATAGTTTGTTTTTGTGAAGTGATTTTGATAGGGGAACGTATGTAACACCCAAAAAGTGCATTAAAGCGAAAACATGTCAAGTATACTCACAGTCGGAGCGTTTAGGAGAGAGTAGATGACTGTCGAGAGGTGAAGAGGAGCACCGGATCAGCCTGCATACGCGAACGGACGTGCATCAGTCTCCGAAAAGCTGAAACAGTTAAGTTTGAGTTGGGCAGTAGACAAGTTTGGGTAACTTGTATGTTTTCATACAAGTTCGGGCAAACTTGTAGATAACTGCTGAGTTTCAGTCAAGTTCGGGCGAACTTGTCTAATTTCCAAGGAAATTATGCAAGTTCGGGCGAACTTGTAGGAAATGTTAACTGAAGAGTCAAGTTCGGGCGAACTTGTATATTTTCTTGAGAAACTATGCAAGTTCGGTTGAACTTGTAGGGATTTGGTGTGAGGAGACCCAAGTTCGGTCGAACTTGACACAGATGGGTACAAGTTCGGTCAAACTTGACCTGGTGTGTTGGTGATTTTCGAGCGAACTTGATGTTTTCGAGCCTAAAATCTTGCGTTTTCGCGTCGTTTGCTGAGGAAATCGAGTGTCCATCCCTCCAACCTTAAGCCACTCAGTAAAGCTTAGGCCGGAGAGGTCTTTTGGAGCAAACTTAGCCATTTTACAGAAACTCGGGCTAATCCGAGCAAACTTGAAGGTTCGTACGGGTTAGTCCAGCTTGTGTAAAGTGACGATTTCGTCCTTATGCTTCCGGATCTGAGATCTAGCCTCGACAACGCCTCGTTCCACTCAAAAGTGAATGAAACATACGTCATTAGTCCGAAAATGGAGTAAAAATCAAGGTTTTTAAAAGGTTTTGCTCAGATTTAGTATGGATCTGAGTGAAAACAGAAGTTTTGATGGAAAAAATGAAGATTTTTGTAAACAGAAGAGATTTGATGAAAACGACGGCAATGCCTTGTCCAAAATCGTTGTAAAACGTTGATAAACATAGTTGTAGTTGAAATCGAGTTGATTCTTACTTAGAAAACAGAGGGTTTCGGAAGCTCCGAGCGAAGTTGCAGCAAGTTCAAAAGAGATGTTAGAGCTGGGTATTTATAGGAGAAGGCAAAAAGTGGGAGCTGGGGAGTCAAGTTCGGTCGAACTTGCATGAAATTCATGCAAGTTCCGGCGAACTTCCTAGGTTTTCAAGAGAAATCAGTTAAGTTCGGCCGAACTTGTACATATTTGTACAAGTTCGAGCGAACTTGAGGAATATAAGGGATTCTTGTGTCTCAGGCAAGTTCGGGCGAACTTGTGGTAGCCAAGTTCGGCCGAACTTGGCCTGGCGACCAAGTTTGTTTGTTGATTTCGTGTTAAGTGTTCGTTTGGCAATTCGGTTCGTATTAAATAGTTATATTAAGCGTTAAAATTGATATAATAGTGCGATTTAGCGATTTGAGTGTGCGAGAGCAATGCGATAGCAAGCGTAATCATAACCACAAACATACACAACACATAAATAACATAAAAACCATATAATTAACTGCGAGTTACGATGCGATGAGATTAGTGATGCGATTTAATAAGCGATTTAGATGTGATATAACATACATAATTGTAATTAATTAACATAAACTTTTCTTATAAACGAATCTCGAGATTTACAAAGGATAGATATAATCGATAATAAAAGAAAAAGGTAACAACGAAATTCTGAGTTGTTACAGTCTCCCCTACTTTAGGAAATTTCGTCCCAAAATTTAAGTAGTGGTCGTAACAAAGAGGTGCGGGTACTTAGCCTTCATGTCACTTTCTAATTCCCAAATGAACTCTGTGCCGCATTTGCCTTCCCATCGGACCTTCACGATAGGGATGCGTGAGCGCCGTAGTTTCTTGGTTTCTCGGTCCATGATCTCGTCAGGCTTTTCCATGAAATGGAGTGTCTCGTTGATATGCAGATCTTCGAGAGGTACATGGAGATTTTCTTCGGCTAGGCATTTCTTGAGGTTAGACACGTGGAAAGTCGGATGAACGTTATTAAGTTCTGCCGGTAGTTCGAGATGATAGGCTACTTTATCGATCCTTTCCAGAATCTTAAAGGGACCAACGTATCGAGGCACTAGCTTTCCCTTCTTCCCGAAGCGGACCACTCCCTTCCAAGGTGCAACCTTTAGGAGGACGTGATCTCCCACTTCGAACTGTAGGGGCTTGCGGCGTTTGTCAGCGTAACTCTTTTGACGACTCCGAGCTTTCAATAGATTGTCTCTGATCTGGAGGATCTTGTCCGTCGTTTCTTGAATTAGCTCGGGACCGGTGATTTGTGCTTCTCCGATCTCGTGCTATGCAATAGGCGATCAACATTTTCTTCCATAAAGTGCCTCAAAAGGAGCCATTTGTATGCTGGTATGATAACTATTATTGTACGAGAATTCAATTAAAGGTAAATGGGTATCCCAATTAACAATGAAATCTATGATACACGCACGAAGCATGTCTTCGAGGGTGCGGATCCTGCGCTCAGTCTGACCGTCGGTTTGAGGGTGAAAAGAGGTACTGAGATTGAGAGTAGTACCGAGAGCGGATTGAAAAGTCTCCCAGAGATGCGAAGTAAACGACCGTCTCGGTCAGAAGATGATGTCACGAGGCGTCCCGTGTCGACATATAACTTCGTCGGTATAGATTCGGGCTAATCGATCGACTTTAAAGTCTTCTCGTATAGCAATAAAGTGCGCGGATTTGGTAAGACGATCAACGATAACCAAATGCTATCGTGACTAGATGAAGTGCGGGGAAGTTTAGTAATAAAATCCATAGCTATACTCTCCCACTTCCACATCGGGATTCGGGTTGTTCGAGTAAGCCAGAGGGCCTTTGATGCTCGGCTTTAACCTTTGAGCAGGTTAAGCACTGTGAAACGTACACGGCGATATCCTTTTTCATGCCCGTCCACCATACTTAGAACGAAGGTCCTGGTACATCTTGTCGGCACCGGGGTGAATGGAATATCGAGATTTATGAGCTTCGGTCATTAGCATTTCACGAAGATTGTCACGGGTAGGAATCTAAATGCGATCGAGATAGTAATAAATACCATTTGGTTTAACAACAAGCTGAGTTTCGGCACCACATATCATTTCTTCCTCCAAAGTATTCTCGTTGAAACAAGCGAACTGGGCGGAGCGAATCATGATTTCAAGATCATTCAAGATTTGAGAGTCACGAACACTATACACATAGCTTCGTCGACTTAGAGCATCAGCGACGACGTTTGCTTTGCCGGGATGGTAGCGTATCTCACAATCGTAATTGTTGAGAAGTTCAACCCATCTGCGTTGGCGCATATTCAGTTCCTTTTGATTGAAGATATGATGTAAGCTCTTATGGTCGGTGAAGACCGTACACTTGGTACCGTAAAGGTATTGTCGCCATATCTTCAATGCAAAAACAACTGCACCGAGTTCGAGATCGTGGGTTGTGTAATTCTTCTCGTGGATCTTGAGTTGCCGAGACGCATACGCGATAACCTTGTCTCGTTGCATGAGAACAAAACCAAGACCAAGGTTTGAGGCATCGCAGTAAACAACGAAATCGTCGTTTCCGTCGGGAAGAGCGAGTACAGGAGCGTTGCATAGCATATGCTTGAGCGTTTGAAAAGTTTACTCTTGCTTGGAATCCCAAACAAAAGGTTTGTCTTTATGGGTTAAGCGGTAAGCGAAACGGCGATTTTCGAGAAGTCGGCGATGAATTGACGGTAGTAACCCGCCAATCCAAGGAATGAATGTATTTCGGAAGCATTCTTCGGCGTAATCCAACTCTTGACGGCTTCAATCTTTGCAGGGTCGATGTGAATTCCTTGACTATTAACGATGTGGCCGAGAAATTGGACTTCTTCGAGCTAGAATTCACATTTTGAGAATTTAGCATAAAGGCGATTACCTTGGAGAAGTTCGAGGACTAAACGGAGATGGTGACGTGTTCGTCTCTCAACTTCGAATAGATAAGGATATCATCAATGAAAACAATGACGAAACGATCTAAGAAGGCTTTAGACACACGGTTCATTAAATCCTTGAAACCGCGGGTGCATTGGAAAGACCAAAAGGCATGACCACGAATTCGAAATGGCCATAAGAGTACGAAAGGCGGTTTTCAGAATGTCTTCTTCCAACACGCGTGACTGATGATAACCGGAACGAAGATCGATCTTAGAAAAACAAGTAGCACCTTGAAGCTGATCAAATAAGTCATCGATACGAGGAAGAGGGTAAGGTTCTTTATCGTGAGTTTGTTAAGTTCACGATAATCGATGCACATTCGGAACATCCCATCTTTCTTTTTCACAAAAGAATGGGTGCGCCCCTATGGCGAAGTGCTCGGACGTATGAAACCTTTATCAAGAAGCTCTTGAAGTTGGCTTGATAGCTCGCGCATTTCTGATGGTGCTAGGCGATAAGGAGCTTTAGCAACGGGAGTAGCTCCGGGAACTAAATCGATACGGAATTCGACATCTCGAGTAGGGGTAAACCAGGTAAATCGTTGGGAAAGACTTTAGGAAATTCACAAACAACGGGAACATCTTTGAAGGTTTTCTTTTCTTTCTCTGGGTTCACAATGTGGGTGAGGAAAGCAATACATCGCTTTTGCAAGCATTTGTGCGCTCGAGTACATGATAGAAGCATCAACTTCTTTGAGGGAGTTTCACCATAGACATGAAGTTGATCGCCGTTGGGAGAGGGAAGCGAATCATTTTGTCAAAGCATACAACTTCAGCATGGTTTTCACGAAGAAAATCCATACCTACTAAGATTTTCGAAGCTACCTACCTGCATAGGTATGAGCTTGATCGAGAAGACATGGTTGTTGAGCTTGAGAGAACAACCACGTAGGACGGAGGTGACGGTGACGGACTTTCCGGTGGCGACTTCCACATCGAAAGTCTTTGGGAGTTTAGCGCGCTTACATTTTAAAACCTTTTCGAATTCTAACAATACAAAAAAATATCGGCACCAGTATCAAATAAACATGAAGCATAAATACCATTAACGAGGAACGTACCATTAACAACGTTGTTGTCATTCTGAGCCTGGCGGTGATTCAGGTTGAAAGCCCTTCCACGCGCAGCTTGTTGTTGCTACTGAGGCTTCGGTGGTGGCTGCTGCTGGGGCTGCTGTTGCTGCGGCTCTTGCTTCACGGTACGGTTTGGGCAGACATTTGCAAAGTGGTTCGGATCACCACACACGTGCTTTTGGAGCTGCTGCTTGTTGCTGGTTATTCTGGGGAGTACGCTGAGGAGCTGGCAGTGTGGAGCTTGAGGAGCTGCTTGGCGAGGACCGGTACGGCAACTAACAGTAAAGTGACCGTATGTATTGCAGTTTGTGCAAAAACGGCAGTTTCCATCCACCACGTGATGGTATGTGCACTTAGGGCACAGTGGGGTGGACCGATGTACGCACGTTTAGCTGGGGGTGTGTCCTGACCAGGAGCCTGATAAGGCTGAGAGTTGAGCGGTGTAGCAGCAGCGTAGTTCTTGCTAGGGTTTCCTCTTTTGCGTCCCTGCGCTTTCCCTTCGGATCACTGGGTGGTTCGATAGCAGCAGTTGGTTCGGTGACAGCTTGATTGGCAACTTTCGCATGGTTCTTGAAATAACCATCTTGAACTCGCTGATCATTGATCTCACGGCGAGCATGTAGGTTTCCTCGATGGTTGTAGTACGAGCAACTTTCACAAAATTCGTGACACATTCGGGTAGACCACGGATATACTTGTTGATAGCTTTCTCAGTAGTATCAACTTGGCTAGGACAGATGATGCTCAAAATCTTGAATCAGTGGGGTTGAATCCAGCATTGTCGGGACCATCTTGTTTGATTCCCCAAAAACTCGTTCTCGAGCTTTTGCATTTCATGCGGAGGACAGAACTCCTACATCATCACTTCCTTGAATTCCTCCCAAGACAGATTATAGGCTTCATCATTACCGCGCCTATTCCTTTCGGCGGTCCACCAGTCGAGAGCACGGGACTGGAAGACTCCTGTAGCGTTCACCGTGCGGAGTTCATCGGGGCATCCACTTTGCCTAAAGGTGACCTCAATGGCGTCAAACCAATGGAACATAGAAGTCGGTCCATCGTTGCCCGTGATGGCAAGAGGTGCACAAGCTTTGAAATTTTTGAAGCTGAATCGTGACTTAGGGTTTTCAGCTTTCGAGTCAACCGAGGAATTACTGCTCACAGCATGAATTTCCGAGACGATTTGTGGGATAACCTTAGCCATTTCCTTGGCTACCATTGTAGCGATACGCTTGTCGGCGTTGCTGTGCTGGAGATTCCTTCGGGTGTGCGATCCCATTGAAGACATCTACACGAAGGATTTAGATTAGATGAGATTCGATTATAATAGAGTTATGTTTAAGTATTTATTATTATTATTATTCATACAAGGACCAAAATCACATAAACACGTAGACAAGTAAACATGTAGGCAGGCAAACACGTAGGCAATAAGCACATAGCACGTAAGCACGTAAGCACATAGGCACGTAAGCACATATTTTGCACGTATTCACCTTCTCATAAGTAAAGCGTAGTGCGTTCGAGATGCGATGTAATAGCGAGATATAAGCGATATATAGGCGAGTAATACCGCACATGAGGCACACACGTCCTCATAGGCGTAAGCGAGTTAAGCGACTAGTTTGGTTGGTGTATTAATTAGCGTTTTAGATTGCGAGGGCTGTGCGAGTAGTGCATGCATTTATGGAGCGTAAAGCGATAAAGCGAGAAATCGATAACGCGAGAAATAAATAAAGCGAGAAATCGAATAAAGCGAAAATTTCTCAAAATTTTAAACACATATATAGTAATAAACTCGATGATACGTAAATTGACGATATAGGCTTAAATCAATTGGGAGTGTCCGGGGTTTCGAGACGTTGACTACCAAAGTGGTTCGACTACCCTTTGAACTTGGACCCACGTTTTGGCCTAATAGATAGATGCTCTCACCGCAAGCGGCTAACGGCATTATCCTTCCGTTTACTACATGATCCAAATCATCAGAATAATCGAGACTTTGGTGAGATTGAAAACCGAGTAGGCGGAATTTGTTACTAAGATGCGGGTTTCACCCCTAACTTAGCAACATCGTTCCTAGTTGTGGCTACGCGCACCGAGTACATCGGGCGTTCCACTAGATAGAAATGGAGATTTTCGTCGAGGTTTGGATATCACTCCTAACTCAACGAAGGTTTCTCGTGCGATAGAGATTGCGCTGAGTGAATGATCTCATCGAGAGTTCTCAGTTTTCACACCTAGTCTCGACTTGATCACTCGTTTTGTGTGATACGAGCGTTTCCAAGCGTGTATTTTGTAATAGCCTCAGGAAAGGCACATTTAAGCATTTATGGCAAGTAGTTTAACATTTAAGTCAAAGATAGGTCAATCGGGTACTTAAACATGCTACTAGGTCAAATCATGGCAATTCTACCTATTATCCTAAAATAATGGGCTCTGATACCAATCTGTCACACCTCAACGATGGCGGAAACATCAGGGTTAGTGGCACTAGGCGAGCAGATTGTCTCACGAGAAATTTCCATAACACTATTCAATAAACAATATTTTAACATCTAATATCCCATACTATTAAACAATACGTCATCAACAATGTCACGAAATACATGATTTTCCATAAAACAATAAGGTTCAATTTTCCTAGATTTATTACATTTGGAAACTAAACAAAAGCAAAATAAACTAAGCATGCTACATCCAAAGCATCCAAGCTAAAATCCTCAACATGTTACATACGTTAAAATACAAGTCAATACAATTAAGTAAAGGTAAGCATACGAGTTTTGTAATACTAGCATAATAGAGAAACCGTTCGCGAAATAGTCCAATTACATATCATGATACACCAAAACACATTACACAGATAAACATAGGCTTATTTCTCATGCTAACCACCGTGAAAAGGCTTGCGCGTCCATCCTAACTAGACCCCGTTGGGTGTTAGCCACACTATAGTACCATACTAGCTAAGGAGGCAAGTTAACGAAAATAAGTCCTAGTCACATGTTTCTAGTATCACGTATTGAGCATACATAGTCAGATTATTCGCGTGTGATAGATAGTTTGTTTTTGTGAAGTGATTTTGATAGGGGAACGTATGTAACACCCAAAAGGTGCATTAAAGCGAAAACGGGTCAAGTATACTCACAGTCGGTGCGTTTAGGAGAGAGTAGACGATTGTCGAGAGGTGAAGAGGAGCGTCGCATCAGCCTGCATACGCGAACGGAAGTGCATCAGTCTTCGAAAAGCTGAAACGGTTAAGTGTGAGTTGGGCAGTAGACAAGTTCGGGTGAACTTGTCTAATTTCCAAGGAAATTATGCAAGTTTGGGCGAACTTGTAGGAAATGTTAATGAAGAGTCAAGTTCGGGCGAACTTGTATACTTTCTTGAGAAACTATGCAAGTTCGGTCGAACTTGTAGGGATTTGGTGTGAGGAGACCCAAGTTCGGTCGAACTTTACCCAGATGGGTACAAGTTTGGTCGAACTTGACCTGGTGTGCTGGTGATTCTCGAGCGAACTTGATGTTTTCGGGTCCAAAATCTTGCGTTTTCGCGTCGTTTGCTGAGGAAATCGAGTGTCCATCCCTCCAACCTTAAGCCACTCAGTAAAGCTTAGGCCGGAGAGGTCTTTTGGAGCAACTTAGCCATTTTATCGAAACTCGGGCTAATCCGGGCGAACTTGAAGGTTCGTAAGGGTTAGTCCAGCTTGTGCAAAGTGACGATTTCGTCCTTGTGCTTCCGGATCTGAGATCTAGCTTCGACAACGCCTCGTTCCACTCAAAAGTGAACGAAACATACGTCATTAGTCCGAAAATGGTGTAAAAATCTATGTTTTAAAAGGTTTTGCTTAGATTTAGTATGGATCTGAGTGAAAACAGAAGTTTTGATGGAAAAAGATGAATATTTTTTAAACAGAAGAGATTTGATGAAAACGAAGGCAATGCCTTGTGCAAAATCGTTGTAAACCGTTGTAAAACGTTGATAAACATTGTTGTAGTTGAATCGGGTTGATTCTTACTTAGAAAACAGAGGGTTTTGGGTTTCGGGAGCTCAGAGCGAAGTTGCAGCAAGTTCAAATGAGATGATAGAGCTGGGTATTTATAGGAGATGGCAAAAAGTGGGAGCTGGGGAGTCAAGTTCGGTCGAACTTGCATGAAATCATGCAAGTTCGGGCGAACTTGCTAGGTTTTCAAGAGAGATCAGTTAAGTTCGGCCGAACTTGTATATATTTGTACAAGTTCGAGCGAACTTGTACATATTTGTACAAGTCGAGCGAACTTGAGGAATATAAGGGATTCTTGTGTCTCAGGCAAGTTCAGGCGAACTTGTGGTAGCCAAGTTCGGCTGAACTTGGCCTGGCGACCAAGTTTCGTTTGTTGATTTCACGTTAAGTGTTTGTTTGGCGATTCGGGGTGTATTAAATAGTTATATTAAGCGTTATAATTGATATAATAGTGCGATTTAGCGATTTGAGTGTGCGAGAGCGATGCGATAGCGAGCGTAATCATAACCACAAACATACACAACACATAAATAACATAAAACCATATAATTAACTGCGAGTTGCGATGCCATGAGATTAGCGATGCGATTTAATAAGCAATTTAAATGTGATATAACATACATAATTGTAATTAATTAACATAAACTTTTCTTATAAACGAATCTAGAGATTTACAAAGAATAGATACAATCGATAATAAAAGAAAAAGGTAACAACGAAATTCTGAGTTGTTACAAGAAAAGCATTGGATACACTTTTATCACTCAGCTGCGGACTCATAAATTGTTAAAATAACATAGAAATTTACATTATATATTTTGAAGTTTATTTAAATAGATATCACTCATAAGTTAATTACACAAAATTCCTAATATTAATGTTTAAGTTTAGGTATTAGAGTAACACCTAAATAGCTTAAACTAGTGGCTCTGATACCACCTTCTATCACGGCCCCCGACCCCTACCGTGGGAACGGTTGCCGCGAGACAGTCAAGTGGTACCGGTGTTTATTAATTTGGCAGCAGAAAATATCATCAGGATCGATGTTAGGAAATTAAATTCAGAGTTTATCAAACACCAAAGTTTTAATAATGGATAAACCATTTCCATTAAAATGTTTTATAGGGATAAACCCATATTCCATTAAAATGTTTTATAGGGATAAACCCAAATTAACAAAAACATAAGTTCTTTATTTATTCAGGTAATCATAGCAACTTTATTTAAGCCTTCAGTGCTCCATAGCTGGCTTCTATGACTTTCACAGTAAGTTACCTGAAACGCGTTTAAAAACATTTTGGTCAGTTAAAAATACTGGTGAGTTCATTCAAATTTTGTAAAAAGACACATGGTTATATTTCATAGTATCAAGGGCAATTACATTGCTTTTATCTAACAAAAACTCAATCAGTATTTGTCATGTTGGCAGTTACAATGACTGTGGTCATACCACTATTGGCTAACTTTCGTCCAATAGTGACGCTGAACTAAGTAGTGTATACAAAACCCCACATACCGACAGTAATTGCAGATTAGCAAAAACTTAATCACTGTAAATACAACTTTGTAAAACAGTTTAGGGTTTTGTAAAAGCATTTGAGAAAAGTAGAATGACTCACTTTGTAGATTTAGGGTTGTTATCTTAGAGCTTCCTGGTGCTATTTCTGGGTTCCTAATAAAATTACCATGCAACATGTGTTAAGGCAATAACCCATTTTAAACTTTAAGATACCTCACGAGACAAAACCCCAACGTAGTTAACAAAGTATAGCCTTATAAACAGGCAACACTTTGGCATCCGTTGCTGGGTTTTAGATCACTCGGACAGGGTATCGAATTAGTGATTAGGGTTAAAACACTTACAACGGGGTAATGCTATGCAGGTTTAGGGGTTTCGGGGGTGTATGCAGAGAAAACGGAGGTTACAGAGAGTATACGAACGCGTTTTTCATTCGAAAATGAGCAACAACTTCAGTCCCATGCCAATGCGTTTATAGGTCAAATGGGCTTCTCCCGCGCGTCGCGCCAGGATCAGGGCATTCCCGCGTGACGCGCCTGGGCAGCCTATTTGCCCTAGATAGGCTATGTTGCATGTATAGTCCCACCAGACGTCGTGATCTGAAGCCACGTGTCCTGGTACTCTCCGTGCGTCGCGGGAGATGCCAGGGATTCTGGCGTTTGGCGCCTGAGATACCCAGATCAGTTTTCTTTGTTTTTCGTACTGGTTCGCGCCGTATGAATTTGGGAATACGATTGGGGGTACTTATAAGGTGTTTTTTGGGTATTGTTACACAATTTAATAGCATTAGTTTAGGGGGAGATTGTTAGGCCCTAAAGTGTGAGACTGATGCATCAAATATACGTAACGGGCTATGGTTACGAATTGGGCTTTACCGGGTTAGTTCATATTAGTATTTGGACCTTTATAGATGATTTGGGCCATGCCTAAGGCCATGTGGGCTAGTGTCACACCCCTAATTTCCACGTGTAACACCCGGTGGGCCCGGTTGGGGAATATCGTGACGTAAGTTGATATCATCATTACCAAACAATACAATAATACACAGCGGAAGTCTGGATAGTTACTATTACAAACGTTTGAATGTTCAAAGTTCAAAAATAATAAATACAACGCTTGTAACTAGATCCATAGGCGGATCGAAATGTGAATACAAAATGAAACTTGACAGACTAAGGCCTTCTAAGCAAAGGGTTGCAATTCCTTCTTAAGCTTCGCCAAGTACTTCCAGCCTATTTACGTATACTTGTCACCTGCGCTAAGTCTTTTGAAAATACGTCATTTTTCACTGGTAAATACATTTAACCGACTCATTTTGAAAACATTTCGAAAACATTTAGTGTACACAATGGTACTTTGTTTTATAAATAACTTGGGATAAATAATTTCATGTTATCAATTTTACATGCTAATAATACATTTAGAGCCCGAAAACTATGTCGGGATCATGATTAATCGACACACCACTTTCACACCTTTATAGGTGCACCCCTATTGGGTAATACTTTATTTTAGCATCTGACGGGTGTATGCCTACACCCCGTGCTTAGGTCGTGGCCATTTGCAATTAAATGAGCCGTGGATATCCAGGACACGGTTGTTTTAACCCCCAACTGTTTAGTATTAAGCAATACAAATTAAAATGGATTATTTGAATTCCCGACTCATTGATCTTTGATCCCATATCCAACCATGCGGTATTAGTATACCGTATCCCAAGCCCGTATAAGTGAAAATAAGTTAAAGTATTTACCTGGCTCGCAAAATCTCTAAATAATAAGAAAATAAGCAAAGCACAGCCGTAATCAATAAACTACCTTGGCGACACTCTACTGGAAGTCTCTAGTCTGGAAAGGGGGTTTTATTAACCGATTAGTTAGTTAGCAGGTCTTTATTTAGTCATTGACTTACACCGGCTAACTTAAAATAAAGATAACGGTATGAAAGCGCTATATTAAGCGATGACCGAAAAAGAATGTATTTTGGACCCAACAAGTACTAGGACTTGCATAATATGGGTTACCATTTTGAATTTTGGAGTTTGAGAATATTTTGATATGGTTAAACCCGTTTTCGGTTAAGTTGCGTAAACTAGTCACGTAGGCTTAACCGTACGCATATAAGCGAAACTGGGTAACGGGTGAATCCTATACAAGTTCCATATGCCATTTAGTTTAAAATATGTTATTATAACAATAGGTTATTGATATGACGGCCCGTTATGGTTTTAAAAGCAAACTATGCCTTAAAGGGCGTTTTCGTCATTTCTAAAATGTAATAAACGGGCTTATCTGTAAACTAATGTTATTAATATAAACAATCTGTAAAAATACCTATTTTATGGTGTTATATCAATAGGACATCAATTATATGCGTGGTTTATAGTTTAAGACCAAACTATGTCCCGAAAGGGTAATTTTGTCATTTCACATATAATTGATAACTTATTTGGGAATCTGAGTTTGGGACATGTACCCACTGTTAATAATTTGAAAATATGTTTTGAAATCAGTAGGTACCAAGTCTCAATGCTGCAATATGGTTTTAAACCACATTATGCGCCGAAACGGCGATTAAGTCGCTAAATGACGATTTAAACGATATTTATGTAAAATTGTTGTTGTGACCAGGTTTGAATGACCAAAATATGTTAATATATATATTACATCAGTAAGTATGATGTTTTGATTTATAAAAATGTTTATAACCCATTTAAAGTGTCGAAAGGGCAATATCGTCATTTAAAGGCTTAGTAGGCAAACTATAGCTTAAACTCAGTTTACAACCTGAATGAATATCCCAAATAGTCCTAATAATGATATTACATCAGTAGGTATTGAGTTTTGATGTCAAAATTGTGTTTAAACCATTTTATGTGTTAAAAGGGCGTTTTAGGCATATTTAACGGATACTTGTGTAAAAACTCGGATTACTACATGGCCATGTCCTATAACTCCAGAGGGTTATAGTATACTATATCATGGTCATAATGCAACTTAAGGATAGAAGCTAATGTTGCTAAATCGGGTCAGAACTGAAAGTCAAAGCAAAAGTCAACTTTTGCGACTTTCGGTTTTGAACCGACTTTAGACCTGCACTTGACGGGCGAACATGTTTATACATGTTCTAATACTTATTACCAAGTTATTAAAGTGTCAAAATGTATTTTATAACACCTACATTATCATATATGAATTTTTTTTAAAACTGACCCAGTTTGACTTTTTATTAATAGCTTTGACCCGTCAATTGACCAAGCAAACGTGGTAATCAGGAGGTGCCCTCTTGAGGGATTAACACCTACCTAATTACGATCACGTAGCCACATTCATACCGAACAATGGCTGGACCGTAATGGTCTTAGCTCAAAGTCAAAGTGTTTTTACGTCAACGCTTTGACTTTGGTTTAAAGCCTAATAAAAATGAAAAGAAAGGATTGGAACACTTACAAGTGAACCAATGATGACTTAAGAAACTCAGGGGATTGCTCGTTGAAGATTAGGAGCCTTCCAAGTGAGTAATAGAGAGAAAGAAAGTGAGAGGTGCAAGAAGTGAGGTTGATGAACACCTCGATTTATACTTGGAGATCATGAACAAGATCAATCCAAGTGTTTAGAGCTCACCTAGGATCACTCCAGGTGTTACATGAGGTGTCAAAAACCAGAATTGAGGCCATGGTTTCGGAATTCAGGAGCTGAAGTGGGTTAGGAGGTGGCAAGCATGCAGGTTCTGCAGCTGGCTGCCAATTCTACGAACGGGCTTCTCCCGCGCGTCGCGCGGGGACACCAGGTCCCTGGCGCGTGCCGCCTGGGGTTCCAAATCATAAATTTCCATTTTGGCCCCTGAACTTCTCCAAACTCCCATATTTCGACATAAAAGCATGTTTTATTCAATATGGCCCCTGGTTAGCACTCTCGTTAGTATAACCGAACATCATTAAGCTTCGGGTTCGTTAAAAGGTCACTCAGAGGCATAGATTTAGCATGTTGACATGTTTAACCCCTCGACTTTAATATTCACCACTCAGAGGTTATAAAATAACATGTTGGCGATTTTTGTCTCTCTCGTTTAGCACGTGGCAACCAAAGATTTCGGGACACGTGTCGGAATTTTATTAGATGAAATTTTCGAGGTGTCACAACTTCACCCCCTTAATAAAAATCTCGACCTCGAGATTTATTCGAATAGATAAGGGTACTTTTGTCGCATATTGGACTCGACCTCCCAAGTATATTCGGGACCTCTACGAGCATCCAATTTGACCTTCACAATAGGTACGTGCTTCCTACGAAGCTTCTTAACTTGCCGATCCTCGAGCGCAATTGGTTTCTCTATGAAACGCAAGTTTTCATCAATCTGTATATCCTCATGAGGCATTGCTAGCGACTCATCCACGAGGTATTTCTTCAAATTGCTGACGTGGAAAACATCATGGATTCCACTGAGCTTTTCCGGTAGCTTAAGCCTATAAGCTACGGTTCTGACACATTCGATTATTTCGAATGGTCCAATATACCTCGGCTTAGCTTGCCCTTCTTCCCAAAACGCATTACACCTTTCCAAGGTGATACCTTTAACATAACCTTGTCCCCAATTTGGAACTGTAAAGGTTTACGCCTTTTGTCGGCATAGCTCTTTTGTCTATCACGAGCTGCCTTAAGTCGATCACGGATTTGCACAATCTTTTCCGTGGTTTCGAGGACGATTTCGGGTCCAGGTAGTTGGGCTTCTCCGACTTCGGCCCAACACACAGGCGTCCTACATTTTCTTCCGTATAAGGCTTCAAAAGGAGCGGCCTTAATACTTGTGTGGTAACTATTATTATAAGAGAACTCGATTAGGGGTAAGTGATCATCCCAACTTCCACCTAAATCGATCACACAAGCTCGAAGCATGTCCTGACGGGTTCTGGTGTTCTGCCTTAATTTGAGAACACGTCAAGCACTTTGATACATGATTAGCTATATCTTTCTTCATACCCATCCACCAATAATTGGGTTTAAGATCTTGATACATCTTGTCGCCTCCTGGGTGAACCGAATATTTAGAATTATGTGCTTTTTGGAGGATTATCTCTCTAAGTCCTCCAAGATCGGAACGCAGATCCGATCATTCATCCTAAACATTTCATCCTTTATAGATGCTAACAGATCGATGGTTGCACCTAATCCTTCCTTGGCAATGTTGTCCTTAGACATGGCTTGTTTTTGTGCATTTAGCAGTTTTTCATTCAACCTGTTCTTCAGCTCAATGCTCTTGGCATTGATCCTTAAAGGTTTGATTCTTTCCTTGCGACTAAGCGCATCAGCGACTACATTCGCCTTTCCTGGATGATATGGAATCTCGCAATCATAGTCGTTGAGTGTTTCCATCCAACAACGTTGCCTCATGTTCAAATCCTTTTGATTGAAGAAGTGTTGCAGACTTTTATGGTCAGTGTAGATGATACACTTTGTTCCATATAAATAGTGCCTCCAAAGTTTAAGTGCGAATACTACCGCGCCCAATTCTAAATCATGGGTGCTGTAGTTTCTCTCGTGCACTTTTAGTTGTCGTGATGCATAGGCAATCACTCTGCCTCTCTGCATAAGCACACATCCCATGCCAGTGTGCGATGCATCACAATAAACCACGAACTCCTCCACACCTTCTGGCAGTGTTAACACCGGGGCATTGCTCAACTTATGCTTTAATGTCTCAAAGGATTCTTGTTTTTTGGACCCAGTTAAATTTAGCATCCTTACGAGTCAGGATTGTCAAAGGAGCGGCTACTCGTGAGAAGTTCTCAATGAACCTTCGATAATAACCAGCCAGTCCTAAGAAACTACGTATCTCGGAAGGTGTCTTTGGGGCTTCCCAATTCATTATTGCTTCTATCTTTGCTGGATCTACTTAGATACCATGTTCAGTTACTTATGACCAAGGAACTGAACCTCACGTAGCCAGAATTCGCATTTAGAAAATTTTGTGTATAGCTTCTCTTGACGCAGAATTTCAAGAATGCACCGCAAATATTTCTCGTGATCATATCGATTTCGAGAGTAGATGAGTATGTCTTCTATGAAGACAATGAGAAACTTATCTAAGTATGGTTTGCAGACTCTATTCATGAGATCCATGAATGTGCGGGTGCATTAGTGAGTCTGAAAGGCATCACTAGGAACTCGTAATGTCCATATCTTGTTCTGAAAGCAGTTTTCAGAACATCTTCGTTTCTAACCGTAAGCTGGTGATATCCCGATCTTAAATCTATTTTCGAGAAGTAGCTTGCACCTTGTAATTGATCAAACAAGTCGTCGATACTGCGCAAAGGATAACGATTCTTGATTGTTATCTTATTGAGCTCACGGTAATCAATGCACATCCGCATTGATCCGTCTTTCCTTTTGACAAAAAGGATAGGAGCTCCCCAAGGGGAAGAGCTTGGTTGATAAAACCTTTCTCTAATAGTTCATCCAGTTGGGTTCTTAATTCCTTCATCTCAGTTGGCGTTAAACGGTACGGAGCTTTAGCTATGGGAGCTGCTCCAGGTATGATGTCAATTCGAAACTCTACCTGCCTATCAGGAGGTAAGCCAGGTAATTCTTCTGGGAACACGTCCGGGTATTCAGAGATGATAGGGATATCCTTAATCCTTGGTTTGGGTTCATCAACGGTGACTTGTGCCATGTAGATGACACATCCCTTTGTCGTACATCTAGATGCCTTAAGTAAAACTGCCTTATCAGGTAATCCAAAATGTTTGTCTCCATGAATGGTGAGGATTTTACTAGACGGGGATTTGATCTCGATGAGTTTCTTATCGCAAGCAATGCATGCTTGGTTGTGCGATAACCAATCCATGCCTAAGACTACATCGAATCCCGCTAGTTTCATGGGTAAAAGAGAGACATGGATAGAATGATTCTTGATGGATATGAAGCATCCGTCAAGAATGGAAGAAGCGGTTTCTATAGTTCCATCAGCGAGCTCTACTTCATAGGTTATGTCTAGAGTTCTTACGGGCAGGTTTAATAGTTCACTAAATTTATGATCTACAAACAATTTATCGGCGTCCCAATCGAAAAGAACTCTAGCAAAAGCGTCGTTGATAAGGAACATACCCGTTATGACATTGTTATCCTTTATTGCTTCCTTAGCATTCATTTGAAAGGCTCTAGCAGTGGCCTTCTTTGTTTCTGAGGTTTTGGGTTTACCCTCGGTATTTGCCTTTGGGCAACTTGTTTTGATGTGGCCTTTCTCACCACATCCAAAGCAAGTAGCATCCTTGATATTACGGCACTCATGAGACCGATGCCCAGTTTTCTTGCAGATGTTGCATTGCTTTGGTTTTTGTTCTAGGCGACACTGCCCATAATGTTGCTTCCCACATGTTTTGCACGTGGGTTTGTCGCCCGATTTCTGACTGTCCTTGTTGAACCCATGTTTACCCTTCTTGTTAAACCTCTGGGAGTTATTATCCCCCCTTTTCCTCTTTCCATCAGTGTCAGTCTTAGCTGACAATTGCCTCACATAATCCTGTGTGAGGGAGAGGGATAACTCCACAGCAGACATGTAGGTGCCAGGCTGCACCGCTTTAACCATACTCCTGATTTTAGGAGCTAGCCCATTGATGAAACGCGTAATGCGTTTGGGCTCCGGAGTAACTAAATACGGGATTAGTCTTGAAAGAGAGTTGTAGTCGGTGACGAACTTCCGACAGTCCATGTTCTTTATGGTCAAATTTAGAAAATCTGACTCAATTTTCTCCACCTCATGAGGTGGGCAGTAAGTATCCTTCACAAGATCTACAAACTTGGACCAACTCAAGTTGTAGAGATGAACCTTGCCCGTAGACTGGACTAAGGCTTTCCACCAGATAAGGGCATCACCCTTGAACGACTGAGATACATAATTAACAACATTCTTATCAGCGCAACCACTGATATCCACCACCGTTTCCATTTTATCTAACCATCTCAAACACTCAACAGCTCCTTTTTTCCCATTAAAATCACGGGGTCTACAAGACACGAAGTACTTGTAGGAACAACCGTCTCCATGGACATTCGGTTTCTTAGGATGTTCATCGCTCTTTGCTATACTTTTCACATTCGAAAAGTGTGCCTTACTCTTTTTCGGTTCAGAGGGGTTAGGCTGAGACTTAGGTTTGGAAACAGGCTTGGAGCAAGAAGCGCTCGACTTCGGTTGACGATCAGATCTGTCTTTTAAGGCCTTGCCAATTTCTGCGGCAATAAGTTCTCTTAAATCGTTCTTACTAATAAGGATGTTCTCGTTGGCATCATCGTCATTGCGCTTGTTATTTACTTCATTTGAATCAGCCATTGCTGTAGCTTACTTCGATAGATCAAGATGAATTCGGTTAGTCGCTATGGTGTACCCTTATTCATGACATGGTTCTAAGACCACGTATGATTTGAATGTTAAATGTAGTATATTTATATATATAACCTAGGACTTAAAAGACCATCATAGGCATTTATAGATTGGACATAGTCCAGATTTTATCAGTTAGTGCATCAAGTGACACTACTGTATATTGCACATTGGCTTTACACTACCATTTGAGTGTTTGAATACTTTTGCCAGGATCGAACTTGATCACTTAGGCGATAGGGTGTGAACTTTGTCATTTTACCCTTTTTAATAATGTGGCAATAATTGTCACGGGGAATTAAAGGGTAACTCCTTATTGAGAGCTAAATATAGAGAAATGACAAATTTGGAAGTTGAACATTGTTCACCTTTGCTAGACAGAAGGTTACTTCCGAAACTTTCAGTTGCCAATTCCTAGTTGATCATAGTCATTGGCTAATAGATCTTGGGATAATATAGCGGATCAATAAAATTTGATTGAATCATGATGATTGAAAAAACATAACATGGAGAAATTCCATTAAAGAAAACATTACATAATTGCCTAATATATATATAGGACTTGAAATAACAAAATGGTTCACGTAGGAACCTAACAGAAATAATAATGTCCTCGCAAGGACTGAAAAGGAAATAACATTGTCCACGCAGGGACTTTTGGAATTTAAATTACATATATGAAAATACAATACTAGTCATCCTTCCTTCCTTTTACGGCTTTGTAAAGCTTCTCGATAAATCTCGTTGTTTTCTTCTCTTATTTCTTGACCTGTTGTCGCATTTCTCGGACTTGATCCAAGGCTTCGTTAATAGCCTCAAGTGGTGCTTGTGGTTGAGGCTGAGGTGGAGGTGGTTGCGGCTGAGGCGCAACTGGATACGGATACCCGTAAGGCGGATATCCGGTAGTGGCATAAGGAGGTGGGTAACTAGGGTAAGAAGAATGGTAGAGGTTATTATGAATAACTGCATCATAATAAGGATCCTGCTCCATTCTAGGATAGATGTAGTTATACAAGCCAGTAGGGTCAACAATGTGAAACCCTGGTGGTCCTATATATGTAGGTATTGGGTTGGCAAAATCCGACGGTGGTAGAGGTGGTTGAGGCAGAGGCTCAACAGCTGGTTGCAGCGGGGGTTCCGCCACTGGTGAGGTGTTTGAGGGTCCACCCATTTGTGGGTCCTCAGGGATGATGGGGTAAGAGGATGGTAAAGGTGGTAGCGAACCCGACCTTTGACCAGCACGTACCGACATACGTGCCCCACGCTTTCGGCGTGGTTGTGATGATGATTCAGGTGGTGGCTGAGGTTGGTCCACCTGTTGCATTTCTACATCCTCGGCTTGAGGATGTGGTGATGGGGAATGGTGATGGGGAGTGCTGTGGTAGGAGGGCGTGTTTACAAACACATATTGCGCCCATCGCTTCTCATAATCATCAAGACCTCGGAACGAAGATCCTGCCAAGGAGTTCGAGCCATTAGACAGCTCGGTAGGGTGACCGTATGATCCGGTTTGTGGAAATTCCTCCGGGTCGGAATCTTCCTCATATGGGTCGGTGAGTCAACTGGAGGGGTTTTGGGTGAGGGTTGATTGACTGGGTTATCGAAATAGGAGTTGAAGTATTCTTGTTGGGAATGGGAGTGCAAAAGGTGGGATTGATGGGAATGGTGTGAATGGTAGGAATGCTGAGAATGTGAATGAGGTGGGGAGTATTCATGTGAGATCGAATGTCGGTAAGGTTCAAAGGGTGATGAAGAATCTCCGGATCCTTCGTAAGGGTTGTATTCAGGTAAGTTGGCTGCTCCAACTAAAGAGGGTCTGTATGGTGGTCTAAAGGATGGTCCAGTGAAAGATGGTCCAGTCATTGAGGGTCCACCCCTCATGGGTCCTTTGCCTTTTCCTCTGCGTCTGAATTTAGGCGGCATGTTCCTACTTCAAAAACAAGTTGAATATAGTACAAAGCTAGAATAATAAGATGGAAATGATTAAGCCTAGGTCAAAGTCTAGACTCAAAGTCTAAGAGATGTGTGTTATGATGTATTCCCGAGATTAAACACAAAAGGCTAGTGTTTAATTCACTCGAGAGTTGGCTCTGATACCAACCTGTCACACCCCTAATTTCCACGTGTAACCCGGTGGGCCCGGTTGGGGAATATCGTGACGTAAGTTGATATCATCATTACCAAACAATACCATAATACACAGCAGAAATCTGGATAGTTACTATTACAAACGTTTGAATGTTCAAAGTTCAAAAATAATAAATACAACGCTTGTAACTAGATCCATAGGCGGATCGAAATGTGAATACAAAATGAAACTTGACAGACTAAGGCCTTCTAAGCAAAGGGTTGCAATTCCTTCTTAAGCTTCGCCAAGTACTTCCAGCCTATTTACGTATACTTGTCACCTGCGCTTAGTCTTTTGAAAATACGTCAGTTTTCACTGGTAACTACATTTAACCGACTCATTTTGAAAACATTTCGAAAACATTTAGTGTACACAATGGTACTTTGTTTTATAAATAACTTGGGATAAATAATTTCATGTTATCAATTTTACATGCTAATAATACATTTAGAGCCCGAAAACTATGTCGGGATCATGATTAATCGACACACCACTTTCACACCTTTATAGGTGCACCCCTATTGGGTAATACTTTATTTTACCATCTGACGGGTGTATGCCTACACCCCGTGCTTAGGTCGTGGCCATTTGCAATTAAATGAGCCGTGGATATCCAGGACACGGTTGTTTTAACCCCCAAATGTTTAATATTAAGCAATACAAATTAAAATGGATTATTTGAATTCCCGACTCATTGGTCTTTGATCCCATATCCAACCATGCGGTATTAGTATACCGTATCCCAAGCCCGTATAAGGGAAAATAAGTTAAAGTATTTACCTGGCTTGCAAAATCTCTAAATAATAAGAAAATAAGCAAAGCACAGCCGTAATCAATAAACTACCTTGGCGACACTCTACTGGAAGTCTCTAGTCTGGAAAGGAGGGTTTTATTAACCGATTAGTTAGTTGCAGGTCTTTATTTAGTCATTGACTTACACCGGCTAACTTAAAATAAAGATAACGGTATGGAAACGCTAGATTAAGCGATGACCGAAAAAGAATGTATTTTGGTGACCCAACAAGTACTAGGACTTGTATAATATGGGTTACCATTTTGCATTTTGGAGTTTGAGAATATTTTGATATGGTTAAACCCGTTTTCGGTTAAGTTGCGTAAACTAGTCACGTAGGCTTAACCGTACGCATATAAGTGAAACTGGGTAACCGTGTAACATCCGTCGAAAAACGGGTTTCCAAAACCCGCTTCGTTTATTAATCGAATAATTAGTTATAATTTTCGTTGCATAAATATTGTTCATTTTAATTTTAAACAATACATAATTAATAAACATATTAGAATTTAAAAACTATAATTATTAAAAAGTAAAAATAAGCAAAGAAAAAAAATAAAAGAAGCTGCCGGGTTTCGAACCCGGGTCAGCCCGTTCAACAAACAACCACAACACCACTCCGCCACATGAGTCTTTTGTTAATATACTGAAACAATTAATACTTATAATAAAACTCGAAATCAAATCCAGTAATCAGCGCGCCCAATCCGCAGTCGCCGGAAATACCGACGATTTCGCTAAATTTCGACCGTTTGACTGAACGCGTGAATTAACTTCGGCATCGGTTATAACCGATGTCTAATCCCCCAATTCAAGTCGTAACCGCCGGAGAAACATTGACCACGAATCAAGATCAAATTCGGACTCGATTCATTCTGTTTCTTCCTTATAAATACTCATCCAAGTCTCTGGTAATCTTTTCGTTCAAAATCGCACAATTTCTCGAAGTCTTAGCACTCGCCGGAGATATTCTGCATTCGCCGGACTTTCACCGGAAAACCGAGACTTACACCAAATCGGTAATTTTCTCGACTCTTTCGTTTTCAAACCATTGTTAGACATATATTAACTTCATTCCTTCAACCAGAATCGGTCTTAGACGACATTGCCGGAAATTCCTGCACTCGCCGAAAAATCACTGGAAATTCCGAAGTCACGCTGTGAATCGGTACAATCATCTAAACCCCCTGATAACCCTTGCTTAATAACTTAATTTCACAATTCGTTGATCAAAACTGTTAATTAATCCACTCAGACGGAATTCACAAATCAGAGCCGACGACCCTTGCCGGAAATCTGAGAAAAACATCCTGTTCGGTACATTCGATTCCGTAACTCTCTTTATCCATTACATTTCAATCAATTATATGTTAGACGAACGATTTAAACAAGGACAGTCGGACATCTTTGTCTGTGTCTTTATGAATGAAGAAGATGAAGTCGAACATTGTGTATAAGTTTAATTAAAACAGAATATTTAACCAGGTTAGACACACAGTCCAGCGGTGGACTGTGTGCAATCACACAGCGCACGTCACGAGTTCGAACCTTACAACGCACCGATTTTCAGAATTAAAACCAACCTTTTTAAAACTGAATCAGAACAAGTCACAATATGTTTATAAGAGTAATATAAACCATAAGTTAAACAGATTAGACACACAGCCCAACTAGTTGGGCTGTGCGCTTACGAACCGAAGGACCCGAGTTCGACTCCGGGTCCCTACCACCGGTTCGACATATAAATCCTTTTTAATATAAACCAAATAAAATAACAATTAATTAGTATATATATATATATATATATATAATTAAAACAGAGAATATTTCGGGTTAGACACGTAGCTCAGTTGGTAGAGCTGCGTGCACGCGTACGAGAGGTCTCGGGTTCGAACCTCACTCAGCGCACACTTAACCACAGTCCGACCGGTCAACGGTCCGGTCAACGGACCGGTCAACGGTCAAAAAAGTCAAAAATTTTTATTTTATTTATTTATTTATTTAATTTAAAAATCAATTAAAGTACTTAAAAATAATATTTTTAAAGTTAGAAAATGTCCTTAAACTCACAAAAATAAATCTAAAAATCCATTCATTTACCGAACTATTTCGTTATTATTTTTAGGTTAGTTTTCCTCGTCGATCAAATCCCAAAACTCGTGCGCATCCAACATCATCCAAAGAATGCACCCAATGTGAGTGAATCTCTACAAATTCCCCGTTTTAATCACGTTTTGGGGTGTATCATGTGTCGTACAATTCCGTTATTATATAAATATAAACACTTGTGCATTCATCATATGTGTGAGCTATTGTGTATCAAATGTGTACAAATTGTTGTGTGAATTATGTTTAGTTTGAATTTATCATTTTCAGTGCAAGCATTTCATTAGGCCCATCAGCTCCCCGTGGGATACGGGTTGAGTACAGGTGCCTCATTCGATCGGCTCCGTTTGATTGAGCCTTGATCTCACATACATCATCATCATTGATGTCATTCGATCGGCTCCGTTTGATTGAGCCTTGATCTCCAATACATCATCATTTATGTCATTTACTCATCCAATGTGGTTTGTGTTTGTTATATACATATGTTTGTTCACATGTGATTATTGCACAAATTTTCAATATTAAATACATCAAGAAATTAATAACAATGTTTTATCAAGGTTCACTCGCCAACTTTTGTTGACCCAAAATATCCCCCGTTTTACACATGATACAGGTGATCCAGTTGAGACAAGAAACACATAAGAAGGCTTAGAAGAATAATTCAGTTTAAGTTTTGGATTGTATTACTTAGTTTCATTTTCCCTTGTATTTGTATGGATTTGATTTGACTATTTAAAGTTGTAATTTGAATTTAATAAATATGAAACATTTTAGTAAGCATCATGAGCTTTGGTGATAACCCAATTATGCCCCGACTCTTATTCCGCTGCGGGTCGGGGTGTGACAAACCGGGTGAGTCCTATACAAGTTCCATATGCCATTTAGTTTAAAATATGTTATTATAACAATAGGTTATTGATATGACGGCCCGTTATGGTTTTAAAAGCAAACTATGCCTTAAAGGGCGTTTTTGTCTTTCTAAAATGTAATAAACGAGCTTATATGTAAACTGATGTTATTAATATAAACAATCTGTAAAAATACCTATTTTATGGTGTTATATCAATAGGACATCAATTATATGCGTGGTTTATAGTTTAAGACCAAACTATGTCCCGAAAGGGTAATTTGGTCATTTCACATATAATTGATAACTTATTTGGGAATCTGAGTTTTGGACATGTACCCACTATTAATAATTTGAAAATATGTTTTGAAATCAGTAGGTACCAAGTCTCAATGCTCCAATATGGTTTTAAACCACATTATGCGCCGAAACGGCGATTAAGTCACTAAATAACGATTTAAAACGATATTTAAGTAAAATTGTTGTTGTGACCAGGTTTGAATGACCAAAATATGTTAATATATATATATTACATAAGTAAGTATGATGTTTTGATTCATAAAAATGTTTATAACCCATTTAAAGTGCCAAAAGGGCAATATCGTCATTTAAAGGCTTAGTAGGCAAACTATAGCTTAAACTCAGTTTGCAACCTGAATGAATATCCTAAATAGTCCTAATAATGATATTACATCATTAGGTATTGAGTTTTGATGTCAAAATTGTGTTTAAACCATTTTATGTGTTAAAAGGGCGTTTTAAGCATATTTAACGGATACTTATGTAAAAACTCGGATTACTACATGGCCATGTCCTATAACTCCAGAGGGTTATAGTATACTATATCATGGTCATAATGCAACTTAGGGACAGAAGCTAATGTTGCAAAATCGGGTCAGAACTGAAAGTCAATGCAAAAGTCAACTTTTGCGACTTTCGGTTGCGAACCGACCTTAGACCTGGACTTGACGGGCCGAACATGTTTATACATGTTCTAATACTTATTACCAAGTTATTAAAGTGTCAAAATGTATTTTATAACACCTACGTTATCATATATGAATTTATTTTAAAAACTGACCCAGTTTAACTTTTTATTAATAGTTTTGACCCGTCAATTGACCAAGCAAACGTGGTAATCAGGAGGTGCCCTCTTGAGAGATTAACACCTACCTAATTACGATCACGTAGCCACGTTCGTACCGAACATGGCTGGACCGTAATGATCTTAGCTCAAAGTCAAAGCGTTTTTACGTCAACTCTTTGACTTTGGCTTAAAGCCTAATAAAAATGAAAAGAAAGGATTGGAACACTTACAAGTGAACCAAGGATGACTTAAGAAACTCAGGGGATTGCTCCTTGAAGATTAGGAGCCTTCCAAGTGAGTAATAGAGAGAAAGAAAGTGAGAGGTGCAAGAAGTGAGGTTGATGAACACCTCTATTTATACTTGGAGATCATGAACAAGATCAACCCAAGTGTTTAGAGCTCGCCTAGGATCACTCCAGGTGTTACATGAGGTGTCCAAAACCAGAATTGAGGCCATGGTTTCAGAATTCAGGAGCTGAAGTGGGTTAGGAGGTGGCAAGCATGCAGGTTCTGCAGCTGGCTGCCAATAATGCGAACGGGCTTCTCCCGCGCGTCGCGCGGGGACACCAGGTCCCTGGCGCGTGGCGCCTGGGGTGCCAAATCACAAAATTTCCATTTTGGCCCCTGAACTTCTCCAAACTCCCATATTTCGACATAAAAGCATGTTTTATTCAATATGGCCCCTGGTTAGCACTCTCGGGAGTATAACCAAACATCATTAAGCTCCGGGTTTGTTAAAAGGTCACTTAGAGGCATAGATTTAGCATGTTGACACGTTTAACCCCTCGACTTTAATATTCACCACTCAGAGGTTATAAAATAACATGTTGGCGATTTTGTCTCTCTCGTTTAGCACGTGGCAACCAAAGATTTCGGGACACATGTCGAAATTTTATTAGATGAAATTTCGAGGTGTCACAGCTAGGCAGGCCCATGGAGAGCCCATCTGGTGCTTGGACCACCTAGAGTATGTAAACAAGTTTATAGCTCGTTTCTAGGGTTTAAGTCTCCTAAGTTACAGAATTTCCTAGAGATAGAGGGTGAGGCGATTTGTTTATTGTGAGCTTGTACTAGACGATTTTGCTAGTCAATAGTAATAGAATCCTGTGCAAGTTGTAAGTGATTATCGTGTTCATCTTTGTGGTTTTTCGTTTGTTCTTGAATCATCTATTGATTGGATTCCGCACAATCAGTAGGTGTGTTTGATATCATTGTTAGATCCGGTAAAACATGACTTACAATGGCAGTTAAGAGAGAATATGGAATCCAATACTTTGATCTCGCATCTCCTTGAACTTTATTTTCACCAGTGCCTTCATTAATACATCCACTCATTGTTAGTTGTCAGATACGTGCTCAATTATCACTTCATTGTTTCAACACATCCCCGAATAAAGTGAAAACGGGACTTTATTTGCATGCTTTGATTATGGAGCGCCGAGTTTTTCACTAAAGCAATCGCTGAAGTATTATCCACTTTTAACATCTTTCTTCGGTTATCTTCCAGTAACTTCACTTATCAATTCTTTCAACCAAATAGCCTGACATGCTATTGACGCCATTGTATCTGTTTCTGTGAACACCAAGTAATTGGTGCATAACCAAAGTAAAACATGTGTCCCATTGTACTCCGACCATCATTAGCATTAATATTGTAACTACTTTCACTGTAGCCACATAACACGCCTTCTTCTTTCTCGGATAAGCAATCCCGAAGCTTGCGGTTCCCTTCAAATATTGGAGTATCTATTTAATAGCTACCGCGTTACTCTATTTTGGATTTTGCATGTACAACTTACAATGCCAATTGAGTAAGCGAGATCCTGACGCGTCTTAAGTAAATCACAAATACCCAACTATTTTCAATAATTGGTTGCTTAAACTTCATTTTCATCTTTGGCTTTCAATAACTTTAAATTCCCGTCCATTTGAACAAGAACCAAATAACACTCGTGCATCATCCCTTCTTTTAAAATCTTCCAGGCATATGCTTCCTGTTTGATTTTAATTCCATTCGCACCTCGTGATACTTCGATACCCAAATAATATGTTAATTTTCCAAGATCAGATATGTCAAACTGTTTCACCATTTCTTTCTTGAACACATTAATAATAGACAAACTTAAACATGTAACGAACAAGTCATCAACATACACGGCTAAGATTAGTAAAGAATCACCCACAATCTTTCGATACATGGCTTCTTCTTTAGTACACCAATGGAATTTTAACACCTTCAACATTGAATCTAGCTTTATATACCATGCCCTCGGTGCTTGTCTTAACCCATACAACGCTTTAAAAAGCTTGTAAACTTGATGACTTTCTTTCCGTTTAACGAATCCTTCCGGTTGAAGTACATAAACATCTTCCTCCAAATCACCATTTAGAAACACTATTTTCACATCTAAATGGTGTATTTCCCAACCTTCCATCGCTAAAAGAGAAATAAGAAACGGATCATCTCGATTTGCGCAACCGTGCAGAAACTTCATCAAAATCAATACCCTGTCTCTCCACGCACCCTTTTGCTACAAGTCTCGCTTTGTATTTTAATTGTTCCATCTGCGTTCTTTTTAATTTTGAAACTCACTTTAAACCGATTAGTTTAACACCTTTGGTTAATCCACAAGTTTCCATGTATGGCATCGCTCAATCGAATTATTTTTCTTCTTGCATTGCTTTAACCCATCCCCCCTTTAATTTTGCTTCACCAAATTTAGCCGGTTCATCATCAATGAAGCAATTCACACATATTTAATTCGTAGTCACTATATTTAACAGGTAAAATAGACTAACGAGTGGAACGCTTAACCTGAAATTCATCTTCGGTTACAATATCTGTAGTTTCTAGGCTGCTCTGGCAGCATCTGAGCTGCTATCAGTAGTTTCTGGGCTGTTCTGACTTGATTGTGGGCTGTTCATACTTGATTCTAGGTGCTCTGAGCTGTTTTTTACATCACTGGGCTTGGATTTATTGACCCAAGGCCAATATTAATCATACTACACTCGGTAAACGATAAAATAACTAGGTTCGGTTTCACTTCCGGTATGATTTTCAGCACTTTTATTCCACTTCCACCCCTTGTTTCGTCAAATTACACGTCTCTATTTACCACAATTTGTCTAGTTCTCGGATGATATAAACCGTACCCTTTGGACCCGGGTTCGCTTCTAAGATTCACCAAAATATCGGACCGATCATCGAGCTTTTGAACATTCGTCTCGACTTTTGCAAAATCAATACAACCAAAAACTTTAACATGTTCTAAGTCGGTACACAAATGCAAAATCCAGGAGCTATAAGATCCATGTGTATTTGAAGGGAACTACGAGCTTCAATATTGGTACCAGTGGGTTGTTGTATGAATCGGAATTAAGAACAACAATTCGCTAACACCCAATGTTTATATTCAAGAAACTCTCTCAAAACTTGAATTACAATCGCTACCAATCAGATTGGTATATATAGCTAACCTAGACGCGTTAGACTATAACTAGGACACTAATTAATTAGTTAATTTACACAATAATTATCCAACACACTTCCTAAACAAACACATATAGGAATCTAGATAATTATCCACCAATTAACTAATTAATATGTTGTTCACTTGTCTTGCACTCCAAGCAAACCTCCTAGCCATCCTTCACGCATATAAGCCATAGATAGAATAGGAATTCCCAACAATTACTCATGAACAAGCAGCAAGACAAAAGTCACAGAGGTAAAGTCTGTTATGGAAATTGAAAGGGATCACAGTTCCGTCCGAAAAACAATATTGCAAGAAAAATTTTAAAATTCTATAGAAGGAAATTTATGGAAGGAAGGGCAACTTGGAGCTATCTATGGTACATCTTACTCCCAAAATGCAATTTTCTTCTTATTCTGTGTTCAAAAGTTCTAGTATCAATGAAATTTGCCTTTAAATTTGACTTAAATTTTATTTTCAGGGAAGGAAAGTATGATGTGGCGATTTTCTCCTTATTTGTAAGTAACTGTAATTATTATTTAATCTTCCTTTTCTCTGTTGTTTATCTGTATTTTTTTTTTCAAATCCTTATGACCTTACTTTGATGCAGTTAAAACAATTTGGTCAAATTTGGAGTGGAGGGGGTTTCGATGAGGGTTCAGGTTCACGGGTGGATGTTTTGGAGAGCTAGGGCGAATAAGACGTATAGATCGACCGAGAGGCAGAAGTTTGGGTGTATTGATGGGGAAATGAGGATGGGATTTGAGTTGAGTGAGGATGTAGGTAATTCGGATAATTGGGGGAGGAAGAAGGGTGGGAGTGCATTTGATAGTTTAAAGGAAAGGCAAGTGGCGAATGATTTGTCGGATTCTAATAATTGGGGGAGAAAGAGGGAGGATTGAGAGTGTGAAGCCGAAAGAGTCGAATCCGTTTGGGGAAGTGAGGCCGAGAGAATAGGTGTTCAAGAGATGAATAAGAAGCTTGAGGCGATGAAAATCGAGTTAGGATCAGGTGATTGGTTTAAAAGAGGTGGTGGTAAGTCGAGGTCTGTTGACGATTTGTATGAGAAGAGCCGAAGAAAGAACCAGGTTATGGATGTTGATAAGAACCAGGCTGTGGATGTGGATGTTTCTCCTCCAAGGTTTGCATTTTGATGTAAATTTAGATTGAAGTTCTATGGTTTTGTTAGTTGCTTGCTTGAAGAGAAGTAAATTGACATGATTATTATTGTTTAACTTTTTGTTTTTGTTTGAGGCATGCAACTAGAAGAATCATGAATTATATTTGTTAGTTTTAATAAAACACGCATGATATTGGAGTTATACGAACTTAGTGAACGCTTTGTCCCACCAGCGCAACGCACGGCGGGCAAAATTTCAACGAGTCCTCCCAACTCGTATCTTTATGCTGCAAAAGTCGCCAGAGGCTCCATAGTCGGTCAACTGGGGAGTTGAAAGTACTTGACCTAGACAAAGAGTACTTAGGGAGTACTCGGACATGTTAAATTATAACGAAATTAGTTTTTGGAAAATTATATATGTGTCAAATATCATAAGTTTACTAACATTTATAAGAATAGCCAATATCAATATAAATAAAAAATTTGATGTTCAAATAGTAAAGTATTTCAAAAAATGATATTCAATAATAGACATAGGAATTATGTTTATTTTTAAAAAGTCAAACTAGCCAATATTGACCACGTTTGATCGATTCTGAGTAATTATGCGGAGTTAAAGCAAGTCGTCTCGGTAGCCTACCTTGTAGCGATTACTCGGGGAGGAGTCGGCCTCCGAGACCTTGTTCCACAACACTGTGTATGGCTTATCGAATTGTCAACAATGACCATTGAATTTTTCATAGTATGATTCACATTCTTTGAAGATGGATGGTTGAAGATTGTCGCCTCACGTTTTTCATATCTAGGGAGGTTTTTGTTTGATTGGTGAGCCACTAGTCGATGGCCGATGGCCTATTGTCTTGCCAAAGAGAATAGGGGGAAGGGGATGTGGGTTATTACTGAGGTTTTTGTTTGATTGACTTGACGCTTTTGTTCGTCGAATAACTAAAGTATTGGAAGGCTTGTATGTAGCATATGAGTATTGACTATTGGAAAAGGTTATATCAAGTTAGTTTTATATCAAAATATCGTTTGTATTCCAATCAATATTTCACCCACTCATGTTATATCAGTGTCACTTTAATACATTGTTATCCCGTGATTTCGACGTGCCATTAACCATACATTGCTACTTTTGTACATTATAAATTTGAAAAGTTTCTAAGACTTCTCATAAACTTTGTTTTTATGAACTATAATATAAAATTGAACTTTAATGAATGTTAAATATGAATTCAAAGAAGACAAGCAACGATGGTTTAGCCCTTCATTTTGTTATAGTTTAATTCAATTTTCTTAACACCTGATTTAATTCAATTTTCTAAACAACTTATAGAACTTACAATTATAATTCACTTTCTAAAACAAAAAAATAATAGAATTTGGTTCTCTTAATTAATGTTTTACAAATCCAAGCATGAAACTCGGATTGCATTGTTGCTTTTGGCCATAGCCACATTAAAGATGTTTTTCTTACGTTTATACACTCATTGTAAATTTGTCTTGGTCGTGTTTTTTTTTATGCACGACAGGTGTCTTTAGTTTGATAATTTATATTAGATTAGACAAGTATAAATATTATATAATAAGAGGATTAAATATTTTATAATTTGTATAAAACTAATAAACTAATAAGTGTTTCAAACTAAGACCATGCGGTGTGGAGAGGCATGAAGAATAGACGTTATTCGACATGTGGACGCTACATTCAGCGTGCGTCAGAATAGTGGTGTGGTGGAAGAAAGGAGGGTGTGAAAAGGGGCGTTGAAGAGAGCGTTATTCGACACATGACAAACACTTTTTATAATTATTTATATTTATGAATTATATAGAATCTGTTAAATTTAAATAAACCCCAATTAATACTAATTAAAAGCTTACGTAACTTAAATATTTAAAATATTTACATAACATAAAAAGTTAAAAAAACTACACAACTTAGACTAAAAGTTAACCTAAAAACGTATTATTTGCCACGTCTCGTGTAGTGTTTAAGTCACGGCCGTACATGTTATGGTACTCGACGCAAGCGATTTGGATGATGTTGCCTTCGTTTAGCTCACCATCGTCATCGTCCACACTGTTGACTATCACCTCAAATCTCGTACAATCCGTATGAATCATCTGAAAATGTGAATAAGTGCATCCACGCTTCGGATGGCCTCACCCCTACGTAAACAAAATTCATGGTAAACTCGATCCCAAGACAGACCGTTTGTAACGTAGCCCCGTGGTTGGTCACTACCGCGACCCACGATTCGCATAACGCGATGTCTCTTGTACGACCCAAGGAATCATCGGCATTTCGAGTGGTGTTTTGAGGGGGTGTTTTTACATGTAAAATGAATGATAGTTGAATGATTTGGTAAAATGGAAAAGATGGTGTATTTATATGTGTGTATAATTTAAAAAAAAAACACCACTTTTTATTAGCCGTTGGGGCCAACGGCCAAATTTTAATTTAAAGAAAATTGAACCCCCTGTTAAAGGACGCCACATCGACAAAGCAATGAACTCAACGCCGGTGGAAATGTTCAAGCCCAATCCAATGCCATATAAAACACCGATAACAGTGTGGCGTGAAAAGACATAAACGTCACAGATCCACGCTCACACCGTACCGTATGGTCTAACAAATAAATTTACAAGCAAATGCCACATAACAATCGTGTAACTTGGGAGTCCTGGTAGGATGGGCCTGGCCCGGATTTATATATTTATTTTCGTACCAGTTAAGCATCGTATTTGGTACTCAGCCCCGTCGTAAATTGATACGATCAAAATCAGAATGTCTGAAAACATACCATTCGAAATCCAAGCAGAACGGCTTCCTATCAAATCGTTGCTTCAGTTTCGATCGGTCTCCAAACCATGGAAGTCTCTAATCGACAGCTCTCGTTTTATTGCTGATTATAGCACACAGGTGCCACATCTACTTGTAAGGTATGGAGATCAAATTAATTATGAGCATAAATATGTTTGAGTTGTTGATGATGATACGTTTCCCCGACAGAAAGTTGATCTCACTGTTCCTCTATTTGTTAAGATGCTTATAGATATTAGCATACTAGGCACTTCTTACGGCTTGTTGTGTTTGTACAGCAGTGCTTCTCACAATGGCCTTGGAAAGGATGTGGTTGCATTTAGTTTTGTCTCTGTCGACGTTAAAGGAGTCACTTGTTGTGATTGCATATGATGAATTGGCCATGTCGGATTTAGTTGTATGGATGATGGTGGATGGTGTTCCAACATCCTTTACAAAGCTATTCACTATTACACCAAATATTTCACTTGTAACGGGATTTCGGAAGAGTGGTGAACCTATAATTGAAATTGAAGAACAAGATTTTGGACAGCTTGCTGTTTACGAGCCTTACTCAAGACACATCGAGAATCTTGGCACAGAGGGTTCATTTCGTGTGTATCCCTATATGGAGACACTCTTTCTGCTAAATCAGCCAGATCTTACAATTTATAATGGTTGGTGAAGAGCTAAGAACAGAAGCCATTTGAAGCAAGGAATAGAGATTAAGGTGCAATACAAGTTGACCCTTATGATTTGGTTTCATAACAAACATCACTTTATATCATCCCATGTTCTTGCAGTATTGTTTACTATATGTATACAAAATATCTGTGAATTTTAAACACAAAATCCTTAGATGTTGCTACAACCATGATATTATTGTTTCTGAAAATCTACAGTCCATAGTTATTAAAAGCCATCGCCTCTTGCGCCTAGGCGAGGCAATTGTGCCTTAAGTTAAGGCAATTGCGCTTTAATTCTCCATGTGATGGTTCATGCGCAGATTCCGGCGAGATTCCTAAATTCTTGAGAGTTTACGGCCAACTTCTCTAAATTCTGGCAAGATTCTAGCTATATTTCTACTTTTATATAACGAAACTACTTTTCTACACTAATAAACTAGCATTTTATAACTTTTGGTACTAAATTGACAATATTAAACGTTGTATAATAGCTTTAGTTTATTTTATTTGAAGAATAGTATTAATTTTCTATTATATAAAAAAATTTGAAGTTTTTTTTTGTTGTACGCTTTTTTTTCTCAGGCCCACGTTTTTTTTTTGCGCCTTGCACCTAGGCCCCAGGCGAGGCCTATGCACCTTGAGTGCGCCTAACGCCTTTAATAACTATGCTACAGTCCAAGGATTCTGTTTACTCTGATTGTATAATTTCTTCCATTTTCTTCATCTTGAACTGGAGTGTTATAGGAGCATAATCAGTATAAAGATAATCAAATGAAAGCTGAAAATAATAATGTAAGATCATATACATCAAACTTGATACTCCAATGATCCTCTTCATTCTTAAATGTCAGCCGAACATGAACGAAATGTACGAATCATTTTATCAATTAAGGTGGCTTTAATTGGGGATGTTATTGTTTGTATGATGTAGCGAGTATAGTTGTTTATTTTTCTAAGTTTTAGCGAGTTTAGGAGGTTTATCAAGCAAGGGACGACTTGCTTGGAGGCCAAGGCAGGGACTATTAATAGATTACTAGTCATTACTTGTGAGCTATGTAGTTAATATCCCGATATATCAACCGATATATCAGTGATATACCGGTTATCGGTCCCTTGCCGATATATCGATACAAAATATCTGTCAAAATATCGGTACCGAAAATATTAGCGAGTGATCGATATTTGACCGAATGACCGATATTGGACTCAGATTTGACCAATATATCACCGATTTTCCCGATATGAGTATCTTTCTTCTTAGTTCTACTATTTGTCTTTCTTCTTTTTGCTGCTATTAGTGTTTTAAGTCTTAATTGTTAGCTGTTACTATTATATGTTAGTGTTTTAAGTCCTAGTAAGTTCCTACTTACTACAATTGTTAGTGTTTTGTAAGTTGCACAAGTTTAATAAGTTAATGGTAGAAGAGTATACTGAATTGTTAGTGTTAAATTGTTATATATATAAATTTAGCATGATACTAAAATTACCGATATCCCACCGTGATAACCGATATCTCAAATACTAGTCCTTGACCGATATCCGATATTTTAACGCATTAACTACTTAGCTTGCGAGGGTGTGCATTTGTGAGCCACCACCCATCCCACCCTTCTTATTTGGGATCCAGTTTACCAACAAGTCGGATTTTTCTACAATCCGAACTCCGGGATGTTAGACAAGTGTTGAGTTTGGGTTTTCAAATACAAGAAGTAAAGTGCATGAAAATAATAATGATATACCAATACCTAAGGTTGTGTGTATTGGGGCTGTATATCAAGGGAGCATGCCTTATGGCGCCCCATAGCGCTGCCCAACACCATTACAGGGGCCGCTATGGTGGTGAAAATTTTGGTTGCCGCGATGCTCATCACGGCGTGATGGTGGGTTATTTTCAAAAGAAGACCATTGCCAATGGTCAGAAAATTAAAAAAAATATATTTCATTTAATATCTATAAATATTCCTCATCTCTCCTATTTTTTAAAAATTCATCACACTCAACACACGCTCAATCCCTCTTATCTTTTCCCTTTTTTTATAAAAAATTTAGAATTTTTATACAATGAATCCCTTCAACCGCGGTTTTATTCCCCCGTGTTCGAGTGCGGACACGAACCAAACTAGTAATCCTAGCCGTCACGTCTCTCGGTACCCACTCGACCCACCCCATACAGATCCGGTTTCGTCGATTTTAATCAACATCAAACCGGGTTCATGAACCTATTGAACCAACCACTCTCATGGGACCCAAATCTATACGGTTGGAACCCGAATCAAAACATGGGCGGAATAGAGTCGTCTCAAGCATTCGGATCTGCACAAGCATTCGGGCCGCCACTACGCGAGCCCGAGGTCGTTCCGGAAACACAACCGGAAGTAGAGGAGACGCAAAAAGGAAAAGCAAAACGCGCACATAAAAAGAAAACCGATACTCGAGCGAAAAAAACGTGCAACCGTGGGATGATGAAGAGGAGTACGCGTTAACCCGATCTTGGCTCGACGTGTCGGATAACCCCACAATAGGTAATATTTTTGTATTTTTTTTTTGTATTAATTATTTGTTTATCTTTTTGCAAACAACCAAAGGAAACCATCTTTTGGAACCGTAGCCGAGAGCCTTTTTCAGGCTAATGGGCAGGGGAGATAGCTATTGGCCGGTGGATTAATATCGGGCAAGTGGACCGATATAAACAAGAAGTGTACAAATTTTCAATCCGTTTACCGACGGGTAAAAAACGTATGGAAAAGTGGTCACAACGACGAGGACTTACACAAGCCGCCTTAATAGAGTATCAATCGACTCAAGGTAATTTCCCGTACTTGAAGTGTTGGCAAATTCTTCGGAATAGCCCCAAATGGGCCGACGTCCCTACGGTAGGAACTCCTTCGGCACGGTCGACAAATAAAAGGTTGTTGAAGAGATCAAAAACCAACGAGTCTGGTGAACCCGAAAACGCCGACCTCCGACGCTCGAAACATCGACGTAAACGATGATATTGCGGAGGAAGAGCTGGTGGAAGAGCTACCACGACCCGCCGGAAAAAGAAGCGGTGCGAGATCGAAAAGGCCCGAGTCATCGTCGATGGGATCCGACATAACTAATGCATTTTCAGAGATAAAACCGACGCCTTCAAGACATACACGACCTAGGGAGTAAATGTATGGAAGAGAACCGGGAAGTGACCGAGATTATGCGGGAAGCCAATGGGCTTATGACTTTGAATTCTACTCGAAACCGCACGACCAACTAACCGGAAAAGCGTTGAAGATGGCGTACAGAAGGAGCGAATCGAAAAAAAATAATATTTGAGTTTTTTGTTTTAATTTAGTGTAATGTTTTTTTTTTTTTTAGTGTCATGTTTTTTTTTGTTTTTTTAGTGTAATGTTTTTTTTAGTATAATGTTTTTTAAATTCAATGAAATGGTTTTTAATTTTATAAAGTTAGAAATTAATTAAAAAATATTAAAAATTAATAATTGAGTAATGATGAGGTAGAGGCTTTATAGCCTCTAATGATATAACGACTCATAAAGCTCCTCTATAACGTGGCATGCCACTTGTCGCATAACGCCCCTAAAGGGGTTTTATGACTGACTACACATGCCCCAATGACTTGAATGTGAAAATTGAAATCTCTCTATGCCAAAAGTTACATCTACACCCTTAATTTGTATGATGGTCAAAAAAGAAATTACCAGGATCAATAGGGAATATTTAGAGCTCTGTTGGGGAAAGTATCATCACCACCAAATGAAACAATTTTTTGGGGAGATTAGATATTAACCGTTGAATAGCAAAACGACTTCGTAAGCGTGTGAAATTAAATTTAGGATTAGTTTCATATATGCTCCTACAAACATTAAGAATATCATATACACCCTATAAAAACTAATAATATCATATATACTCAATTTAATTGAACTGTTCATTCTATCCCTATCCATTATAATCTTCTATACTATAGAATAAAAGAAACCAATACGGAACCCTTATCATTATTCTAAACTATTTTTAATTCTTAATAATTATTATTTAATTTAAATTATTAAGTTCAATATATGTTTCAAACATTTAAGAAATTATGGATAAAGTTCCATAACATTTCTTATTATTTATTATATTAATTACTAGGTTAGAAATTATATCTTAATTCCTTAGTTGTAGATAATTATTATTTAATTTAGATTATGAAATTTAATATATGTTTGAAACATTTAAGAAATTACGGATAAAGATCCATAAAATATCTTATTATTTATTTATATTAGTTACTATGTTAGAAATTATATCTTAATAATTGAAACAAATATCGAGCATTTTTATAACAAGGGTGGAGGAAACGATTTTCCTGCTTAACAAATTATTTATTTATTTAATATATTTAAAATGCAAGAACAATAATAACTACATTTATCATGCTAAGAAATTTATCCAAAAACAACCATGCTTTTAATATGCAACTCACGTCCAGATATTTAAATTTTAAAGTTTTATAATTTAATAATAACCGATAATTTATACTTATCTAACTAATTTAAATATTATTTTATAGCTATAAGTTTATCTAATTGGCTAATTGCTATATGCTGGACATTTCAACAGTTTTTTAGAACTAATAAATTAAGAGCACTATTATTTAAATAAAGCTTGGGTTATTAAATGTATGTTCATATGATTGTTAAAACTCGTAAGAAAGTCGATTATACACTTTGTCTTCTAATCGATGGTTCAATGCTTTCATATTTATAAACTTGACAAACATCACAAGTTTTGATCATACATGACAAAAAATTCTATTTGAATATTAGAAAAGCGTCTTAAAACATTGTTCTATAATTGTTAAATCTTCGTTATTAACTATTTGATTTTTTATTTACTTAACTCGTGTAATGACGGGGTTATAACCTAGTTGTTTATATTCTAATCTTCTGGTTACTTCCCTCCTTCATCTTCATTGTAGCTACCATGAAAGTGTAAAACATGGTGGAAGCAGGTTTATAATTTTTAATGTTTTAGACATTCTAATCTACCTCTAACAATCAAACATGTGAAACATAAAGGCAGGTTGTGTATAATTCTGGTATATGCTTTTTGGGGAGATCATTCCTTTGAATTCATACGATTCCCTTAGTTTTCATTATGAATCCCCAATCTAATAGACCAAAACCCCCTTTCGAAACCTTCAGTTTCTCGACAAAAATCTAGAAAATGGCACTGATTTCGAACGCAGCCACTTCATCATCAGATCCAGAATCATCAATCTACCATTTGCCCTATTTCATCAACAACCCAACCCTACCCCCTTTTCTTCTCTGCCGACTCAACCCACTGTCATCGCCACCCCACCGATCAACGGTCTTCGAGCTGGCAACACCAACCCCCTATCTTCGGCATAACCCTAATAACAGCCTTCTTTTTATCTCTTCCTGAAAAGCTACCGCCGGAGATCGATTTTCTGCCGCTGGAGATAAGTGGGGGTGGTTATACACGATCGTGATAGTGTTTATACATGACGGTGAGAGCGGCTATACGCGACGCTGATGGTGGTCGACTAGATTCGAAATCACGACGGGGATGGTGGTCGTCAGGTTTGGTTTTTGCCCGACCGTGGTTAGTAGATCTTTCAAACACTTTAAAAACTTTACTAAATCTATAAAAACACTACAATAACAAGGGTGAAATGGTAAATTAAAAATTACTTTTAATAAGTTTGGGTATATATAGTTTTACACAGGTGTGTGTGATCAAGGCCGTCTTTGAGGGGGTGCGGGGTGTGCGACGATCACAGGGCCCAAACCCTTCAGGAGCCTAAATATTTTTAATTTTGTTAGAATTTACGTTGTATAAGCTAGAATATATATTTACTGAATCGAAGAATGACACAAACAAGCTCTTGTCGGGGTGATTATTGTCTTGCTTAAACAACAAGGAGAATGAGTTCTAATCCGACGTCTCCAAATTTTCTATTTTAGCTGCATATGCATTTAATGCCTAATTTTATCAATTACATCTTTCCCTTTTAATTAATAAATTACTAACTAAACTTAGCTAAAAATAACAATTTAAATTACTTTCACATAAATTTTAGTGATTAAATAATTGATGAGTTTATAATACATGGAAAAATTAGCGAAAAAGGGCCCAAAATTTTTATCATGCACAGGGGCCAAAAAAATTTGTTATTTTCGAAGACGACCTGTACATGATACTTTTAATATTTGCAAAGGGTATATATGAAATTGCGTCTTAAATTTAAGTCTAGTTTGTGATATAGTAGCGCAATTGCTATGTCAATTTATTCAAGAGTATAATTTTAAAATACTAATTAATTTATGATAATTTTTAGAAATTATAAAAAAATACTCATGCAAATTCTTACCGGCATCTTCTTCGTTACTTTGGTGTTTGTTTTTAAGAGGTAAAATGTCTGCAATTTGCGGACCACATCTACAAACATCTGTAGAAGAAGAAGTGAACCAAACCTCTGCTGTCTGCAAGAAGAAGGTTGTTTGTTTTTTAATGTATGCAGACTTCTAAAATAAACTGGTGGTGGTGTACGGACGATGGTTGGTGGTGGTGGTGGTGGTGGATGGTGATGGTAGTAGACGGTAGTGGTGGGTGGTGGACGGTGGTGGTAGTGATGTGGACGTGTGAGGTGGTGGTGGTGGTGAATGGTGGTGGATAGTGAACGGTGGTAGTGGTGGTGGTGATGGACGGTGGTGATGTTTAAACCCTTGGCAGACCTTAGAAGATCTTAGAAGTGGCTAGGCCAAGTCTGCACCAAGAAGAGCTCGCGCAGACATTTTTTTAATGACACGTCTTTAGAAAACAAACAATTTGCGCATGGCAATGTCTGCGCGACGCAGACAGAAGAGCTGCATAGACTTTTTAAAAAAATAAACAAACAACACCTATATTTTATTTTCATTTTGAAACCATCAATATATTAGTAATATAAGATCGTCCAATAACTAACAAGCTATTTAACGAATTTAATATCATGAATGTTCACCATGTCATGATTGGATGTTAATCAAGTGGAACAATTGGACTAACAAGCTATTTAACGAATTTAATTAATATCATGAATGTTCACCATGTCATGATTGGATGTTAATCAAGTGGAACAACAATGCTATTGAATAAGAGAGACAATTCAAACGGTCGTGGTATACGGTGAAGATGCTTCGTGATTGGATGTTTGTTATAAGAATGGTTTAAAATATGAAAGAGATGATAAATTTTAAGAGTGTTTTGTGAACAAGTTTGTCTGATTTAGAATGGTAAAAGGGTGTATATATATATATATATATATATATATATTTTTTTTTTTTATTAACGTTGAGTTAAATGTGTGGTTGGTCCATGTGGTTTGTAGATATTGAAGATTTAGTCCCAGTGCTTCAATAATTACAAGGTGGTCTTAATGGTTGCAATTTTCGCACACGGGTTATCCTTATCACTAACCTATCTTAAGTTTTTCGGTTAAGTATGTGTGAAAATTCTGCTTTACCCATAAGTTTAAAAACATACAAATAGAAATAAGTGAGCCCCACCCATTCCACTCTTCTTCTTCCCCACTCCACCATTTAAAGCCACCCACCACCTGTGACACACGGCAAAATACCGGTAATTCTGTATAACCTGAACAAATATTAAAATAAATATTTTCGCATTTCAAATTGATTTATTTGATTAAGTCTTAAAAGTCTAGAAATTATAAAAATCATAGCTTAATATGATAGCAAATTCGTCACAATTAGAAACTATATCCTAGATTGACGGTAGAACTGCGAACATACGATACATGTCAGTACCGGCGAGTCTGACATAGCAAAAACAAGACATAAAGATATGTCTTTAAAAATATTACGTAGAAACATTAGTCGGGAATAATGTACAAGCAATACTTTGTAGAAAAAATATTAATTAAACAATAAATTGTCAGATCCGAAGATTAACGCAACAATCCTGCATAAGTATACAACATTCCGCAGAATTAAACAGTAACTGTCCGAAAACTAAAAAATAAATATTATTTATTATAAATAATATAACGGGTATTAAAAAAGACACAAAAATCCGTACTTAAATCTTATTGTGTTAAGCTGCACCGCTAGTTCAGTAAACTGCTTGACAACAAAGTCGGTACAGAACTGTCTCAGAAATAGTAAATTTTTTAGTCTAGAAAGTTGGATTAATAATGTGGACAATAAAACATGTGCAAAAACTATTTTAGTTATGAATTTATATAACTAAAACACAGTATTAGTATTTAACCCGGTACAAGACCAGAACCAACTTTTTCAACCGCAAAAGGAACCAACAACTTTAGTGGGTCAGTTCGACCTAGTGTCACATTACTTTAAAATGTTGAACCTTAAAACCGTATAGAAATTTACATATAAATTACCAAAGTTCCCAAAGTTTATACATTTTAACAAGTTTTTTTAAAAAAAATACACCCCCCTTTCATGTTCACGGCTTGGGGTGGGTCCCCATGCCCACTCACCTCTCACTTGATGTGTTGGGAATTGGAGAACTTGATTAGGGTTAGGATAGGTGTAAGAACATAATCAAAACAAGATCTCTAACACTCCACCATATCTCTCATTTCCAACCTTCACCAAAAACCTTTCATCTCCTACTCTCTCTCTCTCTCTCTCTAGAAATCGGCCAAGCACCACCATCTTCATCTTCATCTTTTTAAATCTTGAACACTACGATATCAAGCATGCATGGAGGTTCAAGGTTGATCTAGTGTATTTTCAAGGTTGGATAAAGCACTTTAGAAGCATTGGAAGCTTTGGATCATCAACTTTTCTTAATATTTTCACTTTGATCTTGTTAGCCAACTTGTAAGCTCCATAATCAATGTCTACATTCTTATGCTTTTGGTTAACACTAACGTACAAGTTTATCTTCAAAATACTTAAAACCCCACTTGAAAAACACTAATAAAACGAAAACCCTTATTATGATTATGTGGTTTCTTGATGATTTTTGATGAACTTGAAGTAGTCTTATGTTTGTAAACTTGAATCTTGCATTTACATGTATAAAACTTTGATCTAAACACATGCATGTTTAGATCTAGCAAGATTCACTAGCAAAATGTTATGAACATGATTTTTGTACTAAAAACGTCATATGTATTATACAAAATGTAGATTATTATTTAAAACCATGAACTAGAAGTTTTTAAAATGAAGTAATAAAGTTTCTGTTTTTTAGAAAGTTCATATAAATAGACTTGTTTTTGAAAGTTATATGAACCTATGTTCATGCTAAAAATGAGTTCATGCATCACCTAAAATATGGATTTTTATATAAAATAATAATCTAAGAGTTTTTGGTGAAAAAACATAAATAAAGTTTCCATTTTGGGAAAGTTGAAGCTATGATAAGTTCATGAGAATTTTTATTAGCAATTTAAGTTAGTTAATGATACTTGATAATGATTTGAATTGAAATGTGATTAAAAACATGTTTAATAGAACATGGGAAAGTCCATAGTTTAGGGTTACTATGGCGAAATTTTTATAAAAATTATCACGATCAAAGTATGTTTTAACTAAAGAATGTGATGACTACAAACGATTTGGGATTTTTAGATCTTGATTAAACAATATTGGGTGAAAAAGTTTGAGTTAAAGTTCATGAGATTTTATTAAACTAATAATGAATAAATATATATATTTTAGACAATATATATATTTATGTATATCTAAACACATCAAGTATCATGTATGTTTTGTGTATATTATGTATTTAGATCTAGTAGGAACAAATATAATGATATACAGCTACACAAAAATACAAGAAATACGAAAGTATTCGAAAAACAAAATTATAAAATATAAGTGTCCATCCTTTGACATAACCAAACAAATCGGATAATTTGGACCACTTGGACTTATCGGACAAAACCAAAATGCATGACAAACAAACGACATAAACGAGACGGACGACGTGGACAACTTGGACGACACGAACAAACCAAAAACGGACACGCAAAACATAATGATCGAAAAAAAAATAAACGGACAAACACACACACACACAAAAAGATGTTCATTCTAGAGTTTATAAAAATAACTTATATAAAATATATAGTAGTTTTTATAAACAAAAAATTTTATAAGATATTAATACTAGTAAGTATAAAATATGGATAAGCCTAAATTCATTATCCATATGGACTAGCCCACTTTTATAAACTAATGGGGCTAGAGCCCACTTTTATAAATCACTATGGGCTAGATCACATTTTATAAAATTGTTTTGGGCTAAGCCCACTTTTATAAAACTACATTGGGCTAAGACCATTTTATGAACTATTTTTGGGTTAAGCCCACCTTACATAACTAGCTTGGGCTACGCTCACTTTTACAAATCAATTGGGTCTGACCCACTTTGAATAATTTTTTTTGTGCTAGGCCCATACATATTAAACGAATCGCGCTAGGCCCACACATGTTAAACAATTTGGGCTATGCCACACATACTAAACTTTTGAATTGGACTTTTACACCTAACATATGGACTAGGCCCATTCTAACATAAATGATATAAAATATATATGCGAAAGATATATATAAATAAAGAAAGAAAACAAAGAACAATAACGAAATTCAAGATGAGATACTTATACTAAAACAAACATAAAAGTGTCTAATGAAATTAGAACACTTGTAGGCCGAGAAACAAACGAAGAATAAGAAATCGAATAGAAATTTCTAGGAGCGCAAATCTGTGAGTTCATGTTCTCCTTTTATTTAACGTTTTATAGTTTAACGCTTGGGATGTGAGCATGTTTAAATAAATATAGCTAGGAAAGTGAAAATATTTAGATCATGTGTGAATAACGATGTAACGAAAGGGGCCATTAATGAATAAACAAGTACCGACGATCATTGGGATAGATCTATTGGGTTTTGGTGAACCCCACTCTGAACGGCATAAAAACAGATCGTATCAGAGTGTTTTTGTATCTAAAACAAAGTGTCTTGGACACAAAATATCATCAAGGTTTGGTTGCCTCCTATATTGGCATACATATTAGTGTCTTAGCTATATACTAATGATCTTACAAGTTTCATATGCTACATAAAATAAAATTTATTAATTCAAATGTTTTTATTAATATTCATTTGATACGAAAACTAATAACATGAATTCACCAACCTTTGTTGACGTTTTTCAAAACTAACATGTATTACAGGCAACTAGTGGACGACTTTTTTGGAAAATCATGTTTGTGGGTTATGAAGTCAAGTCGTTTGATGTCATCTAGTGTTTAGTATTATGTTTGTAAACTTGTGTTCTAAAACAATGTTGTTTAACTGTTCTATGCTTTTGAACGAACTTTTAGATGTAAACTTTGTTTAATTAATATGTATGGATGAACATCTTAGTTCATTTTATTAAGTTGTTTACTTGATTGAATGTAACGATTGCGGCACTGGCCACACCTCGCGATGCTTCCGCAACATCTAAAATCGGGGTGTGATAGACCTGGTATCAGAGCTTCAATTGTAGTGAACTAAGATTCTTTTGATTCTAGTCTACAATTTCAAAATGGTCTTTTTTATGAAAGTTATTTATGAGTCGTTTACAAAATGGTAACAAAAATTTTTCCACAGCATGGTTACAAAAGCTCACTAGTACCAAGCTATAAATCAAAACAATAACGCGAGGACACTATACGAATTAGTCTTTGAGGATTAGAAACGATAACAATAAGTTGAATAAAAAAATATGTGACATAACTTACCATGAAACCGAAATGCAATTGCGCAAAAATATATTTTTTTATTATTTAGTTGTTCATTATTAGTTGTTGGATTGTTTTGCCAGGACCATGTCTTCTGATTTACACACCGACTCTATGGGTTCTAACCCAAACATCGATCATATACCACTAGATGACCCTAACCCACCTATTGTTATTTCTGATGATGATTCATCCGACGACGAGTGGATGAACATCGATTTCCAACCTTTTGCTCTCCCTGAGCATGTTCATTGTTGAGGACCCTGTCGACGTCCCACCGGAGGATGATGTTCTTGCGGTGCCCATTTTCATGAGATGATTATCTTTGGTCACCCTGAGGGTGAACATGTGGTGGCTTACGCACTTGTACCACTTAATGTGGTAGATCATGCTGACAACGACATTGATGACCATGATCATGTCGCGCCACTCGATTTTGATATTCCTCCTAACTTCTTTGACATTCCTCCAATTCTTAACCATCCTCCTGTTGATGATCCTGACCTTGTTGATGATGACAAGGGCTTTGTTATCCCTGTTGTACATGTAGAGCATGTCGACGATGATCTTGGCATCGGCGACGATTTCGATATTGCTCTTCTGGAGGTGGCATATCCAGACGCCATGGTGATTACATATCATCATCTGCTCTCTCTTCATCTCAAACACCCTCATAAGTACACTCTCCAGATACAGTGCTACCCCCACCCCCGATTGCCCCACCTACACCTATCGACCCCATTTTACCTAAGTTACCCATGTCGACCCTGTATTTCACCCTGCACCACCTGTGAATCCATGGGGAGATGCCATGCCTCCTTCTGATCACCCATTGCCCCATTTTCACACCCCTAATTTCCACGTGTAACCCGGTGGGCCGGTTGAGGAATATCGTGACGTAAGTTGATATCATCATTACCAAGCAATACAATATAACACAGCGGAAGTCTGGATAATTACTATTACAAAGGTTTGAATGTTCAGGTTCAAAATAATAAATACAACGCTTGAAACTAGATCCACAGGCGGATCGAAATTTGATTACAAAAGGAAATTTAACAGACTAAGGCCTCCTAAGCAAGGGTTGCAATTCCTCTTAAGCTTCGCCTGAGCACTTCCAGCCTAATTACGTATACTTGTCACCTGCGCTTAGTCTTTTGAAAATACGTCAGTTTTCACTGGTAAATACATTTAACCGACTCATTTTGAAAACATCGAAAACTTTTAGTGTACACAATGATACTTTGTTTTATAAATAACTTGGGATAAATAATTTTTCATGTTATCAGTTTTACATGCTAATAATACATTTAGAGCCCGAAAACTATGCCGGGATCATGATTAATCGACACACCACTTTAACACCTTTAATAGGTGCACCCCTAGTGGGTCATAATTTAATTTAGCATCTGACAGGTGTATGCCTACACCCAGTGCTTAGGTTGTGGCCGTGCATGGCACGGTCGTTTTAACCCTAAATGTTTAATATTAAGCAATACGAATTAAAATGGATTATTTGAATTCCCGGCTCATTGGTCTTTGATCCCATATCCAACCATGCGTATTAATATACCGTATCCCAAGCCCGTATAAGGGAAAATAAGTTAAAGTATTTACCTGGCTTGCAAACTCTCTAAATAATAAGAAAATAAGCAAAGCACAGCCGTAATCAATAAACTACCTTGGCGACACTCTACTGGAAGTCTCTAGTCTGGAAAGGAGGGTTTTATTAACCGATTAGTTAGTTAGCGGGTCTTTATTTAGTCATTGACTTAGACCGGCTAACTAAAAATAAAGATAACGGTACGAAACGCTAGATTAAGCGGTGACCGGAAAAGAATGTATTTTGGACCCGACAAGTACTAAGACTTGTATAATATGGGTTACCATTTTACATTCTGGAATTTGAGAATATTTTGATATGGTTAAACCCGTTTAGGTTAAATTACGTAAACTAGTTATGTAGGCTTAACCGTACGCATATAAGCGAAACTGGGTAACCGGTTGAGTCCTGCACAAGTTCCATATGCCATTAAGTTTAAAATATGTTATTATAACAGTAGGTTATTGATATGATGGCCCGCTATGGTTTTAAAAACAATTTATGCCTTAAAAGGGCAATTTCGTCATTTTAAAATGTAATAAACGAGCTTATATGTAAACTGATGTTATTATCACCCTTTCAGTAAGAAAATACTTATTTTATGATGTTATATCAGTAGGACATTAATTATATGTGTGGTTTATAGTTTAAGACCAAACTATGTCCCGAAAAGGGCATTTTGGTCATTTCACATATAATTAACAACTTATTTGTGAATCTGAGTTTGGGACCTGTACCTAGTGTTAATAAGTTGAAAATATGTTTTGAAATCAGTAGGTATCAAGCCTTAACATTCTAATATGGTTTTAAACCATACTATGCACCGAAACGGCGATTAAGTCGCTAAATGACGATTTAAATAGTGTTTAAGTAAAACTGTTGTGACTAAGTTTGTATGACCAAATACGTTAATATATATACTACATTAGTAAGTATAAAGTTTTGGTCCATTTGAATGTTTATAACCCATTTTAAGTGCCGAAAGGGTTACATCGTCATTTAAGGACAAAATATGCAAACTATAGTTTAAACTTAGTTTGCAACCTGAGTGAATATCCCAAATAATCCTATTAATGATATTACGTCAGTAGGTATGAGTTTTGATGTGAAAATTATGTTTAAACCATTTTATACATCAAATGGGCATTTTAGGCATATTTAACGGATACTTGTGTGAAGGATTGGATTACTACATGACCATGTCCTATAACTCCAGAGGGTTATAGTATACTATAATATGTCATAATGCAACTTAGGGACAGTAGCTAATGTTGCTAAATCGGGACAAAACTGAAAGTCAAAGAAAAAGTCAACTTTCGCGACTTTCGGTTGCGAACCGACCTTAGACCTGGAATTGACGAGCCAAACATGCTCCCACATGTTCATACAATTACTACAAAGTTATTAGAGTGCCAAAACAGGTTTTATAACATCTACATTGCTAATTATGATTTTATTTCAAAACTGACCCGTTTGACTTTTTATTAACATAACCTTGACCCGTCAATTGACCAAGCAACCGTGGTAATCAGGAGGTGCCATCTTGGGGGATTAACACCTACCTTATTACGATCACGTATCCATGTTCGTTACGAACATTGGCTGGACCATAATGGTCTTAGCTCAAAGTCAAAGCGTTTTTACGTTAACGCTTTGATATTGGCTTAAAACTTAAATAAACTGAAAAGGAGGGCTAAGAACACTTACACAAGGTCCTTAGCACGAAATATGACTAATTAGGAAGCTCCCAAGGATTAGGAACCTCCAGAGAATGAAGAGAGAAGGATGAAATAGAAGTTAGCAAGTGAAATGGTTGCAAGGGAGCTCTATTTATACTTGAAGATCAAGGCTCAGACCATTACAAGTGTTGGTAGGGGTTATAAGATGAAAACAAGTGAAGGGTCGTGGCAAATGCAGAGGAATGGCTCAAGTTCGCGAGAAAGGTGGCAAACATGCTGGCTGCCAACAATCTGCCAGCTGCAGTACCCCTTACAGACCGTAAGGGGTTAAGCCTTACGGTCCGTAAGGACCTCTGGCGCCCACATATTTGAATTGGTTACGGACCGTAACTATTGAGTCTTGTGGTCCGTAACCGCCTTACTGAAACAATGATTTTATTGCCTTACGGTCCGTAACCCTTGATGGTTACGGTCCGTAAGGACCTCCCAGAAGATGGAAATTTTGGAATTTTATCACTTGGGTCCTTCGCCTTTTTCCAATGCTCATTCAGAGGTTATTAAAATAATATGACGGCGTCGTTGGTCGCTCCCAGTTACACGTAGCCACCAAAATTTTCAGGACACGTGCCGGAATTTTATTGGATGAAATTTTCGAGGTGTTACATCTTCACCCCCTTAATAAAAATCTCGACCTTGAGATTTATTCAAATAGATAAGGGTACTTTTGCATATTGGACTCAACCTCCCAAGTATATTCGGGACCTTGACAGGCATCCCACTTGACCTTAACAATAGGCACATGCTTTCTCCGAAGCTTTTTGACTTGCCGATCTTCAAACGCAATTGGTTTCTCTATGAAACGCAAGTTTTCATCAATTTAAATATCTTCATGTGGCATTGTTAGCGATTCGTACACGAGACATTTCTTTAAATTGCTGACGTGGAAGACATCATGGATTCCACTGAGCTTCTCAGGTAGTTTAAGCCTATAAGCTATGAGTCCGACACATTCAATTATTTCGAATGGCCCAATGTACCTTGGGCTTAACTTGCCCTTTTTCCCAAAGCGCATTACACCTTTCCAAGGTGATACTTTCAACATAACTTTGTCTCCAATTTGGAATTGTAAAGGTTTACGCCTTTTGTCGGCATAGCTCTTTTGTCTATCATGAGCCGCCTTAAGCCGATCACGGATTTGTACAATCTTTTCTGTGGTCTCAAGGACAATTTCGGGTCCAGATAGTTGGGCTTCTCCAACTTCGGCCCAACACACAGGCGTCCTACATTTTCTTCCGTATAGGGCTTCAAAAGGAGCGGCCTTAATACTTGTGTGATAACTATTATTATAAGAGAACTCGATTAGGGGTAAGTGATCATCCCAACTTCCGCCTAAATCGATCACACAAGCTCGAAGCATGTCCTCTAAGGTTTGAATGGTACGCTCGCTTTGTCCGTCTGTCTGGGATGGTAAGACGTACTGAAATTTAATCTCGTTCCTAGAGATTGTTGGAAGCTTTTCCAAAAGTGAGATGTGTATCTTGTATCTCTATCAGATACAATAGATGTCGGCACACCGTGCAAAGACACAATCTCATCGACATAAAGCTTGGCCAGCTTATCGGAATCATATGTTTCTTTAATTGGTAAGAAGTGAGCGGATTTGGTTAATCTATCCATAATAACCCAAATCGTGTCATTGCCACGCTTGGTCTTGGGCAACTTAGTGATGAAGTCCATTGTTATCATTTCCCATTTCCACACTGGGATCTTAAGTTGTTATAGAAGTCCTGACGGTTTCTGGTGTTCTGCCTTAATTTGAGAACACGTCAAGCACTTTGCTACATGATTGGCTATATCTTTCTTCATACCCATCCACCAATAACTGGGTTTAAGATCTTGATACATCTTGTCGCTTCCTGGGTGAACCGAATATTTAGAATTATGTGCTTCTTGGAGGATTACATCTCTAAGTCCTCCAAAGTTCGGAACCCAGATCCGATTATTAAGCCTAAACATTCCGTCCTTTCCAGATGTTAACTGATCAATGGTCGCACCTAATCCTTCCTTAGTGACGTTATTCTTTGACATGGCTTCCTTTTGTGCATTTAGCAGCTTCTCATTCAAGCTATTTTTCAGCTCAATGCTCTTGGTATTGATCCTTAGAGGTTTAATTCTTTCCTTGCGACTAAGCGCATCAGCGACTACATTCGCCTTTCCTGGATGATATCAAATTTCACAATTGTAGTCGTTGAGTGTTTCCATCCAACGACGTTGCCTCATGTTCAAATCCTTCTGATTGAACAAATGTTGTAGAACTTTTATGGTCAGTGTAGATGATACACCTTGTTCCATATAGATAATGTCTCCAAAGTTTAAGTGCGAATACCACCACACCCAGTTCCAAATCATGGGTGGTGTAGTTTCTCTCATGCACTTTCAATTGTCGTGATGCATAGGTAATCACCTTGCCTCTCTGCATGAGCACACATCCAATACCCGTGTGCAAAGCATCACAGTAAACCACAAATTCTTCAATACCTTCAGGCAGAGTTAACACCGGGGCATTGCTTAACTTATGCTTTAATGTCTCAAAGGATTCTTGTTGCTTTGGAACTAGCTGAATTTAGCATTCTTACCAGTTAAGATTGTCAAAGGAGCGGCTATTCGTGAAAAGTTCTCAATGAACCTTCGATAATAACCAGCCAGTCCTAAGAAACTACGTATCTCGGAAGGTGTCTTTGGGGCTTCCCAATTCATTATTGCTTCTATCTTTGTTGGATCTACTTGGATACCACGTTCAGTTACTACATGACCAAGGAATGAACCTCACGGAGCCAGAATTCTCATTAGAAATTTTGCGTATAGCCTTTCTTGACGCAAAATTTCAAGAATGCACCTCAAATGTTTCTCGTGATCCGATTGATTACGAGAGTAGATAAGTCTGCCGTCTATGAAGACAATGACAAACTTATCTAAATATGGCTTGCAGACTCTATTCATGAGATCCATGAATGTTGCGGGTGCATTTGTGAGCCCAAAAGGCATCACTAGAAACTCATAATGTCCATATCTTGTTCTGAAAGCAGTTTTCGGAACATCTTCATTTCTAACTTTAAGCTGGTGATATCCCGACCTTAAATCAATCTTCGAGAAGTAGCTTGCACCTTGCAATTGATCAAATAAATCGTCGATCCTGGGCAAAGGATAACGATTCTTGATCCTTATCTTTTTGAGTTCACGGTAATCAATGCACATCCGCATTGATCCGTCCTTCTTTTTAACAAACAAGATAGGAGCTCCCCATGGCGAAGAACTAGGTTGAATAAAACCTTTCTCTAAAAGTTCGTCCAATTGGGTTCTTAATTCTTTCATCTCGGTTGGCGCTAAACGGTATGGAGCTTTAGCTATAGGAGCTGCCCCAGGTATGATGTCAATTCAAAACTCTACCTGCCTATCAGGAGGTAGGCCAGGTAATTCTTCTAGGAACACGTCTGGGTATTCAAAGATGATGGGTATATTCTCAATTTTCGGCTTAGGTTCATCAATATTGACTTGTGCCATGTAGATGACACATCCCTTCGTCATACATCTAGATGCCTTAAGCAAAATTGCTTTATCAGGTAATCCAAAGCGTTTGTCTCCATGAATGGTGAGGTTTTTACCAGACGGGGATTTGATTTCAATGAGTTTCTTATCGCAGGCAATGCATGCTTGGTTATGATAACCAGTCCATGCCTAAGACTACATCGAATCCCGCTAGTTTCATAGGTAAAAGAGAGACAGGGATAGAGTGATTCTTGATGGATACGAAGCATCCGTCAAGAATGGATGAAGCGGTTTCTATAGTTCCATCAGCTAGCTCTACTTCATAGGTTATGTCTAGAGTTCTTATGGGCAAGTTTAATAGTTCACTAAACTTATGATCTACAAACAACTTATCGGCGCCCGAATCGAAAAGAACTCTAGCAAAAGTGTCGTTGATAAGGAACGTACCCGTTATGACATTGTTATCCTTCACTGCTTCCTTAGCATTCATTTGAAAGGCTCTGGCAGTGGCTTTCTTAGCCTCGGTAGTTTTGGCCTTACTCTCAGAAGTAGCCTTAGGGCAATTCGTTTTGATGTGGCCTTTCTCGCCACATCCAAAACAGGTAGCATCTTTTATGTTCCGGCACTCATGTGATCGATGCCCTGTTTTCTTGCAGATATTACACTGCTTCGGCTTCTTGTCTAACCGACACTGCCCATAATGCTGCTTCCCACATGTTTTACAAGTGGGTTTGTCGCTCGACTTTGAATTATCTTTGCTAAACCTGTGCTTACCCTTTTTGTTGAATTTCTGGAGTTTCCGTCCTCCCGTATCCTCTTTCCCTCATTGTCAATCTTGACTGACAACTCCACTGCGGACTTGTAGGTGCCTGGCTGCACCGCCTTAACCAGACTCCTGATTTCAGGAGCTAACCCATTGATGAAACGTGCGATACGTTTGGGCTCCGGGGTAACTAGGTATGGTACTAGTCTTGAAAGAGAGTTGTAGTCGGTGACAAACTTCCGACAATCCATATTTTTCATAGTCAGATTTAGGAAATCTGACTCAATTTTCTCCGCTTCATGAGGTGGGCAGTAAGTATCCTTCACCAAATCTACAAACTTGGACCAACTCAAGTTGTAGAGGTGCACTTTGCCTGTAGATTGAACTAAGGCTTTCCACCAGATAAGGGCATCGCCCTTGAATGACTGAGACACATATTTAACAACATTCTTATCAGCGCAGCCGCTGATATCCACTACTGTTTCCATCTCGTCCAACCACCGTAGACATTCCATTGCTCCTTTTTCCCCGTTGAAATCACGAGGTCTACAAGATACAAAGTACTTGTAGGAGCATCCATCGCCATCAACATTTGGTTTCTTAGGTTACGGATCACTCTTTGCTATACTCCTCACATTCGAAGAGTGTGCCTTACTCCTTTTCGACTTTGGGTGGTTAGGCTGAGATTTTGGTTTAGAAATAGGCTTGGAGCGAGAAGCACTCGACTCCGGTTGTCGTTCGGACTTATCCTTTAAAGCTTTGCCAACTTCCGCGGCAATAAGTTCCCTCAGGTCGTTCTTACTAATAATAATATTCTCATTGATGTCATCATCATTGCGCTTACTGTTAACTTCATTGGAATTCACCATTGCTGCAACTTACTTCTATATATATTGAGATAGATTCGATTAGTCGTTATGGCGTACCCTTATTCACAACATGGTTCTATGACCATACAGGGTTTCCGATATTAAATGTGGTATATATTTATATATATACTAGGTCTCAAAGGACCATTATAAGCATCTATAGGTTGGACATAGTCCGGAATTTATCAGTTAGTGCGTCATGCGCCACTACTGTATTATTGCTCATTGGCATTACACTACTATTGAGTGTTTGAATATTTTAGCCAGGATCTAACTTGATCACTTAGGCGATTGGGTTTGAACATTGTCATTTACCCAAATTGATTGATGTGACAATGATTGTCACAGGAAATTAAGGGTAACTCCACATTGAGATTTAATATAGAGAAATGATAAATTTGGAAATAGAACATTGTTCACCTTTGCTAGACAGAAGGTTACTTCCGAAAATTTTCATTTGCCAATTTCTAATTGATCATAGTCATTGGCTAAAATATTTTGGGATAATATAGCGGATCGATAAAATTTGAATAAATCATGATGATTGATTGGATGAAGTAAATAATAATAAGGAAATTTTACTAAAAGGAACATTACAAAATTGCCTAATATATAGGAGTTAAAATAACAAAAATATTTCACACAGGAACTTAACAGAAATAACAATGTCCACGCAGGGACTTTTGGAATTTAAATTACATATATAAAAATACGAAACTAGTCATCCTACCTTCCTTTTACAGCCTTGTAAAGCTTCTTGATAAAATTTCGTTGTTTTCTTCTCTGATTTCTTGACCTGTTGTCGCATTTCCCTTACTTGATCTAAGGCCTCATTAATGGCCTCGAGTGGTACTTGTGGTTGGGGTTGCGGCTGAGGTGGAGGTGGTTGTGGCTGAGGCGCAACTGGATACGGATATCCATAAGGTGGATACCCGGTAGAGGTATAAGAAGGTGGGTAGGAAGGGTAAGAGGAATGATAAAGGTTATTATGAACAATTGCATCATAGTAAGGATCTTGCTCTAAACCATGGTGGATGTAATTATTCAAGCCAGGAGGGTCGACAGTGGGAAACCCTGATGGTCCTGTATATGCAGGTATTGGATTGTCAAAATCCGGCGGTGGTAGAGGTGGTTGAGGCAGAGGCTCAACAGCTGGTTGTGGTGGAGGCTCCACCACTGGCGATGTGTTCGAGGG